>JACCID010000058.1:600000-1169070 GCA_018906775.1 Sycophila sp. Sp_5
GACCGTAAAAGCAGCCTCGTTCTAATTATAGCGCGTAGGAAAAGTAGATTCTTCGCTTCATTTGATTCAATTTCAATTTTTGCCTTATACACCATGCACCCACTAAATCGCGGACGTAAAGAGAAAACTGCGAAATTCGCAGGTACAAAAAGCAACGGACCGCGAACGAACAAAGTGTATATACCTAGTGATGCAATGCCAACGACCATAATCGCCATCCAATCACCAAAAACTTTGTTCCTCGAGTCTTGACTTCGCGGCGCGACGATTTACACGCGAATTCCAGCTGCCCCCCCCAAAAAAAAAACAACAAAAAAAATGAGAAGGAAAAAATTTCCAAGAGATATACCAGAAGATGCTTAAAGAGAGGGCCGCGCGCACGCAACTTCATTACGGTAGCTAAGTACATAAATGCGGAGCAGCCGCGGCGCTCGCTTACTCGCCTTGCTGAATGGCCGAGTGCGCGAGGCATTTACGCAACCGGCAATTTTTCTCGAATCATTAAAGAATCACACACAGCTGATCGCCGCGGCCTAGGCGCTCTCGGCTCCGCTCACGAGATAAAATTCCGCGCATAACTTCACTTTCACTGCGCGTGCGCGCGACCGGACTACGCGCGTTTCGCACGCGCCGCGAGCTTTGTCTTTGTCGCGGCCCGTCATCCTCTCCTCGCTTGGAAAAAAAAATGCGAGAGATAAGCTGTATAGACCTCAGGGAGGAGAGCAGGGGTGGGATGACTCGAATTATGGCCGTGGGAGAGGCGAGGGAAGGCCTTTTATCTGCGATCGCGGAGAGTTGACTTTCAGAAAACGCGACTTTTTCCAACATTGTTTGCCTGCCTTTTCTTGCGTACACAGAGTGTGTGCACGCGCTGCCGCCAGTTCCTTATTGTTTCGAATTTTTCCGCGGAATGTTTACGGGCGACGACGGGCGATTACTACTTTACCTCGGAAATGATTTTTGCCGGAATTCTCGGCCGTGACTTTTGCGCCGCGGTGATTCAGCAGGTATCGGGAGGCGCGCGCGTCGGGCTCTTTGAACAAAAATTGTTTAAATTTTACATTTCGAAAGATTCTCTTGCCCGAGAGGCTCTTGTATGCGCGAAACTGTATATTACACACAGAACGCGAAGAAGTCGGCTGAGTAGTTTTGTGATTTTACAGCCCCGTTACTCACTTTTATCGGGTTTACGACGAGGCGCGTAAAAACTTTTATTTGCACACATGCCTTTTAATTGTTTCACTGGACTACTTTGCCTTCCGGCAGGCTGAACTATTTTTTTTAGCCCGCCGCGACCTGCTCTCCGCGGGCCTTACTTTCTCGCACAGTAACATTTTTCATTGTGGAAACTGCGTAAAAATCGCGAACTACGCGTTCTTAGGCGCCACAATGTAAGTGCACACATATTATACCCACTCCCACCCTCTCGAGGTCGAGATAAAATCACGCCCCGATGTTTCGAAATTCTCAAAAACAAATCTTTTGAAAAAAAAATACCGCGATTTACATAGAACCGTGTTAAAAAAAAAAAGATCGCCACCGCGAACGAAACATCAGTTCCCTCGAATAAATCTCGGCCTATACCGGCCGCAGTCGTGACTACCGCGGCGTCGCGAGAAATAAGCTCGCGCGCTAAAACAACGCCCACGTCGCTCTTGAAAATCGCGTCTTACGCCTTACGAAAAAAAAAAAGAAAAATAAAATAAGCATGCCGCCGCGAAAGACAGAGAGATATACGCGAATGATAAAAAAAGGTGTACAAATCCGCGCGTACACCACTCGACCGGGTCGAGGAAAGTCTCCGTCGAGGAGAGTGGCGCGTGAGAACGGGGGGATTCTCGCGCGTGGCGAAGCTAGTTGCACGCCGCGGTGCTCGCAGTGATCGACCGTTAAGTTCATCGGCGATTCGTCCGCCGGCGACATCGCGCTCGCCTCTTAGCCGCTCGTTAATTACTAATTAGGCCCTAAAAGCCGCCGTTATCCTTCACGCATCGCCGGTTTACCGCTGCGTGGCTACGCCCCCGCGAACTGCCCCCGACCTTTTCCCCGCCGCGGGGACACCTTTTTCGCTCGGATTCAGGCTCCTTCATTTTTCCTACCACGAACTTCCATTCCGTTCTATCTCCGATGTTAGTACACTTTCCGAATGTGCGTTTTAGTATGAGGTAGTATATGAATTTGTATAGGTATGAATCAGTGTACATCCGTACGTGTGGGTGTATTTGCAAACTAGTCAGTGTGTATATGTTATTTCGAGAGCCGCAGTGTAGTTCTGTATATTAAGAGAAAAAATTTTCAGTAATTTCTTACCATAAAAAATCAGTGTATTTTATTAGAAACATTGATACTTTGATCACATACTGAAACCAGTGTAGGTCAGTATGTGTGGGTATATTTGCAAATAAATCAGTGTGGGAGTATAATATACTTGTACGTGAGTCAGTGTGGTTCTGCGTACTAAGAGAAATATTTTAAATTTCCTTACTGTAAAAGTTCAGTAAATTTTATTAGACAGAATGTTACTTTAATCAGAGGCTTAAATTTAGAGGCTGATTCATTCATTATAGCTATAAAATGTTTCTGTATGAATATTTATGAAACGTTGGTAAATAATCTGAATTTTTTAAAATTAACAAAACTTAAACAAAACTAACAAAAAAAGTTCTTTTAGAGTGCGAGTGTGTTAATTCATCTGTAAATCAGTGCAGTATAAGTCAATGTGCATTCGCCCATGTATAAAAGTGTGTGTAGGTGTATTCGTAAAGATGAGTCTGTATCTGTATGCGTTTATGTCTAAGTCTGCTTATTTCTGATTGTATATAAGTCTACTCATTTTTGTATGTGTATATAAATCAGTGGACTTATGGATATACGTACTCCACGTACAGTTATATATATATACATACTCATGGCCCCGAGGCGAGCGATGATGCGGCGCGGCGTAATGAGCCCTAATTGGGCCGGTCGCGCGGGTGAAAAAAATCGTCCCGATTCAATTAGGTGGATCGGAGAGGTGTAATGCTCGAGCAGGACCACGCGTGTAGCGCACACCCTTCCCCTCCTTTTTTTCTCGCTCTTTACAGTTAGGGCTCGAATTAAGCCGCCGAGGAATCTATTATTACGTTAGCGCGGCGGCGCGCTGTAATTCCGCGGCGGCGATGAGGTCGATGCAACGATAATGTTTTTACATGCAGATGTGCACCGTATGGAAAATTAATTTCCAATGTCCATTAAGTAATTGAATAATGGGGGGTTGCATCCAAATAAACTCGTTACTTTCCCACGGACGCTGATTTCCTTTTCTTTTTCTTTTTTTTTCGCGTCGCCGCCTGAGCCCCATGGGAACGCGCGGATCAGACGCTCGAATAATGCGATCATTGCGGCATTTAATTGTATCATTCCCGTTGAGACGTTTGTCTGGTCCCTTCTTATATATTTTTTTCTCTCTCTCTCTTAAAAAAGCGAGTTTCGTAACTCTCCAGCGACAATTCCTAAAAAACATAATATGCTGATACCAGAAAGAAAATTACAATTGTGTAAACGTATTGATCGCTTCACGTTCATACTATTAATCCATTGATTCTCTTTTAAAGGAGCTTTTAAGTATATGTACTTGCAAAATTCGCCGACGAACAGTTCTCAACGGTCTCCCTTCTTATATAGATTTTTTTCTCTCTCCACAAAAGCGAGTTTCGTAACTCTTCAACGACAATTCCTATAATAAACATTTTTCTACGTAATACAGATATATATATAATACAGAAAAGAAAGCGAAAATCGTACAAACGTATTCATCGCCTTATTTTTGTACCATTAACCCATTGATCCTCTTTCAAAGGAGAACTTTAAACGTGTACTTGCAAAATTCACCGACGAACGGTTCTCAAATTGAGTTCAGCGCTCGCGGGGCACGGACGAGCTCAAAGAAGCGACGGGGGGAAAAAATATATAGATACGACCAAAGGGGGTGTCGCAAGCATCTGCGAGTACACGTGTACATCCTTAAGCATAATAGAGACACGACGTAAGTAAGGCGATCGGCACTCCTTTGCAGGACTCCAATACCGTTGGGAACCGTGGGCACGTCTCGCGGATGTCCCATTCGTGCCTTGGAAAAGTCAAGCTATCCGCCGGTGGCCGTCCGCGCCGCCGCTAATCTATTTCGTATTAATATTCCCGTTCGACGGGCGATGCCCATTGAAATCGCGCGCGCCCATGTCCCGGGAATGGTTAATTGACGATCGAAAAAATACTGTTATGGAAATGCGGACTTCCTTTTTCGCCGCTGCCCGCGTGACTGCGGATTAACTGTATTGACTTGGTGTATACGCCGCGCGGATCGCCGCTGAAATTGAGAGGCTACGAGGAGCGACAAGAGGCTGAAAGGACACACGTGCGCGTTTTTTAATTAATTGATGCCGACGTATACAGAATCCATGCGTAGTCTTTTTTTTTTCATTTTCATGCAATTTTCTAATATGAACTGTTTATACTTTTGTCGATAATTTTTATGTGCGAATATAATATTTAATAAATAAATAAACATTTTTCATATTCGTTATTGAATTTACAATGATCAAGTAAAAGTTGTACTGCTATATAAAAGAAGAATTAAAAAAATTCAAGATATTTTTTTTAATATTCAATTACACTGATCAAAGAAGTTGTATGCTTTTGTTAATAGATAATCAAATTAAATAATCATTAAATTTTGAATTTTTTGAAATTGGATTAATAAAATCTACATTCTGTTATCTAATCTCAAAAATGCAATCCATGACGTGTGTATTTTTTTTATTTATGATAATCTGACTAAAATCGTTGTCAAGTTTTTTTTCTTGAAGTTAATCATCCAGAATTAATTTTGAATATTACTGACGTGTGTTAATTTCCAAAAATAGAAGCATAATGCTTAATGTACGGAATTAATAGAACTTTGATATTAATAAATCAATAAAATTATTAGTTAATTGAATATCAACTATTTTATCTTTGCTTTATGTATTAATATATCATAAATATTGCTATATAGATAAGTTCGCATCTTAAATAAAAAAAATTGATTAATTTCAATTTCTGCGGTATATAATTTAAAAAAATTAAAATTATACTTATAAACTAAATAATTCAATAAAATTGCGGTAAATAAATAAAATAAAATATTAAAAAAAAATATTTTATTATAATTGTGATTAATAAAATTCATTTCTCATTTAAAAAGCGTCAACAAATTACATCATCAGTCGTCTAATGTATATACCAGATCTATAAATGCGTAAAATTCGATTAGATCATCCAATGAAAACTGGATTTTTTTTAGTAGCGCAAGTATCCATCGTCATCGGACTTTCGAGCTAGGCTCGTTTACATAAAATATTCAAAATACTTTGAGTGAATTATAAGCCCGCGCCGCGCAAAATTTATGAACGGCCGAACTTTCATTCATTCACCAGAGAGCTTGAATGAGCTCTTGAGAATTTCACGCGGTATCGAGTTTCTTTCATCTTCAAGAGATAAAAACTGCTCGGCCGTAATCAAGCATTAAAACTTAAGATGATACGTAAACGCAGTATACCTAGAAAAATATTTATCAGGCGAGAGCTTCTTTCTTTAATGCTAAAATATAACATTTCCTTTTCTTGGCTTATTTTTTAGTCTCGACCCAAGGTCGAGAATACACAGAATCAAGAACTTCTATTAAAAATCTTCGGTTCACTGTTGTTACGAAAAATAATGAATGGATTTGTAATCAATTCGCGTACTAAATCATGAAGCGCGTGCGGTGCTATGACTTATTTTTCTATTAAGAATAATGTCGAAGCAGCTCAAGGTTGCGCATTTATTTTACAACGCTTCAATTCTTCCAGTGTCGAGAATGATATCTATATCCGTAGCGCAATAAAGAATTAATAAAATTGTAACGTAATATAGATGCAATAAGCTATAGTAGGGTTTGGCCTTGACGATAAAAAAAAATCAAACGCAACGTACAGTGAACGCAGTTTTAATTGAATATTCAGATAATGTGTTGTACTGGAATTAATTAAAACAAACAAATTAATTAGCAGATAATCGATAACGATATATGCAAAGCAAATTCTTTATCGTTTCATCTTCAACAGTTGCAATAACGAAAAAAAATTAGACATTCAAAATGTATTTATTTAATAATAGAATATTTAAAAAAAATTGAAAGATCAATGACCGTGAAATTTGAGCCTGCAGGTTTTAATATGTGAAAGTGTCGTGGATCCTTGGGTCGTATTAACTTTTGGTTCGAAGACCTGCAAGAATTTCATGAATCATTATAAAAAAATGATTACCGCTGACCTTTCCGCAGTGAATTTTTTAAATTGTCCACAAATCTTGAATATATTTCATCTTTCTATAGCACCAAAAAGTATAAGAAATAGAAATATTAAAAAAAATCAATGTAGACGCGTCGATGGCAAAAAGAATCTTTCAAAATCCGATTGCTCTCCGTCGGGGTCCAAAACTCGCAAGATTGTTATTGGCCAGCCGGTGGAAAAAGGGAACTTGTTGCCTTAGGCAATACCGCATCATATACATGTAAAACCACTTAAAGCTCCGACAAGCATTTGATACCTGTGCAACGCTTCAACTAATTTTGATCTAACAAACCTTGAATTTACAGTCCTCTGTTTATTTAGGACCGAACAAAGAACCATTCAATGGCCAGCTGAGGTTTCATTCACAGATTAAGATTTCAAATGTGCGTCAATAATAAAAAATAACAAAAAATACTTTTCTTCCATTGTTTTTTTCTTTTTGAAGATGAGCTTGAAAAAAAAGTTACTAAATTTCAATATAAAATTTCCTTCGCAAACAATAAAATTTTAAAATAAAGTGAATTACGAAAAAAGGACCTTCTCAACAAAAGATCGAATTATGGTAACTTATAGACAACTATACGAGTCGAGTAAATGTGAAAGAACAAAAAATAATCGTAAATCACCATAAAATAATTGTAACTAATAAAATAATGAAAATTTCAACTCAGCATTCTAAAATTAAATTCCTCATTAAATAAAATAAGATTCTTTGTATCAAATTAGAAAAAAATCGGTTACCTAATTAAGAAGGTCAAACAATTCCACAATAAGTATGTTAGATCGCTTCACCGAAACATCTACATTTCAGTTAACAAAAGTACCCCCGTGAATTTAAATAAAAAAGTCGAAATATGCACTACCACGATAAAAAGGAAAACCGTCGTCACTAGAAAGTAAAAACCATTAAAATATGTAGCAATCCGGGAAGCTCCGTGCGTCATCGGAAAAGCGAGCCTCGTGCACCAAGCCGGTCTATCGCCTCGATTAATCACCCAGCGACACCATTACCGTCGCGCATGCCCAGCCGGAGCCCCATAACTCCGATTCGATTCCTGGCTCCGCGGCGCGCAATCCAAGAGCCCGTCATCGCCGTCTTTCCGCGAAATCTCAATCGCGCGAAGCTCAGCGGAATTCCGATATACGGGCACGAGCAGCGTCGTCGTGGGGTCAGCCTTCAGGACGCGATATAGAAGGCAGACAAGCGCGCGGACGTTATTATGTACATCGCTCGGATTCCCCGAGATCCAAGGCTGTGCGCTGGCGAAGCCGCAGCTGAAGGGCCCTCCTTCCTCCTCCCATCCCTCTCTCTTCCCTCGGCGTTATTTCTTCCCGAGCGGGTATAAGTAATGCACGCGCGAGCGCCGGCAGGTACGCGCAGCACCTGCTCCTCTTTCGCCCCGTTCCACCTATATACGCGCAGGCCTGCTGCGCCCCATGAATTTATGTATATGGAGTGCTTGGCGGAGGCTCCGGGGCCTCCGCGAGAGCGGCCGGGGTATATTGAATTTTTTCACGTCGGCGCGCATTGTTGAGGGAAGTCGATGTTTAAAATCGAGTTTAGAGCTGAGTGTTTTCAAGTCGAGAGTTTATGGTGATTGCCGCGTTATTTATGGGGAAGCTAGATTTTTCGAGGGGGTGGCCCCCGTGCCAATGTCGAGTGAGACTATTTTTATTTTATTTTTTTTTTATCGCTAAATTATTGAGGTTTTCATTAATTTATTGTAAAGAGGCTTTTGTGCAAGTAGTTAATTTTTATATGTGATCGATTGTTTTTTATTTCTGCATATGAAGGTATAATACTTGTTACATTTTATCGGCTCGAATTTAGTAAATAAATACCGACATTTTATACAAAAAGAAAAAGCTAAATATACCTTGAGCCTACGAAAAACTACTAATTTGTACATATCTCCTGAATACTTGTTTAAATAAAAACTGTAGGGCACTTATCAAAAAAAAATCTACTATCTTTTTAATTCAAAAGCGAATAAACGAAACGAAATAACAACGGGTGTCCATTTCTACGATTAAAAAAAGTGGTAAAATCTTCTTCGAAACAATTAGCATTCCATCAGAAATCAACCAAAATCATCTCCGATTACACCTGAACCCGAGACAGTCGGCTATAATCATCGGCAGCCGGTACCACGCGATTCCCCGAAGACGCTCGCACGTGAGCGGAAACAGCCGCGGAATCAATGCGTCGAAATACATATATATAAAAAGTAAAAAAAGTAAGAGAAGGTATAAAAGCTTAGAGTTGAATATTAAACGCTTCTAGGGTTTCGCGCACCGTCCGGCCGACGGGGCGCGTATATTAATCCCGCGCCGCGACGCTCCTCGCGCCTCCGTGCATCCCGACGCAAGACGGATTCCCCCAGCGAATTCCACGCTGCCCCCCGTCCGCGGGGTGCTCGCTCGGACTTTGACGAAAAATTCCTCGGGTTTCTTCGCGCGACCCGCGTGTAAGCGGATAGCCGCTCATTTTCGCCGCGGACAGCGCGGAATGCACGTGTGCGCGCCGCATGGGAGAGAGAGAAAGAGAGAGAGGCGAGTGTGCGGCCTTTGTCAGCGCGAGACTTGCACACCGCGTAATCGCCCGATAGTTCCCCCCACGGAGAGTTGCGAGATCCGCGGTGCGCGCGAGAGAACGAGTGTCTCGGCCCTGATGGCTGGAGAACAAGTGGAGGCGTTTTTCTTGTTTAAATGTCAAATGAGAGGCGTTGTTTTTTTTTATTTTTTTTTTATCTTAAATGAGGTTTCTTGCTGCGTTGGAAAATTGATTAATAATCTTGTGCAGTTGATGTGCTGACTTATTTTTGGGTATTATTTAATTTTTATCGAAATATCGTCATATCCTTTAAAGAGATTTAAGTTCGATATTTTTCATTTGTATGTATGTCAGATTTAAAATAAATCAGGTTTTTTTAATCGATGATTTTTTTTACCATTAGAAAGTTCTTGAAATTATATTAGAAATTGTATAAATTGAGTGTATGTTTGTAATCATGGTGTAATTCATGATAAATTATAATATTCTTCATGCTTTTTTTAAAGGCCTCATATTTTTTTACAGCATAATTTACAGTATACTTACTATTTTAAAATAAATCGATATAATTCAAATAAAAAAGAAACATTATTATGTATACGTGGTATGATTTTCGTAATTATATGTATGACTCAGAGATCATTAAAAGGTGCATAAAGTTTATCAGTGAGTCATAGAAATGATAAAAGAAATCATCTTTTCAACGCAGTTATATTACGTAACTGACTTTTTAAAACGATTTTATTCGGATAAAAATAGAATTTATGTTAAATATTTGAAAAAATATGCTTTTGCGAGCAATTACTTTATATCTCGAAAAGAAATGATTTAGGCATTAGAGTTCCGTATGCAGAATTCATGTTAACCTGAAACAAGATACGATTTGCATACGACTTACTGTAAGCCTACACTGTAATGGCTCAAAACAGTTTAATTTACAGGTTATTGCAACAGGTCCTTGACGTACACACTTGCGTGTTAATTCCGAAATTGCATTGCACAAAGTCTGTAAAGTTACACTTTGAGCAAAAAAAATGAATTTCCATTACTCAAATTACGCAATGGAAATTCTGAAAAATTAACGATTTTTATTATTCGCTATTTATTCCGCTTATCGTCAGTTTAATGCAATAACAAGAACAGAATGTATTTTTACTGACAAATCCAATGTTCACAATTAATTTACTTAAGCAATGTAAAAATTATCATAATTTAAAACCAAATTTACGTCAAATTAAACATTTAAAAAAATATCGTACTTTCGTAGAATCACAATTTTCTCATAAAAATAATTAATACCGATACAGAAGTCAAATAGAACTGCTATCGCAAAACGAGATTAAAATAACTAGACGTTCAATCCAGACGCAAAAAATATCGTTGTATATACATAAAACGCGCTTAAAACACTCCCATTTTGCAAGCGAAAAAAAACCAACAAGCCGATACGACATTTTATCAATTGAAACGAGGGAAACACTCTAGGCGCGATAAATCCTAATTTATATCAGGTGCACGCACGAAAATATTTACACAACAGATAAAGAAGAAAGCATTCCAGCCTCCCGTGCCTCAACCAGTCGCTACCTCGAAATTCGGCCTCGGTGCATTAATACGCATCCCCGGAGTGGCTCTCGCCTCGATAATAAAGAAATACACCAAGTCGAATCGCGGCGTGTCGGGCATATATATACGTACGCAACGTCGGAAACTGGGCTCCGGAGCCGGGCCGGGCCGGTAATCTCTCGTCGGCCGCTGAAAACCGGAAAAAGAAAAGAGAAGAGGCGGCCGCCGATGCCTCCACCTACGGAATTATAACGGTGCGTCCCTTTTTCCAGTCGCTCGCTCGCGCGCTCGGGCAAAAAAAAAGAGAGAGAAGAAGCAGAGAAGAAGGCGCGCGGCGCTATAGGGGAAGGTGGTATACCCGTGGCCGATGCCTCGGCGCTCTTTCCCCTGCGCGTATAATGCATAACGCAGCTGTGTATTATGCCCGCCGCGTCTCCTTCTCTCTCAGCCGGAAGACGCGGCGGCTCCGGCTCTTTCTACCCTGTGTGCGCATTAACGAGCCGCGTTTATCGCGGAATTTTCGAAACAGGCCGCGGCCGCGTCTTTTTACGCGTGCGGATTTTCCGAACCATGGGGAGGAGATACCACCGGGGTCCCGGCGACTTCGTGTATATATGTGTATACTTATTATATATATACGCGCTAAAAGTGGATGAGCCGCCTGAGTGCGCGGCTCCTAATTATTTTTCGAGGACGACCAATTAATTTTGATCGCGGCGCGAGATACGAGGCGCCGCTGTTGAACGGCGATTAATTCTGCGCCGGCGATTTTGTTACGTGGAAAACTGTCGTAATAGAGAGCCTCCCAATGACTTATTTCGCGCGCCGGGCGCGAGGGCTAATTAGTTTACGAGATAATCGGTATATTATTTTACGAGGCGCGCTGGTATATACAGGGAAAATGTACATTTCGTAGTTATGCATGTGTAAGCATATATTTATACATATATATATTTGTAGATAGTACTTGGTATTTTACGTGGGGGACGTACGAAATGTGGGATCGGCACCTCGGGGGAAAAATCGAATTTAACATAAAGCCGAAAAAAAATTTACATTCAAAGCCATTTCCAATGGTATGCGCATTAATTTATCTTAAATTACATAATAGATGGGTTAGCAGTTAAAGGATATGCAAATGATATGTTAAACGAATCTATACTTTTTTCCACCCGCTTGAATGTAAATAAATTTACGCGCGTCTTTTAATCGAGCAGCGATATCCTTACGCTCCACGTATTTACGAACCAATAATTATTCCTTAATACCGCCGTTTTTCTTTCGGCAAAGAGAATTTTCCAAATCTGTGCTTAATGATCGCCCCTTGGTTTATTTTATAGCAGCGACTGAGAGAGCAGTCCAACAAATGCAAAATGATGCAATTACAGGTTGCTTAAGTGCTCTCTTTAAAAAAAATGTATACCGTATAAAAAAATTTAAGTTAGAATAAAGTTTATCCAAAGTTCATGTTCGACGGCCATTGATATAAACATGGGCAATGATACTTTATCGAACTTGCTTCTTATATTTTATTGAGCTTTGTATAGATGCGTGATATAAACGGATAAATTACCGCTGAAGTTATAGAAAATAATTTTTACATTTATTTGTTTTTAACGTTCGTAACGTGAAGGTCTTTTAAATTTAAGAAAAACTTTATCTGAAGTTCGTATAAAGTATTGCAAAATTATTTATTATTTAGTTTCATTGCCCACGTTCATATCAACGATCCGCAAAGTATGAACAAACCTTATCCTAACTTAATTTTTTTTACGCTGGTAGTAAATAAACAATGAATGCTACAATTTTTCCCCATACAAATTAATACTGCACATCTCCCATAAATTTTTTTATTAAAAATCCCACAAGCAGCCAATATCCCTTTCCCCGATGATCTACCATCCCCGGCAAGTAAGGCGTATATAAATGCACTACCGATCGGAAAATCGTTAGGCTCGCCGCGGCCCACGTGGATATACCGGCCGGGGGCGAAAATTTTCCGCAGACGAGCCCGAGGAAAAGCGAGAGCGGCCGAGCGCGCCTCTCGGAGAAGCAGGCACGGAGAGAGAAAGAGAGACAGAACCCGAGGCGTGAGAAACTGGCGACCGCCTCGAGGAAGAGAGGCTCTCCCGGCCGTATAAACTCGCTCCGCGACGTTGAAAGAGGCCCCGTAGCCGGCTCCCGGGCGCACGCCGCGCGCGCAGGCCTCTCGGCTCTTTGTGCGCCCGTAAGCGAAGGTGTTCCTCTCGTCCCCCGCCTTTGTTGCTCATTAGAGCCCCCTTCTTCGGCTGCGTTATTTTGACACTCGAGAGAAGCCGTTGCTGCCGATTTTCCGCTGCGCCGGTTTCCCGAGCTTCCGCGGTTTACGCGCCGGACCTCGGTTTTTAAATCGATGCCTCGAACGAATGGAGAGATTATACGATGGGTTGGAGGAATGTTTAGGATATATCCGGTCGGTTGTACGAGAATGAGAACAGTCGTGACGTAAGGCGCATACCGATTTCTTCAACGAAAGTAAGTTTTTGGAGCAGTTAGATACTCTTAATTACGTTCGTGTGCATCAGTTAGATTTATAGTAAAAGTTTTAACGATCTATAATGGTGCCTACGGAGAATAAATCACATCAGCAAAAGAATAAATAAATTAAAGAGTTTTTTTTAATGAAATTTGAATAAATCGGTAATGCTATCATGGAGAACACGTGAACAAGCCGCGTGTTAAATGCCGTTTCGTCACGTCAGCGAAAAACAAGAAATTAAGCAGATTTTTTAAAAAGAAAAATTCTTAAAGCCTTGCTGTAGATGAATTTTATACACCACTCTATCGCGTCAGCAAAAGAAGCCGGCATTTTTCAGAATAAAAAATGAATAAATCGGTAATGCTATCAGAAGTTACATGACGATTATAAGCCAATCTCTACATTCCCTTCTACTCTTATACAGACACGCTAAATCAGCTGAGTGAAGTAGTATGAACATTAACTCTGTTGGAGTCAAATTTTCATTCTAAAGTTATAGTGAAATTGACTCTCTTGATGCAATGAAATAGAGTGATTTTTTTTACTCTTAAGGTTAGCAAATGGTAGAGACTTCACCTGTAATATGATAGTGAATTTTACTCTAATTTAGAGTGAATTTCAATAACTCTATTCACGAAAAGTCAAACTTGACTCTACGAGTGTTTCACTATAAATTAAGAGTGAAATTTAACTCTGACCGTTCCATCGTGTAAACGTCGAACTGTTTTCTTTTTATCACCTACAGAATTCTCTAATCAGACGCACATTCCAGCACGGCGTCGCTTTTATCTCCAAGGTACAACGTCTAAGCGCGATGAACCCGGCGCGCTGCGCTCACAGCCGAGCGATGTCCAATTATTAGACCGCGAGTAGTGCAACCGGTATGTATACATATATATACACTCGTCGAACCCGTCAAGTGCATAGGCACTCCACTCCCTCGGCGTAGGAGCCGATTGAGACGCATCAGCGCGGGCGGCGTCCTCCCCCCGCATA
Organism: Sycophila sp. Sp_5; assembly: GCA_018906775.1. Lineage (NCBI taxonomy): Eukaryota > Metazoa > Arthropoda > Insecta > Hymenoptera > Eurytomidae > Sycophila > Sycophila sp. Sp_5. Next base: position 613,985 of record JACCID010000058.1, read on the forward strand.
CCGCAGCCATCGCCAGGGTCCATCCCCACGAACAATCGTCCACGGCGGGCATTATGCTCTCGGCGGGTGCACAATGGCCGCGTGTCCCTCGATCCAACGGCGTCCAGTGCGGCGCACTCGTCGCGGGCTCCATTCACTCCGCACACCCCCAACCTACCTGTTGATTCACGGAACGTTCCTCCGGCGGAGCGTCGTCCCTCCCCCGATGGCGCTTTTCCGCTTCACTGTCTCACTCTCTACCTCTGTCTCTCTTACATGCACTTCCCCTTCGAGAGCTTCGTCACTCGCGCGGGCGCACGTGCGCGCTGCACACCACCCACCTGCACCGCATATCTCACTATATATATGTGCGTGTGTGCGCGCGCGCGGGCTACTCAGTAGCGTTCACCAATCCAACGATTTGTATATATATATTTTTTTTCGTTTATTATTATTTATTTATTGCGTTTTTTTTTTGTAATAAAAAAAAATAGTAATAGTAATAACTTTGGCACACGCGGCAAACGAGTTCGATCACACGGGGACACCTGAAGCACCGGTCTCGCGGAGAGCCGCTGCCGCTCCGGGCAAGCGCCGATGCGCGACTGAGGCGCTGCTCCGAGTCTTGCGGCTCCGGAGCACGCGCAGGAGAAAGAGCGAGAGAGAGAGAGCCTCGTGCGTCCGTGTGCGCGGCCTGAAAGAAAGAGAAAGAGCGCGGAGAAGCGGGGGAGGGGAGAGACGTGCAAGCCCCCCACGGTAAAGGTGGCCTCTCCACCTCGAGGCCAGGTAAGGCCGAGCGAGTCTCAGGTAGACGGATCGTCAGGGTGTGTGCCGCCCTCGAAATCGTCCTGGGTGACCCCAGGGCTCTTTAAATTGACCAGGAGTCCGGCGGTCTTCATTAGGGAAATTGCCGAAGTTTGGAAGCCGCTGTGTATGCGCGCTTTGGCTTCTCTATCTCTTTCTCTCTCTCGTCGAGTTGAAGTCTTGGCGATTTTATTGTGGCTTCACTTTTACCTGCGGAGTTTTGAATTTGCAGGCTGACCTTGCGTACCGCTGCTTTTTTTCGCAAATATTTTATTTAATGTCGGTATATAGTAGGCATAATGACGGCAGCGGTTCCTTGTTTCTTCTTTTTTTTTAATGCATTTATAATGCGTTTTATTCTAATTTCTGAAGAGATTAAATAAACGATTACTGAAATTAGCATAATATATTTATTTTTAGTGCATCGTATATCATGGAAATTATAATCGATAGTTTACGTTAATCATTTTCGTAACATTTTAGGCACGACCGTTATACAGAGTGGCTTAAATTTTTGGTTCTATTTTGAGTTTCGATTACATTTTTATTTTAAAGAAAATTTTTAGAGTACGTATTCGAAAGAGGAAAATGCACCAAAAATTACCTGTATACAATATAAAAGAAAGATCTATATTTATGAAATTGTATCGAAGTTCTAAATCTTAAAAGTTAACAGTTATACACGTAAAAAATTAAAAAAATTTATTTGTTTAACAAACTGCCAGTATATTTTGAGAAAATTTAATTATTTATATTCTTAAATAGATTCTCACTTCAAATCTTAATTTTTAAGTATGCTATATAATACAGAAATTATTCGTTAATAAATGAATAAATAGATAAATATTCGCTGGAAAAATGGAAATCGAGGGCAAACGACAGATGACCGAGTGTAGGACAAAGTTCGATATGGATAATATAATCGGGGCTTGTTTGTCGTCTCTAATCTGGCGATGAATCGCTATATGGATTCTGTGGGGCCTCGATTCGGTATAGCGCGGGATTCCTTAGATGAGAGATTATCTGATATCTGAATTCGAAATGTCGCCGGTGCAGTGGGCTTTTTTTAGCTAGTAGGAGCTGGAAAGACATTCATAATGTAAAGTAAACAAGTTTGAAGATTAATCTGGGCATTATTTCATGAAAATTAGTAAAAAAATCTATAAACTCCAAACTTATATCTCTCGGGTGAAATATTAATCGGTATAATTTCATCGATGCGTATCAGAAGGATGAATGAAATTTTATAATTAATGCATTATTACCGATTCCGAGTTATTTAAGTACTCGTTCAATTGGATAACCATTAACATAGTGAAGGAATTGATCATTCTTATTTATGAAAACGACCGTAATAACGTGTAATTATCGCATTCCTCAAAGGAATTATAATTTTCGAAGAAATAAGATGATTATGTGACAAACTAAACGTGGCAAAGTTAACACCAGATATACTTGGAAACAAATCATCGCTAAAACATCGACTACAAAAATAATATATATTTCCATAAATACCAGATAAAAAGTTTTTAAATTAGTATGCAATTTGAATAAATTTAAAAATGACTAAATAAGTAAAATCTTTTTTAAAATGTGTAACGATCATACATTTCAAAAATTCGTTAGGTACAATAATAATTTGAAAAAAAATGCACTTAAATATGTTTCACAAAGCTTTTTGACTATTTGCTCGTAAAGTTTGAGTAATTACCACCGCTGCTCATTCATTTGCTCAAATTCACAAAGACATTTCCGGAGGCGGTCTTAAATTACAGCCTGCGATTCGATTCGTAAAAAAAAGCGCAACTAAGCATTAATTACGCCGAAACCTTGGCTAGTTCTAAAACACGTCACTGCAACGGGCTCTTGGGAAATTCGTAATACGTCACATTTCGCTCAGATCTCAGACTCCGCAGAATCGCCGAGACGGACAACGGGATCAAATAACTACCTGCAGTTTTGCATCAGATGCTCTCGCTTTCAAATTTTCTAATAGTCAATCGCGAAGACACTAATTACAAATTTCACCACCACTATCATCGCAATTTATGCAGATCCATAATTGCCGCTCTTAATAACTACCTCAATCGCAACCCGATAGATCTAATGCCCGACGTCTTCAAATTGCAGCTGCGATTTTGAAATGGAAATTTAATTAAAAATCTAAGCAGTTTCAAATAATAATAATTTTATTTACATTAAAGACTAAAATTTTAAACATAAAATTAAAAAAAAATAAATTTTATACCAGTTATGTATAATAATATAAAAAAAAACTGGCCCTACTTATAAAAATGAACTGTACAGAATAAAGAATTCTGCTAAAATAATATTTAATTTTTCCACAGACTGATTTTATTGGAAATTATTAAAAATAAAAAAGTTTATTATAATACTTATGTCGTCAAGTACTTGCCAATTCATTACTGCAATCAAGTAATTTATCAGTATAGTCTTTAGTAGTTAGAGCAGTTCTTACGGTAGTTCTCGTTAAAATAGTTTATTTTTGCAAAGGTAATGAGTTTCGAAAAAAAATACACATACATTATTAAACTACAAATGAAGCGAATCTCTTATTATAAATCTCTTCATTAAATTGTATACTTTAATCGCTTATTTAAAACAGCAATTAAAAAATTACCTCATTATATCTTGTATATCAAAGTATCTATTATTTCACAAAAATTATCAACAAGTAAATCATGAATAAAAGTAACTGTATATACATTTTAAAATAATGCCATTTAAATTTGTAACTCGTAAACGTAATTACTATTACAATTCGCAATAAGTAATGCATGCGCAAGTGTTACGATATGAGAAAAATATTTTATTTCAATGTTCCACACATTATTCGACAAAAAAGAAGGTCAACAATTAGCAGCGCCTGATTAATCGACAGAATAATTCCTCGCGCGCTTCTCGCGCATTGACTTAACGCACTCCCATGCGTCATTCTACTTGGACACACGAAAATACGCGAATTTTTTAAAACCTGGAGGCATACGCAATTGCGCATAATCTCGATAAATCTCCTCAATTAAAATCGCTCTGTTTGATTTGCGAGACTCCAAGTGTTCCCCCTCATTCCCGCAGACTCGAGACTCCTAAAAGACGCTCCGTCGAATCGTTTCACGGTCGCATCGTAAAAGCGGCATAATCCGCGGGCGCACGCACATGCAATCGGCCGGCTCTCTCGTGTATATATGGCAAGTACGAGCGAGCAGTGAACCGCTACTATCCCCCTTCGCAGCGGAGCCGGAGCCGGCCGAAGATCGGCGATCGGCGCTCGGCTCGGCTCGGCACCTTTGCGGCCAAAGGAATGCACGCGCCGGAAACCGGCCGTGGACTGGAATCGGGATCGGGTTCGGCTCCTCTCTCTCTCTCTTGCTCACTCCTTGATGCGCTCGCTTCCTCCGCGGGTCCCCGAGAGAGGCTGTATATACAGCTCTTTCTTCGGAGAGGCATACTGGGCAAAGGCGACTCGCCGCCGCCAGCACTCGGAGGCTCTCCGATCCAAGGCAAACGACCGCAAAGTCCCCTGCTGCCTCCGAGGAGCGACGGAGAGAGAGAGAGCCTCCTTCGCTTCTTATTAGCTCTTCCTTCTCCGCTTCTTCTTCTTCTTCTTCGCCGGTGCGAGCTCTTCGCGCGCGCCTCGCTCTTCTTATAAACTTCACCGGGGAACTAGATTTTCCGCTGTGCAATTTGGAAAAATCGCCAGCCCCGCGAGCTTTGATCGCTGATAGCAGCGCCGAGGCGTTCGCCTGGGGATGCGGAATAAGGGGAATCCCCTTTTTTTGCGAGGCGCGCGCCGGCGCGAGCCTTTAAATGTTATCGGATTGACAAAATGCTAAATGGCGCTGGGTGGCCGCGGGAATAATTTTCAATTTCAATGGAGGGGAAGGCTGAAAGTTTTCTCGCGGATAAGATTGACTTCCTTGGCGAAGCGTAGGACTTTTTTTTATTTTAAGTGCGTCGATGGAAGTTTTGCCGAGTCAAGAAGGGAAAGAGAGAGAGGCAAGAAGTTCAAATATGAAAATTCGTAGCTCCAATTTTACGGTAATGGAGATGTCTTGCTCTGGAAACGGTACACTTAATACGTCTGTCGGTAAAGTTTTGACTATAAAACTTATATATCGGCTCCTTTCACTATTTGAACAAGTAAAAATCATCTCTATTAAAGACGCGGGGAGATATTTTACTATGAGAAATTTAGACCGTAAGCGCTTGCATTTTCCGTCATTTTTAAGGAGATGGAACAACTTGATTATCGTGCGCCTTCGAATAATTACGGATGAGTTTACAGGAAATAGAAATTATCCCCGAACAGCTGAAACGCCGTTACAAGTACAAAACGCTCGTGACCTTTCATTACATGTATTTTTTTTCTTTTTTTTTTCGTTTCACCGAGCAGTTTACAATCAAAACCTCGTGCATTATTATGAACCGATAAGTTTTCAAGAGTTGTAATACACAGAGAGAAAAAAAATTAAATATAAAAATGGCTTGTTTGCTGTTGGTGTAAGTATACTTGTTTAGAATTCTATTATGATTATTTTCTAAAAAACTATCCTAAGTAAAAATTTGAAGGCCAGATATTATTAAAGAGACTAGAACTATTTACTTTAAACAAGAATAAAACGATTTTTATAATTTTTTTTAATTGATATTTATAATTTTTATAAATCTTAAACAGTTTTTTTTTATTTTGATAATTATATTAGAAATTTTAACCAGAATAAAAATTTCAAATCGCACAATAACATACATAACTGCATAATTTAACAGATATTTCTGCATAATATAACATATATTTACAGGTTTCATTAATCTATTAATCAGTTTTTAGAAATTTCCATTCGAACAGGAACGCGTACACTTGACTTAAATATTTTTTATGGTCTTATAGTTTATTACGCGAGTAGTTAACGCGACTTTGACACTGGCGCGCGCGTTTATCCGGTGAAGCAGATTTTCCACTAGAGTGAAATGGAAAACGCAGTTGGCTGTTTTAGGAAGTGCAGAAAAATCGATTATTTTCTCCGGTTTTGCGCTCGCAAATTGCCCGCCTATATAAGCGAACGCCGATCATCGTTCCTTTATCAGACTCGGGAGATCCTCTTATTTTTCGCGGGACGCGTGCGAGTGCAATAAATTTTAAAAATAATCGTATTCTTCGGCCTCCGCGAAATATCCAATTTCCGCGCGTTAGTGCCTTGCATTAAGGTTTTATCCCCGTCGTTGCGTAAAACTTGCACTTTTTAAACGCGCGCGCCGGGAGGATTTGAGACGCGCTAATTGCGGGATTTGGATTCAAGGTATGCGACTTTTCTTCCATTTTTTTCTTTGTTTTTTTTTTATTTTGTTTCAAAAGAACAACGACGAGTTTTATGCGAGCGCTGCGGACGGGAGTGTGATTTTCTTGCGCCAGGACTTTAGCGTGAAATTGATCCGAATGTTTTCAATCTCGTACCGCACTGAATGCGAGGCTTTAAATTCAACGTAGAAATGGCGTTCTTTTTCCTCTCTTTCTCAAAGTTCATTATAAAGTCGAGAGGTTTTACTGGTTTTTGATTGTTTTTTGCTGGTTCGAATGACTTCAAAAATGCCGCGCATAACGAATGACCGTTCAAAATAAAGTTTCTTTGACGGAAAATTGATCGTGCGCCATTAAGTGAATTTTTTACTTTAAATGTTTTCGCGAAGATGTACAAATGGTTGGATTTTCATTTTTTACTTCCTCGTCTTCGCATATACTTCACAACTTATCTTGCTTTTTATTTTGTTTTGTTTTGTTTCTTTGGGGTTGACTTCAAGGCGAGATTTGCCATTTACCATAATGTATGAAGCAAAAAAGAAAAATTCGACTCTTTCAATGGCTGCATGCAAATAGAAGTAATTCTGCCATAGCTATCTACACACACAAATTATACGTTCTTACGCGTACATTATTGATTACCACTTTATAAACGCTTGCATTTTCTAGCAATTTTGATGTCAATGGACTAAGTTGATATTACGAGTTAATGGTGTAATTGCGATGCTTTCGTTTACTTCCATTTTCGAAGTGTGCATAAATCGCAGTCACATACCAGGTAATTACCAACGTTATATGATTAATAAACTGCATTAAACCAACAACTATTGCTTCTGTTCCTTTTTGAACGGAACGCCGTTATTTAACCAATTTTAAAAAAACAAAAATATATATATATTTTTTTTTAAATTAAACGGACTTGTAGTTCAAACGTCAATTAGAATATTAATGAACAATAAAAATAAATTTATACCTGTTATAAATTTTTACGATTTAGACTGTTTTGTTGCTTATTTTTTTAGAACTGTTAAATTTCAGTATATAGTTTAAAAAGATATTGAGCTTAAGCTTAAGCATTATTTATTTTATACTCTTTGAAAAAAATATTTGTTAGAAAGTAGCATTTTTTTTATTATATAATGGAAAGGACGAAACTAACAAATGTGTACCTGACAGATATTCTATAATGACTCTTTTATAATATACTTTTAACGTTAAATTGCCATATAATCTTACAATTTCTCAAATTATGCAAAAACTAAACCAATTTAAAAATGTTTTAAGCATATGAAAATCACGTGCGTGGATTTATCCCGAATAAAAAGAACGTTAAATCGTCAGCTATTTTAATCGCATACTTCTCGCATGTATATAGTTATCTAAAGGAGATGTATTAATAACAGCCTACATTTGAGTTCAGCAAACCTTCTCGAGATTTTTTTTTATTCCGCTCGTCCGATAGGTCAGAAATATCAAAGCATCCTTGTATGATTTACTGTTTTATTGGGATCTATAAACTGGACTTTATCACAGGTTCGAAATAATCCCCCGTATATACGTATCCGTATATATATATTCATGCCAGCTGGAAATAGTTCGGATCATTCCTGAACGACGTAATCGCGGCATATGCGGGATGAAAAAAAGGAATTAAAACGTTTCTGCCGATCGAAAACACATCTGTAAGTTTATTGACCCGCATGGGTTTCGCGACCTTTTATCTGCGCGGTCCCGCTGGAAATAAACGCAATTAAATCTCGAGCGCCGCGGGCGCTTTATTATGCTGACTAGCGATGGCGGAAAAAAAATCTTTGTCTTATTGATACAATTTTTAACTGTATCGATTGCGAGTGGAGCGTCTGGCACTTGGCACTCGATCGCGTTCACCGATAAGTTAATTGTACCCGCTGCTTAAAAATGCTTTACAAGCCTTCCGCTATGGATGTTCCTGTTATTGAATTATTCGATCGTTTTGGGCGTCTTTGCTGAGGGGATTACACGCACCTTAGATGATTTATATTTTTTAATTTGCTTTGCGTGTGTATGCTGTTTATGTATGAATACAATATTACATATACGGGTTATATAAATTTGAATACACTTTTTTTGCCGAAAAATATTTATGAATATTAAATTTTAATTGATGAAATAATATACCTTATTTATACGTACTATGACTTTTGGAGTAGGTGGAACGGATTAGTTGTTTCTCTCGTTTGTTGGAATCAGCCAATGAAATATTTTTACACAAACATTTGAAATTAGAATAGAATAAGATTTTTTTATCTCGATGGATAGATTTCTTATATTAGCAGCTTTCCATAAACAATAATTGTTTATATTAGTCGAAACATTGTTTTTACTTATTGTGCTACTACTATGATTTTGATTTTTTTTTTAAAGAAAATCATCAAGCTACACGAAGAGAAAAGTTTAGTAAAAATTACTATACTATTTTGTAACGGAGGGACAGACTCGATAAATAAAACATTTTACTATACTTTTTAGTAAAATTTGTTTATTTGTTGAGTCAGTTAGAACAATTTGTTTGTCCCTGCGTTACAAAATAGTACAGTAATTTTTACTAGACTCTTCTTTCCATGTATCTATCAAAAGAATAGTAAATAAAGTAACTATCAATAATAATAACTAAAAGAATTATTTAATAGTTAATAAAAAAATGTAAAAAAATTAACAAACTTCATGAAAATCCCATTTTTGTTCAACTCACCTAAATAATCACTATACACGATACCATATACTCAAACGAATAGGCTTATTCTGTATATCAAACGCACCCACATTTCGATTGAAAATTCCGAGCCAATAAAATGCCCACATAATCAAACATTGAATAAAACACTTGCAGCGCCCGTCTAGCTCGGTGTAAAATGCTCTAGTCACCGTGCGACTGACCGAGCGTGTTTTCGAGCATCGATAAATTTCGCCGGATTTCAATTTCGCTTATAAGCACGCAGTCTCGATCCGAGGCTCGCGAGATTAGTTCGATTGTGGTCGAGTCGACGCACGTACATACATACACACATACTTACACTTACACTTACACTTACACCCACAAGGCACGCGAAGCTACCTGTACAGACGCGCAGCCGGCCGGCAACCATCTGCCGGGGTGTAACCCAAGGCCGTCGGCTTTGATACACCTCGACTCCAGACGCGAGGAGCACTCTCCTCGTGCGCAAGTGTGTACGTGCGTTTGTGTATGTACAAGCGTACGCGCGATTGCGCTGCATTGAAACGCCCACGCGCCGCACTTTTCCGGAGTGGCGCTCGACCAAATTTATGGTATGTCCTGATCTGGCATGGGTAGACGATGTTTCAACGGGGAGCGACCGAGGGGACTACTTTAAAGGAGTTTTCAAGTGTGGGGCTTGAGAGCTTTCTTGACGTCTTGTGGTTTTACGAGTCCCTAGTTGATAATTAGCCTCAATTAAGGCGGAATAGTTTGTAAATATACGAGGTATTCCGAGTAGTTGTCATTAATTTGTTTTTTTTCTTTGCTTTCTTATTCGGGTGGCTTTGGTTCGTCGATTTCTTTTTACTCTTTAAATTCTGATGTAGAAAATATATGTAGATGTTCGAATTTTGTACAAACATTTGATTGAAAAAAATAAAAAAATTTTATCAATTTATTCCGATTTTAATGTAACTTTAATTCATTTTTAAAACACTAGATTGTTTTATTTTGAATGAAATTCGTCTTTATCATAATAACAATAAACATTATTTTTGCTATATTCAACTTTTAAAACATGAGACATCGTAGGTTCATTTTTCGGGTAAATCGTTCTCAAAATTTGCACGTATGTCAAATTGAATTATCAAAAGCAAATATGAAAATTTCTATCCTTTTTAAGGATTGCCATAAAAAAAATTAATAATATTTGCAGGTGTATCTGTAAGAGAACACTTTACTTCTACAATCGCTCCATGCATTGTTACCCTAATTAAAAGAAAACAATTTTACTTCACTTGTGAAAATAATAAATTAACTCGCCATGCTTTAAATAAAAAATAAATAAGTAAACGTAAAAGCGACCATCTACAATGGAACAGTCGAAAACCGAACGGAGAGAATGTAAAGAACGAAATCTAGTCCAGGGCAAATTTCGCAATCGCAGCTCGGCTCATTCCGTGAAACGCCGTAATGACCGATGCATTCGGCCGGCCGAGCGGGACGCCAATTGGCGGGCCGAAAATTTGGTACCTGCTCTCGGGGGCTGCGCCTCGTCATCGGCGGCCACTTCGAAGGGACATTTTTATCGGCTTTTGTTTGCGCTCGCCATCTCTGCCCATATATCCTTGGGATCGAGTTCCTACGTGGCGCGGTCGGCAAATATTTGCCACGACCTGAGCGAATTCCCGCTGGGCAACTCGTCACTCGACACTTCTGATTCATCCGGTTTGCCCTTGCGCCGATAAGGTGAAGATTTTTAAGGCGGATAAGAGATTTTCAAAGATAACTCACTCGAGGCTGGTGAAGCATTAGATACGGGGTGCAAATACTACTTAAGAGGATTGCGGTTAGCAGCTTTTACGTGTGAGAGCCCGCTAATCTTTATTTAATGTTCTTTGCCCTTTTTCTTGAAAGATAATGCAAACTTTTCCACTTTCAGATAAAACTAATTGTGAAGTATTTCGTCTCGCACTGTGATAATTGTTTCATCTCTGAATTATCTACGAAAGAATTATTCTGACGATTTAAGGTACATACACTTGTATTTTATTTTTAAATTTATTCTATTTCAAGTTATTAATTTTTTTAATCACTGATTATTTCTTCAGTGTTTCAAAAAATAAACAATAATTCTATTGGATGCAACTTTCTTTTATAAATTTACACGAAGAACTTTTCGAAAAAGCCTCGATGAAAATAATGATTACACCGATTAAAAAATTTGCAAATTGATTTCACATTGATTAAGAACTGATTGCAAAGTCACCAAATTAAAACTAGTCGGTGATTACACACCGAAAGAATAGCCCCTCATTTAGCTTTTAACGATTCAGTGCGCTCGATTATTGATCCGCGTCGATTTTCCATGACCTTACTTACAAAATTAATCATCCCAATAATTGTCCACCGTCAGATCAGTTCGAAATGTCCTCCATCAGTGAGGCACTATTTTTCGAGCGATCGAAATTTCTCTCCCTCTCTCTCTTTTTATAAGGGCATAAACTATAAAATCCACATTTTTCGGAGCAGCAAACGGCAAACGCGCCGGGCGAGTTTACCCAACGGCGTCGTTTTCCTTTTGGCCGGTTAGCTAACGAACGAGGCGAGGGAGCGGAGCGGAGGAACGGCCAATTTCGCGCGCGGCGTTTTTCTCCCCCGCGGCGCGCTCCGCGCCGCAATTTAATCAGCGCTCGAAAATGCCAGTGATCAGTTGCGCCGCGACGATCATCCCACTTTGCGCTCCGCTCCCTCGGCGAGCCGGCAAAAATCAACGCCCGGCCGTGCGCTTTCCTCACTCGGCGTTCTAATGCCCGTATCGCCACCTGCAACTTAATTGCGACAGGTTCGTAAGGCCGGGCCTCCTCTCGGCGCGGTGCCGAAATGCTTGATGAAATGCAGCTGGACTGGATTCGCGTGCTCGCTTCGCGTTTATTCGATCGGAAAGTTTGTTCTTCGCGCGACGTTATTAGTAATCGATAGATTTTTTTCCTATTAGTTTCTAATGTAATGTTCGCAGTATAGAATACGAGTGCGGAATAGTACATTTCGATACATATGCGGGAAAGTGATTTTAAGCCTTGTGTAAGGTTTGCGCTCGAGCGAAGCGAATAATATAAAGAGGATGCGATTTTCCGCAGGTGAATTTGAACGGGCGTGCGCAAAGTTACGACTTTGCGCACGGAGTGTAGAAATAAGTAGTTCTTCATCACGCGTTATGTTTATATCCGAGCGAAGTATGGATGGGAATTAAGACTCTCAACATGTATCATACTATTTTTTTTAATTTTTTATTTCGTCTCAATTTTTGCCGAGCGTGCAGGAGAATATACTTTACAGCCGATTTAAATTTTTGAATAAGCGAAATGAAATTGTCATATTCTCATTTTCTACGCGAAAGAATTTTAAAAGAACCAATAAGTGTATGTTCATTTTGAATTAGCAAAATTTTCTATTCAAATTTTTAACTATGTACTCCAGTAAATTAACTATTACACGAATCGTCACAGAAATAAATAAATAGTTTGTATTTGTTGTCAAATATATTTGGGTAAAGTTAGTCGAGATCAAAGGATAGTCTATTGAGAAAAGATTGATAAAGATTAAAGAATAGTCTATACGATTTTTTTGTATCGTATCATTAATCAATTGAATATAATTGTTTAATGTATTATTTTAATAATACGTAAAGAATATATAGGGTATATAAGTGGGTCGACGATTTTTCAAAAATCCTTTTTATTTGATACTATCGCAAAGTCGTAAGGAAGTATAGCGCACACGTTATAGATCATACAAATTATTTTTCATACGAGAATATAATTCGTAAATGAATTTTACAGCGTAGTAACATTGTAAAATCCCAAAGGCATATCAAAGTCATAAACATTATTATTTTCCTCAGTGGAAGAAGGGCAGCAAAAATTAAAACCTCACATTTCTCGAGAGCACGAAAAATCCTGATAGCCGAGGGGCAACAGATTTATAATGTAATTATTTTTCATAGTAAATGTCCACAAAATTTATTAACTTTCTAAAAATTTTATGCTTTAAATTACTGTAACAAAGAAAACCTGCTACGTACTATAGAAGCTATCTTCGGGTAGTTTAGAGCATAGCATTATTTGTAACTGTATAATACACATTACCACATTATGTAAGAGAAGATTATATCATTTTCAAAAGGCTCCGCATCAATCACGAAAATATAAAATGGGATGTTCTTGTGACATTGATTATTATAATGAAGTTGTTATTACTTCAATTAAATTATAAGCACGTAATAATAATGAAACGCTTGTTAAGCGTTCTCCATTATGAATACTATTTCTAAACATTTCATCGCACTTTGATTGAACAAACATTAAATATTAGATAAGAATTTTTTAGGTAAGCATTAGATAACAATTAAAAATAAGAAAATTTTCTATACTTTTATTGAACATGGTTGTAAATGTAACTTTAAGGAATATTGATAAGAAATTTTTAATAAAATATTATTTTAATAAATAAATTGAATTTTCTAATTCAGAAAATTTTAGTTGCAAAATAAATGAGTATGAAATATAAGAAAAGAATATACTCTTTTTTTATTTGCATTATCAGATGATTAAACAATTTTTATAATTTAAAAATGTTATGAACAAAAATTTAAGTTTTAACGATAGCCCTACCTTAGATCACCTGCAAATAAATTAAAATAGTCTTCCATCGCGTTCTATACGTGTATTGAGAATCTAAGAAAATTCATCGTCTATGAAGTGATTTTCTTTCCACAATCTCGTTATCGCTTTCTAATATTTAACTTTGTATATTTCATACAAGAAAATATTGCTCGCTTAATATTTACTAAAAAAAAATAACAATAAATTCATTCAACGATTTTTTTTTAGTTCAAATCCTCCCAATTGTATTAAATTCTCCAAGCAACCAAAATTGACATCTCAAAGCATTCACTAGTACCGACCGCGCCTCCCTTGCGTTTAAAAGTTTCCAGAAATCGCGACAAGGAGCGTCCATCTCGCCATATAAGGATCGGCCCTATGGAAGAGCCCTTTCCCTCGGCTACAAATCGCGCGGCCTCAACGATATGAAAGAAGGACGGGGAGTCCCCCGCGAGGCCGCGGCCCACGCGTTATGTGCGTTGCACCGGGTGGGCAGGCGCTTGGAAAAGGAGGAAACGCGGGCCGATAATTGCGCGCGCGGGCTTGATTACGCGCCGAGCGGTAAAAGCGCATCTGCTGGCCGACGCGGGCAAGCGGCGAGCGGCCACCGGTCGACCTTGACGAAAGAACGTGACTTGTCTCCTTTTTGCCACGAGCCTGTAAAAGGGCTCTCTCTCTCCCTTGCATAGCTCGGCGGGGAGGAGGTCCGAAGGATGCGCGCGCTTCCTATGCGACGCGACAGGACGACGATGCCCGATGAGATTTTTCTTAGGACACCAGGGAATCAGGCATTTATTTTTCGATATTGAAGGCTACTTTACTCTCTTATAAGTATTTATTTATTTTGTTTTGAATATTTTTGCTTCCCACGGGAGAAATGTTTGTTTCAATAGGTTTTTCTTCGAGTCATTGTTTGATACATTTGCCGTACACTGAAAAAAATGTGTTAATTTTAAGAAAATGATTTACTTCAATAGTAATTATTAAATATTTCTTTGAATCAAGTATATAATAATTTCATTAAAACTAAATGGATTTATTTGTTTCTAAATAAATTTAGTAGTTTCAAAAAAACAATTTTTTGACTCGATAAAATATTTAATAAGTACTATTGAAATAAATATTTGCTTAAAATTAGCAAATTTTTCTCTCGGTGTAGGAAAAGTGTTTTTCGAAATTGATTTATGTACACTTGCTGGTACTCTTTTTATTATACTCATGCGTCTTTGTTAGATTAAAAGATTTTTAACGATTTTATTTATAAAATCAACTTTAGAAAAAAGCACCTGAATAATCATAAGATTATCTGTATTTAAATTACTGTTTTACCATAATGGAACAAAAATACAAAAGCCTATACACACAGAGCATATCCTACACAGAACTTTTCATCTCGGGCCTCTCAAGATTTTCGCCTTTCACTTCCAGGTCTCGTTTGCAATTTTAAAGGGACCAAACACGCCTCGCGCTCGGCCGACACTCGCAAAAATCTCAAAGCGAATCGATGACTTTTAAGAAGAGTCGTGCCGAAAGATGCATCCGGCAAAAGTCGTAACGGCGAAGGAAACGTGACTTTTCGCTTTTCCGCGCTCATTAACATAAGTAAGGCTCGCACTTGTCATGGGAAAATCAACGGGGATACTCGGTCCCCACGATCGATTCCCCCCTCCTTTTTTTTCGCGACGTCGTCCGAAGGTTCCCTCGCGCCGAGGCGAAGGCTTTTACTGCGGCTGTCCGGGAGCAGAGCCTCGCGCGCGGCGCTAATGCGAGTCGGCGGCTCGGTGACACGCGCGCAAGTAGCCTGGGACGCGGCTATCTTTCATTGCGCCCAATTGTTCGGGAGGAGGCTCGTTTCCGCTTGATATATCGCGAGGGTTCTTCGCCTCCTTTTTCGCCGGGCTTTGTTCTTTTCTTTACCTGCCCTTCGCGCAGATTTATATTTTTAAGGAGATTATCGTTTCGGGTAATACCGGGGTAATAACTGTAATGATTTTTGCATTTTTATGCCTATCTTTTTGGAGAGCGAAGTTACTTTCAAAATGAAATGTTCGTGTTAATTAGTTTGCTACTTATTTGTGAAATGGTAAACGCGAAATTGTTGAGATTTGTGTACCTTGGTTATAAGTAATTTTAAATAGAAATGTCCTTATTCATTTTCAATATTTTTTCGCTCTGATATATTATTGAAAAAATTATCTAATCTATCTAATTTAATTAAGTTTCTATTTCAAAACTGACTGAAATTTGTCAAAATTTCTTTAAACAAGCTATTGAAGCATTTTAAAAAGGAATTCGATTATATTAAAAAAAAAATTCAAATGAAATTGCACAAAAAATTAAAAACTTTTGATAATCTACTTGAATATTTTAATTAACATACATATAGGTGTTTACATAATATCATTAATGGAGTAATACGTAATTATTCTAAAATTTATTTTAAATAAGTATCTCAATAGAATATCAAGTTCGTTATAGTGCTCACCGCCTATGATAAACTAAATAAAGTGAACAAAATCTACAGTCACACAAAAATAAAAAAAAACTATCAAACTAGTAAATATGTAATAAATCAATTTAAGAACGAACATGACACGGAGAGCTCGCCGTAAATTCCCCCAAAGCATCCGAAAAATCCCTAACTGAAACGCAATCGTCGAGCGAACGGTACCGGGAGCATATGCCCACACAACCCGTCAACCTAAATTCTCGAAAAAAAGTGGAGCAAACTTATATACCGAGGAGTCGCGTGTCCGCAGGCGCATCCATCTTTCGACGGCCGCTCGTCGATCTGTTCCCCCCTTCCTGACCATCGTCCCGTTCTCTTTCACCGCGAGAAAGATGCATCCACGAGCGACCTTCACGCTACGCGAGTCACTCGAATTAAACCGAAGGGCAGACGACCGAGCGAGGAACCAGTCCGGCCGATATCGGGATCCTCGAGCGCAAACTCGTCAATTATTTTTCGCGGCGTGGTGCAAGTAATGCACTCCCGAGGATGGAAAAGCCGACTCGACGTCATTTTTTTTTTTTTTCAGAAAAAGTTTGCTAAAATGGTTCAGCTGTTTCATTTTGCAAGTTCGTCGGCATTAAGCTTGAAGAAAATTTACTTGGAATTAGAGTGTATTAGTGAATTACAAAAAAAATGTGTAGCTTACGGTTTCACGAAGTAAATAAAATGAAATTGGACCATTAGCTTGTGTGTAGTCTAATTTCAACGATTCCTTTTTTACGTGGATAAGATATACCTATATGTGTATCATTATTATTCTCAAATAAGCAGTATTTCCTTTTTTGCCTTTTTACTTTTAGATGCGACGATGATATGCATTATTACATACGAACGTAATACTATTACAAAAGAAAATAAAAGATCACGAGGCGATATACAAAATCGGTATTTTGATTAGAAACAATAAATCTTTTACAAATCGCCCGGAATAATGAACCACAATCATCAGTAACATTGTTACACATCACGATTCCTATTAAATCGTCTCTTCGTAAAAGCACGTGTAGCGTTTCCCAACGAGGAAAACAAAGCCGCTGATTTTTAAAGAAAGTAAAAGTACACCGGGCCGCACGTCCAACGTCTTTATTGTATACAATCGTAATTATTATAATCCAAGTTCTGATAGCATCCCATTAGTAATTCAAATGTGAGATACGCGGAGACAAATACGCGTATCTTGGCGAACAATAAATAAATCGTCGAAAACACCGAGATCGCCGAAGCGAGATTAAATACACTTACAATTTTCGTAAACCTCATTATCGATCTGCATCGTCTTATACGTAAGAAAATTTAACAAAATTTTGCTGAATTTTTGCAAAACGATCAAATTGATTCAACCCAATTTTTATTCTAGTCAATGAAAATTGTTAATTCGACTAGATGTTAAGAATTATAATTCATTATAAACACCTTTATAAAATTCTTAAAAACATTTTATAAACCCATTATGAATTTTTTTCACATATAGATACAAATGGTAGCAAATTTTACATCAAACATAGTAAATTTAACTTGAATGTTTTAAAATTTATTAACCACTATAACAATTTTTTTGTTTGACAATATTATTATTATACATATTCATATAAATTATAGTCACATTAATGTATAACCACTGATTTTTATCCCGTTTATTTCTTAAAATAATGTTGCAAAGTCAAATGAAAAAAGCAGGTTCAAGCTACATGAACGAGCATTTTTTTTCAGTGAATTTGCGAAAGTAAAGTGCAAGTTGGCTCGAGGAAACTCTCCGTCGCGGCAAAAAGAAAAAGCATTTTAATTATTAATTTACGACGTCGAAGGAAATTAATAACCCGCCACTGCCGCGCGCAATCGCGCCCCATTCAATCGCTTTCGTTTCGTTCGAAGGGAGTTGGGGAGAGGGGGGGAGGGAAAAAAGTAACGAGGAACGATGCACTCCAGCGGCAGCTGCCGCCGAGCCGGCCTCGTAAAAATTGCGCTGCCGCTCGTAAAATCGCGTAATAAAACATCCGAGCCAGGGAGGAGGACGAGGGGGGACAGGGGAGAGAGTAAGAGCGAGCCTCGGCTAGACGCGAGAAACGCGCGGCGCTGCATCAACTTTGCCTACTGAACTCGAATTGCTTCATTCATTCCGCCTCGCGCGAGTAGAGGCTCTCTCTCCCTCGTTTTCCCGAGTCCATTCCCCCCCGCGCGCGAATATCGCTTTCGTTTTGCGGTTTTCGAAATCGATATGCGGATGGATTTGGGGTAGCGGATTTTTGTTTGTTTGTTGAATAAACGTTTTCGTGAGTTTTGTGGAGGGTATAATGGGGATTGTAGGCGTTTGCGCAAGGAGGAGATTGGAATTTCGAATATTCGTAGGAAATTGTTAATTTTATGTGGCGCTTTAGAATATAATTAAGATGTGTGGTCATAAAGGTTCGCTTTTTACTTGCTTGTTAAATTATAATTTCTGGTTGGATACTTTGCCCTCAAGGCTGCTGGACATTTTTGCAATAGACGCTGGAATTTACTCTTTTCATTCTATACTTATTAGTTGCTTAAATTTTTCTTTTTTGCCGAACGCCGTTTGTGCTCAGCACTGTATAGAATAATTTGCTTTAATTGACAATTACATTCTTCAATTTGTATGTGAAATTTTTTAATAATTAAAAAATCAATTTAATATTCCGGGTACTAGTGTTTTTGCTAAATTTAAAACTTTATGTGTAATTAACCATTTTTTTCGATTAAAGAAATGATAAATAAGAGGAAAGAGAATTTATTTTTCAATTAACTGAAGGTATCTTAATATTAATTATTCTCTATATTTTCTAAGTATTGCATTACGATTTTAATTCAGAAAAGGAAAATACTCAATACTTACACCGTCTAAATTCAACGTAACATTCGCTGTAAACTTTGGCTTTTAATATTAAAAATTAACGTTGTCAGTGACCGCAGATATAATTATTTAGGAAATTTTCTAAGTTAACGATGAAAATCAATCGCAATCGGGCTTTTCACAT
This sequence comes from Sycophila sp. Sp_5, assembly GCA_018906775.1. Taxonomy (NCBI): domain Eukaryota; kingdom Metazoa; phylum Arthropoda; class Insecta; order Hymenoptera; family Eurytomidae; genus Sycophila; species Sycophila sp. Sp_5. Next base: position 632,949 of record JACCID010000058.1, read on the forward strand.
CATCAACGCTAATTTTCAATGTTGAACAATGATGTCCAACTTTGCAGATTTGAACATTTTCATTTTCATCCAGTATTGTAAGTTCGATCTATCCGAGTACCCTCTTAAGCTCCTGTCAGGAACGTCAACTAGACACCCGATACTTTTATCGCTTTAATTCCTCCGCCCATAAATTTTATTACGCACATTAAGATATTAATAAATTCCGCATCGTAAAAGGAACTAAAGAAAATCGAGGACCGCGTCAATCGAATTACGAAAAAAAAGCCCATTACCTTGCCCCACCCGGGAGTCTGAAAGAGGAACAAGTCGGTCGGCGCGACTCCTTCATCCCGAGAAGCCCGCGTGAAAAACGCAACTCTCGAGGTATCGAGGGGCAGGCGCGAGGGAAGAGAGGCGGGCGTTTTTCCGCGCGATGGAGCCGAGGCAAGGTCGCCGCCGCCGCGGCGTTTTGCCCGATTTCGCCTTTATACTTGTCACGTTGAGCCGAGGAGACAGCCGCGGATAATGCGTACGGAGGCGCGCGAGACCGAGAACCGATGCGTGCCGACGGGCCCGTTCAATTTTGCGTCGTCCACGCTTCGGTGGAAATTATCGGACCGACCAAATGAATCGTGCAGCGTACCTTTTTTTCCTCCCCTCTCGCGCGTTTTTTATTTGCCGCGCTTTCGCGAAACGAGCAAAATGTTGACTTTTACTTTTTTTGTTTTTTGTGTTGCGTATAGTACTTTTGTATGTGCATACGGTAATTTCAGCAAGTGCGTTACAAACTGGAGATCGATTTATTGTAAACTATACGCTCGATGTAATATAGGAAAATTTTCATACTTAAAAGATTTACCGTTAGATTAAATGATCTTAAAGAAAATTTTGAAAATCCGCATTTCTCTATAGGAGTACCCTGGTAGAAAATTAATCAGAATAGTCATAAAAATTACTAAAATTTACATAACTTACTTTTGAATATTAGTCAGTTGAATCCAGGAATAAACATGTCTTATTTAACCAAAAATTATATAGAAATTCAATTTATATCGCCGTACGTTGCATCCGCACAATAACTCAGCAGTACCTTACTACCATTAGACGTTTAATCACGTAACCACGTCAAAATCAATCAAATCAAAAACTGAATGGCTTCCCTTTTAGTCTCTTCATTTTTACTTGGGAGTATTCTATCTAACCCAATGATGCATTCCCTCTAAATGTGACTAAGTGAAATTCGCTTTGAATAAATATAATGCATTAATTTTTTGTCGCCAAACTCGCACTCAATCGATATGTGCAAAAGTTAATATATAATTTTTTCCACACGGGTACAAGTGGTAGAAAATTTTACAATAAATATAGTAAATTTAACTTAAATGTTTTAATTATTAACCACTATGACAATTTTTTTTTTATTTTACAACATTCTCCTTCCTCGAGTAAATACTGCTGGACTTTTTAATGCAATTATTTTTCCCCCGTACTTTGAATCTCACTTATTAATTTACATTTAAAGAGTTCCCTTCTAAAATAAAAGAAAAATAATAAAGAAATCGAGTTATTTTAATAAGCAGCTAATACATATAACCAAATATAATTTATTCTAAAAGCGCAAAGTCATCCGCTAGAAATTATCCGCTACCTTCGCGGAAGCTATGCGCCGGACAGTATAGTAATTAGCGTTGGTGAAGGTGCTGCTGCAGCGAGCGTCGCGCGCGTCTCAATAATTCCACAAGGGCGCACGAAATCGACCTTTCGGCATGCAGCTCGAGCTGAGGCGCCAAGACTCCGGAAGATTCGACATTTTAAGCCGCTTAATTGCTTCGCAATAATTACCTCCCCCCCCCCCCTTTGCGGAAGCAAACGGCGCGGGCAGATCGCTTATAAGAGGCGCCAGCGCATCTCCTCTAACCTGCGCGAAAAACTAATGGCACTGTAAATTGGCTGGCTTATTACTTGTTAAATTTTAAACCGAGCTAATTGGCGCTGAAATTATTTACTTCCGAGAAATCAGTCGGTCTGCGGGAAATAATTTACTAAGCGTTATTCTTTCCTCGCATATATACAGGCGCGTATTATTTATCTATACTGATTTTTCTTTCGTTACCTTTTTTAATTTATTTTATTATTATTATTAGTACCGAATGAAACGGCATACGAACCTTCGTGCAATTAGTCAATCGAATGAACTTTGACGTGCGTCCAGTTACTAAATATAACATTAGTTTTTATGTATATTCATTAAAAAGTTAAAAAAAAAATAAGAAGCGAAGCTTTCATTACGAATTTTTAAGATGCACCGCAGTATACCTTCTATTTCACAACTTCGCATAAATTTCCCAGTCCTCTTACCGCGTCGAGAGCGCTCCGGCTCTCAGAGGCGGACGCAATAAAAAAAGCAGCCTCCGACGAAATCGTTTTTCGCTCTCACCTCTGGAGAATCCCCCTCTGACTCACTCAACCCTTCGCGATTTCAAAACCATCGCCTCGGCAGCCACAACTGAAATTCTCGACACCCAAAGTAGGCCACTCGAGTCCCCGACGAATTTATCAAAAAAAAAAAAAAAAAAAATGTGAGGGGAGCTAAGTCAGGATTCTCCACCCCTTGGAGGGGGCGCTCGTCGCTCGCGACAGGTTCGTGCGCTCGCGCGGCCTTGAAGCCCCGAGGAGTATCATCCGTCGAGGCCTCGAGTCAGTGGCCTCTACACCGCCTCCTCCTCCTCCTCCTCCTCTGGGGGAGTCGACCTCGCGCGCGGACGCTCCTTCCTCGCCGCGGGAGGAGGCGGAGTGGGAGGACGCGGAGGCGTCGCGACGCGCGAAAAAATCTACCGCGCGCTCCATGGGGGAGGGTTTTATAAATAGCCGGGGATGCGACAGCCGATTTTGAGGAATTCGCTGCGATCCCGTCCTCCACCTTCCTCCCGTTTGAAAAATGAAAATTTTCTTTTCTATCTGGGCATCCTCGGAGACGCGCGCGGGGGAGGGGAATTTACGGTTAAACGAAGATAGATAATGGCCTGGGCAGCTGCGGTGCTTGTTATTGCGCTCGTAGGACGTGATACAGGCGCATTGTGCGCGGCCGTATCTTCATAGATGCGCCAGGCAAATTGGCGAAACAATATCCGCGAGTACCGTTTTACCGGGCTAAAAGCTTTTTGTTGTACTCGATGGGGCTATCGGTGCCGATTGATGAAAATTATTAGTTCCGCGCAACTCTACGGCGCTCAAAAAAAATTCAAATGCCTAATGCGAAAAGTCTCCCTGCAGAAGCTTCCAGGCGATCATTCGATTGGAATTTACGAAGCGCTCGATTTTTTTGTTGCTGCCATTTTTTTTTTTCGTTTCTGTGGACAATTAAGGGATTACAGGCCACTACTTATTGTGGTTTATGTGTACGCTGCTTTTCGCTGTATCCATGATAACGATTTATCGCTTTGGAGTGGATTTATCTGGGTAATGATTTTTAAAGGCCGAGAGTTTGTTGGATTAGTGCGACGAAATACGAAAGCTTCATATGGGATTGTTAGTCACTGGATGTCCTATATAAAATCAGTTTACGATCTCGCATAATATAATCCTTTTTAATCCCGGCTAAAAATAGATGACCCAGATTCTTTGCAGCGTGCACGCGACACCCCCACAAATTCCTTCCCGCGACGGCGGCAGCAGCGTCCATTCATGAAAATATCAGTGAAAGGTGTCGCGTATCGCGAAACGAACTTGATACCCTAAATTATCCTGTTTTAATGTTTTATAAACAAACTGTCCCACATTGCCCGTTGTCCTCTGGACGGTAAATCCATCAAACCTAGCTGATTGTCGCCACTGCTTTGATAAATCATTTTATTGCGATAAGTATTTTTCTTTTTCTTTGAAAATGGCTAAAAATTATAATTTATGTGCCCGAGCTTTTGTCTAGGTAGAAAATAGATTTTTTTAAATTATTTACAATGACAAGAAATATCTATGGCTACGGTTACATAATTGCGTATTAACATAAAAAAAAGGAAAACATTATTTTGAAAATATAGTCTTACGTAAAAAGGAATAAGTTACCTAATGATAAATAAGATCTTTCCTCCAAAAATGATGATGTCCAAAAGTGAAGTTAATTTGTTCTTGATTTGATTGGTTTTAACCTAGTCGCGTGATTATAAGTAATGAGTTTTACTCTGACTAACATTCAGCCACATTAATTTACCGTAATGTACAGAGCAAATGAGAGAAGTGAATAATTTTCTTTTAAATTAACTACCTAGAGTCAATCTTACATTTAATTCTGTCCAGTTTAATGGCATAAGTCTTATTCAGGATATGTAGCAGATATGATAAAAAATAAAATTACGCTGCACACGCTTAAACGGTTCAATTTTCACTCACAGTTCATAGTGAAACATTCGTAGAGTTAAATTTGATTCTATTGAAGTCAAATTTGACTCTACATAAATAGAGCGATTTAAGTTAACTTTAGAGTAAAGTAACATTCACTCTAAGGTAGAGTAGCATATTACAGGTTCAGTCCTTACCTTTCGTTCTGCTTAAGAGTCAAAATATCACTCTATTTCACTTCATCAAGGGAGTTAATTTCTCAAGAAATCGAAATGAAAATTTGACTCCAATAATGCTAATTTTCATTCTATTTCACTTCAGCTCATTTAACGTGTAGAATTACGGCTATACAAAAATCGCCTAGTAAATTAAAAAAAAGTATTCCTCTATAGTATAGTCAAAAATTGCCAATCTGCTAAATTTTGTAATGTACTATTTTAATTCGTTCATACGCAGAAGTTAAGTTTTTTATCTAAATAAACTTATAAATTTTTCTAAGGAAACTACAAATATTCGAAAAATTGTGCAATAATACGCCTTGAGTAAAACATTTACTAAGGAATGTCTCTTCTTCTAGACTACATGTATAAGATATTCTTCAACGTACAGTAACTTATTAATGAAATTTGACCTGTGATAACCCGTCTCTGCTCAAACTGTTTTGCTCAAAGAGTAAATTTTAGTTTTAAGCAATTGATTATACCTTCTCTTATCAAATGACTGCATCGATCAAGTACAGATTTCGTCCCTTAAACGAATGAAATGAAAAAAAGAATGATAAAAAGTGCCATAAACATGACTAACCTGCGACTTCGTCGGACGCGATGCTGCTCGCTTTGAAACTCGCTCATGGAGTGTCTCCTGCGCTCCGCCTTGGCAGCAGCCCTGGCCCTCCTCCTGGCGCTCGCCTCATCCTCGGCAAAAAGTTGCAACTGCTGCTGCCGCTGCAGCTCGTCGGCCACGGGGACGACCCTGCAGGAGGCTCGCCGGTGCTCGAGCTTGCGCCTGGAGCGCTCTCGCGGCAGGCTGCAGTAGAGATTCTGCGTGGGCGGGGGAAGCTGCTGTTGCTGGCGCTTTTTGCTGAGCTGGTGCTCGACGGTGCCCTTGGAGGTGAGGTGCTCGCGGAGCCAGCGGCCGAAGCCGCCACCCACCGACTGCTGCTGCTGCTGCGGCTGGTCAGAGTTCGCGGCAGTGACGCCGACCGACGGCGATTGGGGCCTCGTGGAGACCGGCGCCGGTAACGACGCGGCCTGATGGCAGGCCGCACCCTTTTCGCCTGATTTGCTTCTGGAATGAAGGCGACTCGGTGAGAAATAAGGAGCATACGATGGGGACCGCGTTTTTAGTCGGAAAGTCTTAGTATAAGATAGTGCATTAAACTTTATATATTTTTTAAGATAAAAAATGTGAAAATCATGAGGATTTTCAAAAGTAACAATTTCTAAGCTTGTCTAACCACTCAGGATTCATGTAAAAATTATGGTGATTTTCTTTTATAAATCTTTCCAGTGTTATACAGTATTAATCTCTCAGGATTATGCTTTTACACGTAATTTTTATGGAGAAATAAGCGAATTTTTTTTTTTTGGGTCATATGTAGTAATTCTGTATAATATTGATTTGAAGTCTTTTTAATAATTTGAAGTAATGAATATACCAAAATACGTTAAAATTGTATTTCTATATCATAAAAATATTCGTATTAACTATATAATTTTTACATTAAAAATTTCATTTAAAAACAAAATATGGTTATTTTAAGTATATCCTTTCCTAACTTCAAGGATTTATAATAAATTTTGAATTTTTATTTGGTTTACAGTACAATAAAAAATAAAAAGAGTGTACTTTAATGAAACTCTAGAGTATAGACGATTTAAAAAAAATCACTGGTAATCCGCTTGATTTTTAGATCTTCAGCACTCAAGGGATAAGCAATTATTATGTTAGTGTAGCTATATTCATAAACTCACATTTACACAAGGATAAAGTAAAAAAATTAAATTAATTTTCTAAAAGAACCTGTAAACCTTAATTAGTTTGGATGCTTCACTGTAATAACCTGCATCCGTAAGAGTAAAATGCACGTATCATCACAAATCGCTCCTCAGAAAATTCCGAGTGATTCATTTTCCTCCGCGCGTCCGTTTATAGAACTTCTCCCTACAATTGCCGAAATATTGTATGTAATACATAATATTACGGACGATAATTAAGCCAATTTAAAAAAAAATAAATTAAACTTTTCATGGAGCATTCGAGCCATAGGAATCTATTCAAACCCTCTTGTTTTTTCTCTGCACATTACCAAGAAAACATCCGTTATGAAATTCAATCGTTTGAAAAACGCGGGAGAAGCCAATAATTAGGCCATTTAGTCACATCTCGTTTTTTTCCCTTCGAACACGTGCGCACGCGGCGGAGAATATGAGAGCAGCCGCAAAACTGTGACCAAAATTTTGCGGTCGCCTTACAGCCGCAGCGTCACGAACCACCGAGAGCCAAACTGTATACACTGCAGGAATTTTAATTATGTCATTAAAATGCACTCCTCAATCTTTCACATTCTATTTATAAACTTATATGAATTACTTCTCTTTCCTTTCGTCCATACGCATTCCTCGTTCCCCCGCTTTGTCGGAAAGCAATAAAAAAGGGCGAAAAAATTTAATAAGGTCTTATAAATAGAAATCCTTAATTATCTAACTTCTGTTTTTTTTTTTCTAACGTTGCCACGAGTTTACAGTAAGAAAAGATCTTTGAACCTTTTTTTCTTTCAGGCGGTATACGGTAAAACTCCATCATACTAAAAAAGCCGGAATAAAAAGCCACCGGTCATAATAATTCACTTATGCAATCTCAACAAAAAAATGATCGATCCGATCTATCGATTTCGATCTCATTAGAATCATTTGATTCTTCACCCGGCCACGCGCTCGATTTTATTATTACAGTTTCTTCGAATCTATCGGCTACGCGTGTATACGAAAGCAGCAAAAAAAGAGCGTATTAGAGCGAAGCTCTGCAAGAATTCCCGAAGATCGTTAAAGAGAGAAAAAAAATTAGAGAGAAAAGCAGCCGAAGACCGGCAGCGCGCGTATACAACGCGTAATCTACATCGAAAACGTGAAACGCGGATAAAAAGAGGCGTAAACAATCCAATTTCACGAGCGATTGACGTCCGGCGATATAGGCGCGCAGCATAATGGGGAGGATAGCGCCGCGATCGTTTTGAAAAGCGGTCCGACCGGCCCCGCGTCGTTTCATTTATTTAACGATTGTCATTCGCGTGAGTCTGAATTCTCGAGGAAGGGAGGAGTGGGATACACCCAAGGCGCGGGAAAACGTCGCGCTGGAAAAGTACAGTTAACAAAACATTTGCCCATTCAGTGGCCGCGTCCATTAAAATTGACGACGGCTTCCCGTATCGCGCGATGAAGCGAAAGAGCCGTGGAATTCCCATTTTAATGACTATTCAATAATAAGGGCATTAACTTTCGCGAGGCCGGGAGATTTACCGCGGCATCTATTGTTGACCGCTGCCTCGTCCATTGTCGATCTTTACTTGCTTCTATTATTTTTTTAGTTTCGCTCCCGTCGGTTTGTAATAAATTTTGTTACGATCGGGTAAATAAATTCACTTAATTAATAGTATGTTATATTGATTACGGCGTAGTTCGCTATGCAGCGGCCTTATGCGTGTGTCCTTTATCATTTCGTAATTCATATAATGTTTTGTTGTTTACGTAAGTGTATAGATCATTGTATTCAATTAAAAAGGGGCATAAATAATTCAAGTGTAGGTAACTGTAAAGTTATATCACGCTGAGGTGACTTTACAAGCAATTAGCGTCGCCAGAGCGCGTAAACTTTGTTCGGCGGCGGGAAAAATTATGCGCTAAAGAATACCACCACCCCCTTTCCATTTTAACGAGAAAAATTAATTTATTCAGTGAAAGTTTCTTAAAGTTATAAATTACAAGTTATATTCTGATTATAATTCCCATTGTTAATTAATAAGTTATGTGCGCTTTTGCACTTTTATCTGCAATTATGCAAATTTTATTTCCGTGCGCAATTACGTGCACCTTATCTTTCGGAGCGATTGTTCGCTGAACCGCACAATGTAAAACAATAAATTTCATTTATGAAATTCAACGGGCAAGGTTACCTCCTCGCCACCACCTATTGAATAACCCAAGGACCTCAATTCACATCCGGCGCTCTCCTAACTTTCATCCAAATTTTGCAGACGCGCGCAAATCCCACGTAATCGCATTAAGCCGAATCCCCGGTATTTTTCAAACAAATATATGTCAATTCGGTTCCTCGTCCGGATTTAAAAAGAAAAAGAACATAAGAACTGAATCCCCTCGCGACGAGTATAACAGTATTCGCAAAAAAAAAGAGAAAAAGAGGGTTGTCCCCGTATCTCCTCCTTTGTAAAATCAAACAAATATCCATTCAGTACACATTCCACTGGGGCCGTTTTATACGGCGCAAAATCGCAATAACTCGCGTTAAAAAAGAACCGCTCGCCTCCTCCAGACACTACTTTATTCCTCTCGAAATCAAGAACAGTAACGCGAGAGTCGCCGGCGCGACGTATATCCGTGCCCATAAAACTCCCGGCTGAGGAGGGCCCCGCCGCCGTCGGTCACCCGAGAGAGCTAAAAGAGAGAGAAAGAAACTGCAGGCGGGCGGTCCCCTTCAGTCTGATCGATGCCCCTCGACGTCGCGGAACTTCGCCGGCAAAAATGCCGGGATGGAAAAAGAAGAAAAAACGCAGTAAAAAAGACGAAAGAGAGTAAGAGGAGGCGCGCGGAAAAAGGGGCCCTTACTCCGGCATTTGGGCCAGTGTGACCTTGGCAAGGTCAGTCGAGTTTCTGGCCAATACCACGTCGCGCCGCCACTCGACGCACCATAGCACCCACACAACGTCCTCAAGACACTTTCGCGCGATTCCTTCGACACTAAGTGCATATGTGTAATGTACGTAGGTGCTTACATGCACACGTAATACATATACACGTACATACTTGCCCCTGCATATATTTTACATGTAAGTACGTGTGTATGTGCAAGTGTATGTGCGTGTGTGCGTTTGAGTGGACGCAAGGCGTATACGGAAAAAGGGAAGGGACGCGAGATCGGCAAAGGGTGTATATAATGGAGTAGAGGCCATTGAGCGAGTGGGAGAGAGAAAGAGAGGATCGAGAGGAGTATTATGCGCGCACACAGAGACGAGCGGCGATCGTCATATATTACCGTGTATTACGTTACTAATGTGTGTACGTAAAGGCCGGCCGAGCGCGCGAGCGCGGAAACCGGTTTTTAGGATACTATGCCGATCCTCCTCGGGGCTCTCCGATCGTGAGGGACGCGCATGCTCTCGTATAACATCGGAATGCTCTTTTCGGGCGCTCTATATGGGCGCGAGAGAGGAGAGAAACTGTTACTCCTGCGGGGCTCTCATCTCCTTTTTCCCTCCTTTATCTCTCTCTCTCTTTTCGTTTCTTACTCCCCCGCGGGTCCCCCACACTTTTTTTTCGCACTTTGTCTTTCCGCCTTCCGCGTGTCGCGCGCTTTTTATCAGGAGTTTTTTGCATTCGGAAGAACGTAACGCGACTTAATGTAATTCCTTGTTTTCGCATTAATAATTTCGTAATTCTAAATGAAGTATTCGTATAAAGTGTAGAAAAATTGATGGGAATGTTGGGGTAACAAAGTATCTGCAAAGAGACTAGCAAAATGTAGTGAGTTTCTTATACAATTAAAGTTTAATTAGGAAGAAATATGACTGTAATTGCTTGTAATAATCGTGCCTAAAATTCTGCAAACAAAAATAATTGTCTATATTAAGACATCCGGTGCCAGTAGTCAGCTCACTCCACCTTAATATCAAACATAAATTATCCATTTTTCTATTATGGAGGTGTACTTTGCAATGCAAAATTCAATTAGTTCTATGCGGAAATGTCAAATGCAATAAATGGTTCAAATTCATTAAAAAGTAAAGGACGGATTCTGTAAATTCTTTATAAACATTATTAAAGGAAATAATCCGTAAAATCATTTTAAAAAAATTATATATAAAATTAATAAAGAGAAATTAAACATTAATTTTCGAAAATAAAAAATTCAACGGTAATAAACGAAAAATTCAAAATTCGATATATAATAGTAGTAAACAACCATATAACAAGCGCACTAATAAAATCATATCTTAACAACGAACTGGTGCTGACTCCCAACGATGCAATTTGAATTATTGCGCTTGAAAAGCTGCGCGATCTATCGTCCAGTCCTCCCAATAGAAAGGATCCGCCTGTAATTCAGAATTTTCCGACTCACATTTAAAAAAACTATATACTATAATAAAATACGGACGGAAGACTCGAACTACTTAAAATTCGAAAAAAAAAGTTATCGCCCTCGAATAAAATTTAATCAGCTTTCCGTACAACCGGTCAATCTTCACGCTTTAAAAAAAAAATAAAAAGAAAACGATACGCGCAAAAAGCAGCGCAGGTGAAATCCTCCAATCGGTAGATATCGAAAAGGCTCTTAAGATTAGCCTCTCCGAGCCTGCATATGCCTTACAATCAAACGGGATTCGAATATATAATCCCAACTCCCACTGGATTCCCCCCTCCCCCTCCCCGTGCCTCTTCTGCATACTCATATTCGTCGAGCACTCGCGCAGCGGTACAATTATAAAACCGGCGTGTCGATGAGCGATGACTCCGGACCCTTATGCGCCAAACTCAGTACACATCATCTCGGTGGATCGAGCCGTGATAAAAGTATCTTGTCTCCTCTCTCTCTCTCTGACGCACAGACACTCAAGAATTTGTATGCACCGGGGCGAAGCTGTTCCTTTTCGTGAATAAGGCTCGGTCACGCGGATTACACGATCGGATCACAATGACGATATCCATCAACGCGCGCCTTCCATTTTCGTCGCCGTCGAGAAGGCCACTTAATTATCGTTAAAACTGTACTTGCTCGTTCGCCCAGCGTTAAGAGCCGCGGCCTGACGCGTGTCGTTTATATGCGGGCACCGTTAGAACGGCGTTTGTTCAAAAAGTCCAATATTAAATTGATAAAAAAAAAACGTCACAGTGGGGGAGATGAAAAGGAGTCGATAGCGAAGGAGGCGCGCACCAGGATCGTTTGTAATCGCGTGCATATTGAAATGATCGCGGTGGGCGATTGTTGTAGGAGAGGGGAGAGGACGAGCGCTTCTTAAACGGGATCCTGTTTACGCGTTCATAAAGTGTCATCGGAGAACTAATGAAATATACTCGAGTCATCGTCCCGCAAGTGTTGAAAAAAAATGCCAGTTGGGAAATTTTCGGTGGGATTGACATAGCTCATTATCTTTGTGGCATTGTGTGCTGGAATTTTGATGAGTGAAAAAGTGTTTTTTTTTTGGTGTGAAGAGGAATCTTCCTCCGCTCACTTAAAGAGCATGATTTACTGGAAATTTATATGCTATAAACATTTTTGTTTCTGGAAACACTGCGAAGCGTGATTCACTATTTTTATGTGAAGGGAATCTTTTTTTTTATCGAACTGAAAAGTAAATGGTGATGAAGAATTATTGACTTGAGCTTGCTTCATAGGAGACTGTGTAATCAGTAGTAGTAGTACAGCTGTATGCAATTAGTAAAAAAAGTTTTCCGAAAAACATGTTAGAAGTACGTATTGAAATTGTCTGAATCATTTATTTTATAATAATTTTGAAGGATGCTTACATTACAATCTTCTATATTCGAATATTTTGTCCGGTGACGGAAAAAAATTCATAATGATTTCTTCCTTTGTAATACACAAAGTGCTGTATTTTTTCGAAAAAATATATCTATGAATTTATAGTTATTACCACCGAGCGAAACTTAAAAAACAAAATAATTTCTGTATTAATTACAAAAAAATTGATTATTTAAAAGAAAGATAAGTCTTAAAGTCTTTTAATTGATTAGATTAATTGAAGTAGATAAATTCATAAAATTTCAAAAAATTTGAACTTGAATACTTTTAAAATTTTCGAAAACAAGTCCCGATCATCTTCAGATTTTCAGGGTGGTTTAGATATTCTATATACATAACTGTGAAGATCTATACAAAAAATCTCAACAGATTAAAATAATTTCTTTTTAATAAAAGCATACCGATTAAGACCACATTTTTTCAGTGTGCAGTGATCTTTAAGAATAAATTCCAAATAACCATTACATTAGATTAATTAAAGTAAATTTAAAATTACATGTTGTGTAATTCGGTAATGCGTGGTTGTATCGAAAAAAAACTAATAATCGTGCAGTACTACTTATACCGAAGGTGCATCGAACACCGTGAGAAATGTCGATGCTAATGCCACCGTGCAATTAACCAATTTTCATCGATTAATCGCCCCGGTGCGTATCGCGCGATCTTCGCGTTAAAAAAACTCAAGTCGACTTCAGTTTTTCACGACCGAATTCAAGTTTAATAACTCAGCAACTCGAACGGGTCACTTCCACCGGAGTTTAAAAAAAAACTAAATTACAACGCACAAAATCGCGGTTAATTGTTAACATGTAAATGCACGCGGCGATTCCATTTAATTATAGAGCCGCGAAGAAGATGATTAATGCAAGCGGGACAAAACTATCTCGTTGCACAAATTGAACTTGATACCGGCGCGGCGTATCGAGCATCGATAGATAATTAATTTTAAAATCAATCGACCCCGATTCGAAGTGCGCGCAATGAATGCATCGAGTTAATTTTAATCCGTTCTTAATGCCCAGCGATGAGTGGAACTTTGAAGAAAAAAAATAGTACTCGCCAGCCACGAAGTCCATATATGTAACTTGCACCTTTAACAAATGGATTTCAATAGTTGATGACGCGCGGTAAATCATTGTGTTGATCTAAATTTTCCACACACGAGAGCTGCACCATAATAGTAAATTCTACAGCGTACTTTTGCCTTATATAAACCTCGTGTTATTACTCCAGCTGTTACGAATTGAGCCATTAATTTAAATTATGACAGATTTTTTAATTTACAATCTGAGAGCTCTTATCTTTTTTTATTAAAATTAATTCATTCGTTATTATTGCACAAGTGTAGTTTAAAATTTACTTTTGACTTATTTACTTAAATCAGACAGTTGCAATTAAAAGTGTCTGTATATAATACAAGAACTTCTAATTAAATCAACAGACTTTTCTTTTTTATCCGTCATTTCTATATTTAACAAAAAAAATTGTTTTGTATAATTTGTGTTGATGTAAACTTACTTTATGTAAATTTACTGTTGAAATATTTCAACAGTAAATTTTATAGCTATTTAACACTTTGTGTGTGTATAACGAATGTACATATTTAAATATTCTTGACAGTCCAGTTTATAAGTTTATTTTTGTAGATATTTCTATACTTTTATTCCAATCGTTAACTGTTTGAATAATACCCTGCTAGAAAATTAATCATTTTTGTTGGTCTAATTAAAGATTCAATTAAATTACTGATAATAAATTACGCCCCTGTGAAATGAAAATTAATAGTTGTCTTTGGAAACATTATAAAGTGAGAGCGATGTCTGTAACTTAAAAATTAACCAACAATGAACCAATATATCCTCAACTTTTCTATCAAGGTAAAAGAGTTTTTCATTGTAATTTTACATGCAATCATTTTTATGAATCAATATGCTAAATATATTTATAAATAAATAAATTAACGAAGTAAGGGCTCAAAAAAAAAAATAAAAAAAATTCTTAAATTTCGAAAACAAAAAAAAATCGGATAATCCCAAGCAATTTAAAGGCAACAATAGCCAAAAATGATCACTCCAAGCGTCCGAAAAAAAAAATCGTTGGCACGCTTACAAAAATAACCGGAGCAGCGCTCGCTGAAATTCGCGTGCTCGAAATGAGCGAGCTCGGCGGGCTGCACGCGATCGTCGTTGTCCCCCGTCATCCTTGTCAAAAGGCAAACGAGCCCCGGCGAAATTTCTCCTCATAGCCGCGTGAAAGCAACAGCCACCCAATAACCATTCCCCGCCTCTCGAAAACGCCGATATCCGTCAACTCCCGTCGTTATAAAGTCGCTCGCTGCTCGCCAGCGGGTCAGGGGTCAACGGGGTAAGGTTTTGTCGCTTAACGGTACAAGTACCCCCCCTCCGCCGCGCGGGCCGTTACGTCAGGCCGATCGCGCGCTAATGACCCGAACAAGGCGCCGGATGTGTATCTCTGCCCGGGGATCGTCGGGGAATGAATTCCGCGTGAGTACGTGTCGCGTGCCCCCCTCGCAGTGAGAAAGCAGCCTCGGCGCGCGTATACACGGGGGAGAAGGAGGAGGGTATCGGTGTATATACGCGGAGCTCGTGCTCGCTCTGAATATCGGCCGATTTTTCAGCGCGCCGTTCACGGCCGCGGCTCGATTGTTCCGGCGCTCCTCTGCGGTGCTGGTACGCCCCGGTCACGTTTTTCTGGTAATCTAATTTTTTTTTTAACGTCGCGTTCCTCTTATTTTTTCAATTCCTTAGCGGAGCGCATTTTTTTTCGCCGGTCCCGTGTTGTGTTTAGGCGAGCCCCGCGCATGGGACGCTGTGTCTATATAATACTGTACGTATACGAGCATCGAAAAGACGAAAAAAAATTTTTTTTAAATTGCGAACGCGCGCGTGACGCTTGTCATTGTTAGCGGTACAACTGGTTTCGGCGTGTGTCTCCCCGGGAAAATTTTAATGCGCTCGCGGGTGTCCATTATTGTTATGAGCGGGAGCCGGATTTTTAGAGGGCATTGTGTTTCGACGAGAAGCCAGGGTTAACTGTTTTCGATTTTTTTCTTTTTTATAGAGAAACTGGCTTTGGCGCGCGTCGGTCACGAAGCGCCTAAAAAAATGCGATTTTTGTCCACTGACCTGTAGCCCTGCCCTCGATGGAGAGAAAAAAAAAGACACACACACACACACACACGTGGATCGGAGGGACCGACGGTTTTTACGAGCTCGAAAAGCTGCCGGGGCTATTAAGACAAAGCAAATTTTATTCGAGCAGCCAGGTGGAAAAACTCCGAAACCCGGTCAAACATGAGATCGTGTTCTCCGCTCTCCGCCGCATTATAAATTTCTTTAAGAAAAAAAATAATAATTCCGTCGTAGCGTTACAGGCGGGGGATATGTAGACAATTCGCGCGGTAAAAAGGGGAGCCGCTTTATCTCGATCTCAGCGAGGCCGTAATCCTGGCTTGAATCTCGCATCGATGATACCGAATCGAGCCTCGGCGCACAATGACTTTCTATTAGATAACTATTACGCTCCGCGGGTAATGAGCCTGTAACCGTTTATAAACAAAAGCCATTGGAAAACCGTCAAAAGCTCGTCGCTGGGACCGCAGCGCGCATGAATTACATCCGATGAATCTATGAAAATAAAAAAACCCGAGCCTAGTGACATAATCCCCCCTGCGACTATGTAGCACACAATATCTGAAGAAACTTGCGTAATAGCCCCCTCGTCCATTCTCGAAATAAAAAAAAGAGGAAATACTGTAGGCCCGATGTCTTTGAATGGGGACTCTCGACCAAAAAATTAAGGAGCCGCGGTCGGAAAAGATGAAAAGGAGACGCAAGTGGACCCTGGAGATAAAAGGCGTCGCGCAGCCTGCAACAAAGGATGTAGACGCTTATCGTCCTTGCAGCTCACTTTCTTTCGTCTGTAGCGCGGGAAGCGCTCATCTTCGTATATACAATGTAAAAAAACTTTCGTAAAATTTCTTCATTTAATATTGGTAATAACGCGACCTACATTGCATGCAACAAATTTAAATAAAAAATACTGAGATAAAAAACCTATTGTGAAAAGTACTATATCCACTCAATAATAGAAGTATGGTAGTTTAATTTTTACAATTGATACCATTTTTTGAAGAATAGTGACAGTCATTGCTTTATTTATCTGCACATTATGTTAGAAAAATAGTCAGCCGTTAATCCTTTATATTTATTGTTTCACAATAAAATTGTGAACCTTCCGAATTTTTCCACTATTCCAGTAATATCTAAATCGTGAAGCTCTTTCCACTGATTTCCAGCAAAAATTCTGTAATTGTAGTACTTTTCCACTAATTCAACTTTAGATAGAAGATCAATAAAAATCCCATTTTATACAGATTTAATAAATACTTATCGGTACAGTTATTTAAAATGTTTATAAAGAAATTCAAATAATGTAGATAAATTAATGCAAGGTGTGCATATCAGTTCTAATTAATTTAAAATAGGTCCTTTTTAAAATCGCTAAGACCAAGGTAAAATTATCAGCATCGTGTTTCTCATCATTTTTTTTTTTGTTCAATTCTCTGCGTAAAGTTACCAATAGCAATGTAAAATCGTTATACAAACGCGCAATTTTCATGTGGCTTATGGGTCCCCGCGCGTGTCCTTGCTCCCCGCGCGCTTTCCTTCGTCTGCGGAGAGCGCGGGAAGCGCTCGCCTCCGTAACCCGTGGCGTAATTGCAAGCGACTTTTTTTTCTCTTCCCATCGTGCCTCGTGCGCCGCGGAAAAGCCGGAGGCGGCTTTCCTTTTTGGCCCCGGCCGAGTCGTGGGCGCGAGCGCTCGTTTCGCCTATACAAGCCGACCATTAGACTGGATATATGCACCGAGCGGACTATTCGTCCGCAATTAAGAAGCGCGCTGACAGATGACGAACGTTCCCTCGGCAGGGATAAATTTGTTGGACGTTGAACCGCCGGGAGTTTGTCACTTCGTTGGACGACAGTTTATTTATACCACCGGATTCCCATTGTTACTTTCACTTTCTAATTTATCGCCGGAACTGCGAATTGTTTGGAGGATGATGTTCGCGTTCAGTTTTATAGTTCGTGCAATTAATTAGGTTTAGCTATTTTTTTAATTCTATTTATTGTATTCTTATTTTATTTTTTTTTTTGCGAAATTAATTCGTCTTTAAATATCTAGTCATTCTTTATAGTTTGCTCCATAAGTATTGCTTAATTTTTTTTAAAGGAGACCATATTATCAATCTTGAATTTATCACTAATCCTTGAATAATGTTATGTTTTTTTAGGTTCCTGTTAAAATAAACTTGAGTTAATTTAATTTGTATGCGTTAATATCAGAGTATATAATTATTTAAGTAAAAGTTATTTTTAATTGTGGTTATAATCTGCAATAGTCTTATGATTTGAAAAAATAGACTTAAGTAATTTTTATTCTACGACGCAGATGTTTATTCGCGAAAACAAATAAATATTTTAATTTCTTTAAAATTTGATTAATTGTTCAATCGAAAAAGCTTCAATAGTGTTAAAAAAAATATATGTAAACATCAAAAACAGTTTTTATAAAAGCTACGATAACTGTACTCTTTGATTTTATCATAACAATGAAAAAAAAATACTATTATGAGTGAATCATATCGCCATTTATCTGGCCATCAAATTTCTGATAAAAAAATTTACCTCCGATCTATGACTTAATACTTGAGCGATTGAAAAAAAAAACAAATAAAATATCCAGGTAGTATTCTCCGCTACGTCGGAACCATGTACTTTTGAATAAAATACAGAATTGTTTCTTCGATTTATATAATAATATTTAATGGAGCACATGCATGTAAGATCAGAACGTGAGGCGATCGTGTGAGTTTTGAGTTTCACACGTGTAGGCGTGCACATGTCATCGGACTCTGTTTTTGCGTAAGTAGGCGTTTCGTTGCGCAACGCGCGGTTTCTTTAAAATACCCTTATTTCGACGTAAAATTTCAACGAAAATGTTCTATATAGATAATTCAACCTCGGCGCACGGCTGGCGTTTATGTAAATTTTGTGGGAACATTAAATTTCGCTGAAATTACGCGAAATTGTCTGCTTTTAAGCGCGTGTGTTTTTCAAAGCTATCACCAAAACGCACCGCGACCTGCCCCCTGCTTCTCCTTCCATTTTTCTTTTTATTTTTTCTTTCTTTTACTTATCTCCCTCGACCATCGGCAAAGAAAAAAGGGTACCAGCGCGGGACATTAAATTAGCCTCGTAAATTATTGCGTGATTTGCAACAAATTCCGTACTTTTCAGCGCGGACATCAATCACCCACCGCTCAATCGACACATGCAATTTTGCAATAATTCATTAGTAACCACCGGCGCTCCTTTTGTGTGTATGCGAACCACATCGCGGCCCGAATTGAATCGCGCGCGCCCGATCATCGATCCTTTATCAAACGTTAATTATTTTCGTGCTTAGCGCCGCGTGCGATACGCTCCGTCGAAATTAATTTTTCTCCAAACAAGCCCCGGGCACCCGCCGATGAATCAGCGATCGCACAATTGAAATCAATGAAAAATTTACTGCCCAAATCTCCCACGCCCATCTCGCCTCGCATATACCTACATGTACAAATAAATGCACACATTTAAATATATAAATATATACATCGTGTGCATGCACGTACAAATCCACGGCTAATAGAATATTTTTCGAAGCGTTTTGAGCAATTTTTTTTAAAAAATTGCACATCACAATTTTTGCTAAACTCAAAATTTTATTCAAAATGCTTCGAAAAAAAAATCAGGCGCATTCCTTGGCTAAATCAAAGAACTTCTTTTCTCTTGTGATATTTTTTGAAAAGTATATCGCTTATTGTAAAAAAATTCATGAATGTTTTCGAACAGTTTTGTCATTAAGGCGACATTTTGAAAATACTAAAATAAAAAATTGATCTTTGAATCATGGATTGTCAAAGTTTAGACATTTATTCCACCGCTAATTAGTGGGGTCTCAGGTTTTTTACAGATTGGAAAACCTTTGAAAAATCAATTACAAAAAAATAGGTACGTAAAATCACTTTTTCTCAACATTTTCTCAACGTTTTTTTGCAAAAAAAGTACACGTGTTTATTCTCTTTTAAAATTACCTAAACAACAAGAAAAAATTGGTCTGATCGGTGTGCCTTAAAAAAAATTCAACTTCCAAAGTTGAGTTCTTTCCTGTTGGCCATGGATTTGCACACATACTATACAATGTACATATGAATATACATACATATCGCACATCAACGTACATATATACAACGATCATCGCGGATTCAATTTTTCAGTTGGAGGTGTGGTTCGTGTGAAGCGTCTGCTTCGATCTCTTTTCTTTAATATTTATAATGAGCTGTTAAATCGTTCGGAGCATGACTTATTTATCGCCGCCGTTTCGCATGGATTTGACTGGTCACAGTGCTCAGATTTTTTTTTAACGGTGCGGCTCAAGTTTTCGCACGTTGTTGTGCGCGTGTGTGTGGGTGCGGTTTCTTGTCACCGCGTTTTCTTTGTTTTCTTAAGTGGGTGTTGGTTACATCATTTGTCGGCGCTGAAAGCTCTCGTTTTAGTGAGAGGCGAACCCGCTGTAACATCGTAAATTTTACTTTAAACTTGCGCGACAGAAGAAGTGTTTTGCAAAGTGTAGTATACACGCTGATGCAGAATTTGCATAGGTATTTTTTTCTTTCTTGCGCTGTGTAATTTTTATTTATTCTGGTGAAATCATGAATTTAGCCAGTATTGTATTGAATACTTGAGATGTAAATTTTTTGTTGAAAGAGTGTTGACAATTACTAACTGACTGGAATTTTAATTATGTGAAAATTGAGTGTAAGCACAAAGTTGATCAATCACTTTTTGACAGATTGAATGAAACTTTTCAAATTATACCTTATTAAATTAAACTTATTTGATATTCGTCCAATTGAATATTAAACAACTATTTTGGCGCCATTCAAGCTTTAGTCAATCAAATTTCTTCACAAACAGCTTTTTTATAAGATAGGATTTTTATCAAATCAAAAAGGGTTTTGAAAAACTATAATACAGGCAGGTAATGTACACATCCTACACATTGATGTCTAAAACGAACGTCGATAAAAAAAATTTAAGCCTCTAGAAGCATAAATATAGATATCACAACGGAGCATTGGGTAAACCACTGACGTTACAAAAGAAGAAAATAAAACAAGATCCTTTTTAAAAATGCAAAAAAATCCGACGTCAAGAAGTGTGTACACTTTAAGATTGCATGAAATCGAAGTTGATCGAAGGAAGATTGAATAAAGCCGGGGCATAAATCGTTTTTTTTTCTCAACTGTCCGTTCACTTCAAAGGGCACGTTTTCAATGCGGCTCA
The DNA here is from genome assembly GCA_018906775.1 of Sycophila sp. Sp_5. Classification (NCBI taxonomy): domain Eukaryota; kingdom Metazoa; phylum Arthropoda; class Insecta; order Hymenoptera; family Eurytomidae; genus Sycophila; species Sycophila sp. Sp_5. Next base: position 653,453 of record JACCID010000058.1, read on the forward strand.
TTTTCGACGAGACACGTGGCCGTTAAAAAAAAAAGATCCGTATCGCCAACATCCGAGAGCTCGCGCACGCGCCATATATCCTTTTCACTCGCGATCGAGGCTCGGAGTGGCTTTAACAGTAACGCCTCGCATGCCCAAATAAATCCGTGACATATCTTGCGCAATTAAAATCACTTACTCCGCGATTCCATCGACTATATTAGCAAATCGATGAAAAACATATCGCGGCAATTGATTACCTGCTGTGACGCCGCTACTGAAAATCGTTTAAGGTAGATCTACGTGGATACTCCCTAATCTGTTAAGAAATCCAACGAAATTGATGCTTGAACATAAATATAAGAGCAGAAATAAAGTTTCTAAATGAGTTTATAATTTAACAATACAAATTCACTTATTAATAAAAATAATTGAAATAAAATTTAATTATAAATTATAATTAATAGTTTAAATTATTAGTAATGTTTTTTTTAAATATTTGGTACATTTTAGTTTATTGACTTCTGTTATTTTTTCTAGCAATGGAACGATCCATACGATCACGGTGTTTACTAAACTTTTTGTAATACACATTCAGCGGTTTAACCATAATTATCCAAAAATTATAAACATTTCACAATAGTATAATAAACAAAAATTATTACAAAGTGTACTTATATACATATAAATAAAAATTCATAATTTTTCTCAATGCTACATTACTTTAATGTTCACGATAACGAATGAAACTTACCGTTCGACTTTAAGAAACGTCGAGAGGAAAAAAATCTTAGTAAACTACTTAAACGATTTTCAGTAGAGATACCGAGGTAACTGCACTTCGTGAGCGCGCAATTATCGACTCCGCGGCGACAGTCGTTTTCGCGCGCGCGTTTATTAACGGCCAGTGTAGGCGGTCAATCAAACGTCCGCGGACTTGTAATCACAATCGAAAGGATGCATCCGAGCGCGTAATGACTTGGCGCCTTGCGCAAACCCGACTTCCTCCCCCCCTCCACTCGACATGTATATAGCTCCACGTACTTTTTTTTTTAATACGACACGTGTTATTTAACAGTTCGAACTATTTTTTTCCAGCCGGTCGGTGTAAAAGAAAAGGTGGCCGAACAAAGAAGCTCCGACGCGTGTAGCAACGTATTAAAAAGAAAAAAAAGAGCGCCGCGAGAGCGTAGATCTCCGAGGAGTCATAAATCGCTGCCTGTCACTCGCCATTTATTGTCTATTGTCGCTCAGGCATGAAGATATACGACCCAAAAATCGACTTGTGCCCCCGGGTTAAGGCAATTCGGTGGGTTATTACCGCAGCGTGTGGAGGAGCTCCTTTTTTTTTAATTAAAAAATGAAAATAAGTCCGAACGATTTATACTGATCGCTCGAAAGAGTGACCAGGGTAAAATTTCGATCACACTGAGTAATTCGAATTTGATTTCCTATGTGCAGCGGCGAAAAAATAAAATACACAAATACATACAAGCGGCTTATTTTCAGTGCGCAATGTATATATGCGGCCTTGACACAAATCCTAAAGCGATTTCGTCTCAAAACAGTCGAAGATACGACGCTGTACACTCGAGACACTAACTCGCAGTCATTGCGTGGCGATTATTACTCAATCGCGGAGAAAGTCGAAAGTCGATGGACCTGCGATAAAAGCGATACAATAAAAGTGAACTACTGTCGGGTGTATACAACCTCGATTCTAATTAATTCGCGTGACTTTTTCCCTGCGACACTTGTAACCACACGCGACTAGTAAGGCATTTCGTAAATGAAGCGCGCGCTAAAGAGGGGCAAGGAAAGCTCCGTATAAAGCGGCTCGGCGCGCGAAGATAAGCGAGTGTACATCCCCGGCCCCTTGCGTAACAAGCCGAACAATACACGGAGCGAAACAAAGAGGGAGCAAACGAAGACAGAGGTAAGCTCATTTACTCGTCGCGGACGGGACTCCGGCGTCGGGCCGCTTAATCCGGCGATTTTTCCACCCGCGCACAATAATCTCGGCGCAACAATCGATGCGCGCGCGCGCGGTTTTCTTTTCCGCCGGACTTTTATCAAGTCGTGACGTGATAAAGGGTGATGCGGCCGCCGAGGAAAAAGGGAGAAGAAGCGCCGAGCGGACGAAATAGATGTTTGTCTCTCTCTTTCTGTCTTTTTCTCCCCCGTCGGTGAGGTAAGGAGAAAGAGAGAGAGATGCTTTCAGAGAGAAAGAGAGCGAGAGGGACGAGGCTAGAGGCTGCGCAAACACCTGGAAGAAAGAAAGATCGGAAATTCAAGTCCGGCTTTGGCGAAGCTAACACGCTCGTTGACCCCTGACGGCTTCTTCTCCCTCGTCTTTTCCCTCCTGCTATTCCCTCCTCGATGTTTCGCCGTCACGAAAATCCTTCACCTTTACCTTCGGCTCTATTCCTCCTCCTGTACCTCCCCCTCTCGGTTTCTCCTCTACTTTACCTCTGCGTCCGAGGCAATACCGCGCAGGTTTTATTTTATAATAGAAATCTCCGCTCGATGTTTCGCAGCTGGTTTTTTTTGTGAGCGCGAGGAGGTTCATGAAGTTTTTGTTTATCGCGATGGACGTGCAAGTTATGTCTTGATTTGGCTGTTATTTCAGAGTTAATTGATTGGCAGGGATAATATTTTCCTTTGAGTAATAATAGAGCTTCATTAGGCCCTTCGCTTACGACTATTTGCGTTATCGGACTTTCGATTACTGCAATAAGTTTTCTTAAACGATTTCGTTATATAAAGTGCGTTACTTAAGACACTGTATTTAAATGTTAGTTTACATATGCAGACTTTAATGAAAAGTTTGAGTGCTAATGTGTATAAAAAAATGTAATTATTAATTGGAATTCTACTGATAGATGCCCAGTAAGAATCCAATCGATTTCGAGGGTATTTCCCTTTAAAATTATGTAAATAATCATATAAAAGACAGTTAAGAAATTTAAATCTAATCAATGATTATTAATGCCTCTGTTCTTATTGATAACAAAGATGTATTACTTTTATTGAACTAATAAAGTGATGTATAAAACTTGATTTGTTTATAAATATTTTAAAAACAAAATATTCCAGTATTTTAAAACAAAAATTTGTATTTTTTTCAAATGTACGAATAACTGTAGTTCCTCGAACGCCGTGCAAGTTAAAGTGTAGGTGTTCACTCGAAAATTACGACGAGAAAATTGGTGCATTGTTAATTTTATTATCGGCGATATCAAACGAGTTATTAGGCGCCTTATCAACAAGGCCACCGGTTAAGACAACGACCAACTGGCATATGACGCATGACGCAAAATTGTGGCTATGCAAGTTTTTATTTTTTGTGAATGTTCATAACGTTCCACGAGCAGCAAACCCCTGCAATAAGTTTGCCAAATAACCAACCCTGTCTTTGACGATCGATACGATGGGGTCAAAACTCGAGGTGGCCCTAATCTCCGTTGCTCTCCTACGAGTGATACTCGTAAGTGTTGAAATTTTGCTAAAAAATTACATATAACAATCTAATATACGCAACTTACAATCTAAAGCGTAGAATCTAAAGCTAATCGGTATTAGGCCCTGGAGTACAACAGCACGATAACGTCCCAGCGTATCACGCATTTCAACAACTCCTATGTGGACTTGCACGTGAAATTCTATGGGCACGATGGTTACCCTTACATGAGCTTGAAAGAACCCATAACGCCATATAATGATCTACACGTACGTGCACATTTTCATCATAAGATTAATTTTTTTAGCAATCGCGCCTGCTTAGGCAGTACGTAGAACGTTTTAAAAATATCCTTAGAAATATCTGAAAAATAAGTCTTGCAGATTTTTCTGTAAGATTTTCACCTACAGATTTTTCAGCAGTATTCCTACCTGCAGAATTTTCTGCAACACTTTTATCTGAAAATTTTTCTACAGAAATGCTAAAGAAATATCTCCAGATATATCTGCAAAACCAAGATGTTCCGAAAGACAATTTGTTTTGCAATATGTTAACCACGAGATAGTTTCCTTCCACTAAGTAACGATTTATAAAGCTCTAAATTCATATATAATACTTGGATGAGAGAAACTTGAATAATATGACTTTTTTACATTTTTCAAGCTTTTCTCATCAATGAGTCCTTATCCAAACTTGGAACTTTGTAAAATGATAAATCGTTACCTAACAGAGGGCAAGTATCTCGTGATTTTTCGATATTTTATTTATACACTTTTTTAAAAGCAAACTAATTGTGTTTTCGTCTGGTATATTATGGCGCGAAATTTGAATTTTTAATTGATTTTCAAACCCGCTTAAGTAAACGTAGACAAATAAAATTTATTCATGCAGGAAGTAACTTGTACTAATTTTTTTAAACAATATTTATTATTAAATTGATTAAGCAAAGCAATATGTAAGTGAAATCAACAAGTAAATTTCGTTTAAACTTTTAAGCAAATTTCTCTGTAAACCTGAAAGTGTGAATAGCGACAATTTTTATATGAAAAATCGTTCATAGATTTAACATGTGAACGGCTTTTCACGTCTTAAATGTCACTATTCACATTTTCAGATTTACACAGTTTACTCAAGTAAAAATCAGTAGTGACTGCAAGCCTTCAAGTAAATTTTACAAACAATTTTACTCCGTGCGACCAGAAACTTTTTTGCAGCATTTTCGCCGCTTCTACAGAAAACTCCATTTCACCTTTATTTTCCGCGTGATCTAAAAACCCATTTTCATGCGCAGCTAATGCTATCCGTGCGGGTGTTCGACCAGCCGCCGAATCTTCTCACGAGCGCGCCGCTGAGCGTCTGCCAGTTGCTGCACGACCCCAACCACTTGCAGAATCGCACGCTAGCGCAATTCAACGTTCTGCAGGCATTCAACCTCGCGGGAAGGAGCTGTCCCATCGAGCAGGTGAGAAGTAGCTCACGAAGGCACTTCGCGCTTCTTACCGCAATAGTTGTGCGCCTCGGTAGCTGGCGCAAGCGATTTTTACCCCGATCGCGATGTATTACTCGGCGTTTTTTGCGTGGACCCTGATGCCCGGATATTTCGGTCATTAATCACCCGGTAATGAGATAAATATTGATTTTTCTCTCGCCTTCGGGCGACTGCCCCTATTGCGGCTCTCGGCGATGATGCAAGTGCGTGACATCACGGAAAGTTATTTTCGCTAGAGTTTTTAGTTGAATGGGTCAAGTATGTATGAAGCAAAAAAAAAAAAATGGGTTATAATCAAATTAGCGCTTCGGTCTGCATTAAAGCGTATGTTTTTATTGGCTGCGGTTGGACATATGGGTAAGGACTTCCGTTTACTCACTGGTGATTCAATAAAAATATTGGCAATTTTTTGTTTGTCGATTGCTTTAAAAGCATCGCGTCGTGAGCGAAGTGGATTAGTCAGCTACTTTAAAAATGCCAATTTCATTGGTAGAGGTAGAAATTGTGAGATTCAAAAATATGAGTGATCTAACAGTGCCTCCTTATATCCTTGTTGGAAAGCAGCGTTTTATTCATAAATCTCAATTATGATTTAATTTAACCTGCGCAATATCGATTGAATTACGCTAAATCCTTGTCATTTCGCAATCTACTAAAAATAATGTTGATGCATTTTATTTGCCATTGTTTAGCATTGCACCGTGAATCTTTTAAAAATTATTTTAAATTTAATTTTTTTTCAGTAAATCACCATATTAAATGCTTAATAATTATGATTTGCTTTATTTAGAGAGACTTCCGCTTGTCTCCCTACCTGTTCCCAGCAAATTTCACAATCGAGAAGGACATAGGCTGCGGTTACATGAACTTAGAGACAAGACTAATGAAGTGCCAGCCGAAATTTCAAGAGGGCAGCAAACAAGAGTGCGAGACACTGCTCAAAACTGTGACTATGGCTTTCCTCATTAGAGACGGCTGCAAATCAAATGACATAACTGCCGATGGTTGGATAATGAAAGTAGATCAACGCGTTTTGCTCACTTAACTTTTTTTTAATCGCGGATGTGCACCAAAGCTTTAGGCCTCTTCTCGACTAATCGAATTTCTAAAGAATCTACAATTTTTATTAAAGTATCGAAAAAATTAAATTCTTTAACGATACGTCGAAAAGATCGGCTACGTTTATTTATATTTATTTTCATTCTTATACAAAAGTTGGAATAAATGTAATAATGTATGTAATTAACAACTGACACTGAAAGATTTAATTTACATTTTTAAATTTTTCAGTGTTTTCAACAATTGCAATACTCATTGGAACAGAGTTACATACATTATTCAACCTATTTAATGTTTTAGCCGAACAATGAAATTGTAATCTTATTTATTTCCAATCTGTTTTAAGGTGAAGTATTGATAAGCGTGCGGGTAGCCAAGGAGTTGTGAAAGAAGCCGCCGCACTACCCAACAAATACGATTATCTTCTTATAAATATTCACGAAACGTGGCTGGAATGTCGAAACCAACGAAATTATTATACCAAATCCTACCATTAAACCTCCATAAAGAAGTGAAATAATTACATTGCGATTCAAAATCCGCAAACGAGAAAAAACATTTTAAACAATCGCGTGTATAAGAAAACTAAACCAGAATAAATTAATAAAAAAAAAAAACAGGGTCTATCTGATCTTCTCGCAAATAAATCACCGCAGCACCCAGTGATCCAACGATCTCCCGAGCGCATCTTCCCATTACATCTGGGCCTTAAAAACTCATTAAAAAATGCACTTCCCCGCGGTAAACCGTTCGAACTTACCCAGACGATCACTACGCCCGCGACGACTACACTTCGCTCTCTCGGCTCGCTTATCCCCACTGCACATCTTTCTCTCTAGCGGTCCCGTATTTTCGCCGCGCTCAATAATTGAGTAAGCAATAGCGCCGACTTAATAGCCCCCGTTATTAATTCATCCCGCCCCCCGCGATTTTCCAAGAGCGTGCGCCACATAAATTTCCGGCTAAAACGCCTCACGACTCGCCTCTTAATTGCCGCGCGCTCCTACACGAGGGGGTGGAAAAAAAGAGCCGAGACGCAGAGGGAAAGAGAGAGAAGGTCGCCTTACGTAAACAAGAAGTACACGGAGTAGAAGAATACGCGCGTCGCCCCTTTGTTCGCTCCTTATCTCCTTCTGTCTTCTCGGCCTCGCGAAGGGGACTTGGCGAGCTCGCGGGAGAAAGAGAGAAAGAGAGGAGCTATTCATTAATCGAACAACACGGAAGTGTTCGCGAACGAGCTACACGGACCTTCCTCTCTCATTCTCTCCCCGAGCGCTCGTCGTGCCTGTCCCCTCTCGGTTCTTTACTCTCTCGGAAAACCGGTGGGAGCCTAGCGCAGGTCTCACTCCTGTGGAGGACTGCAATCGGACCGGAAAATTTCGACGGGTTTGTTGCGAGTACTCGAAAAAAGCGTAGACGAATTGCAGGGTATTTAATTTGTTTGGGGTCGCGTTGGGTGCCCGGTTTCTTTTGGGTACCGCAAGGAATTTTCGGATGGTTCAAAAAATTCAAGTAGCTCGAAGTAATTAGGTGCCTCGGAGGAATCAGTTAGATCGAAAAGTCCGATAGGTGTACGTATAGTACCCCAAAAATGCTAATCGGGTCAAATCGGGTATACTTTGCTCGGGTTCGAGTCGTGTAGTCCCTTTTTTTGTCGCATGAAAAATTTTACGAACTTAAGATCAACGAGTGTCTGAAACGATCGGGTAAATTGAAATTTTCGGATAGTTTCAAAAAACTGAGTAGTTCGAAATCTTCAAACAAGTCGAGCAATAAGATAGAAACCAGTACACCAGGATTTTCTAATAGTATTCGCAAAAACTTGAATAATCACAATACGATTAATCTTGAAATACTCTCAGTATAATGTACTGCCAAGTTTAGTAGCAAATAAAATGAATGAATTAAATTGCACAAAAAAGAAATGAATAGTTACTTAAATGAATTCTTAATTATTCTTCCATATATTTTGTAAATTAGAAATTTTATAAATTTAGTGAATTATTCTTTTATTTATCCTCATGGATAAATTATTCGAATTTTTCTTTATTTAACCAAATATCTCAAATTAACCACAATTAAATAATCTTTTTTACTCGTATAATTCTATAAATTCAAATTTTTTAAACAGATGGTAAGTACCGGAACCAACCTTAGGTTCAACTCGAGTTCACTGAGTTGATAAAGTGAACTCAAAATTTTGAGAACGTGTACATCCTTAGTTTCCACTTAAAAACCGCATCAGAAAATGTGACTTATATACAGATGTAAAAAACTGTTTTAGACAAGGGGAAGGAGAAACGAGTTTTCGAGAGTCGCGATACTTTGGAGAGCTGGTCGATCGGGCAAGGGCGATTAAGGCCATCGAGTGACCAGGTCAGGTGACACTCGCATAATGCGGGGAAATATTTAAATCTCGTCTCCGGAGATAGGAGCTCGACTTTTTTGTATTCTAGTTTGCTACTGGGAGTTTTTTTTTCATTCATATTATGTGCTTCGATGCGGTAACCATTGAAGTTTTTCGAATGGTTGATAAAAATCTATTGGTTTTTTTTTTTAACTAATTAAACTGTTATACACATCAACCAGTATTAAAACAGGCCAATTTATAATTAAATTGAAGGATAAATATTTAATTGAAGAGATTTAAGTGTCCCACGGCTTGCGTGAAAGTAGATAATCTCCTATACGAAAACTACTACGAAAATTTAAATGAGCCTATCCTGCCATCGTTACTCGCCGTATATAACAACTCCAGCGAGAAATTTAATTGCCTGTACTTAATCGTCCATAACACACTAATCTTAGCGTATATAAACAAAATAATAAAAAAAAGTCACATAAAAAACATATTCACACGCTCATACGACAAGAAAAAAAAACAGTTTCTCCAAAAATCTATAACGATATTCTCGGAACTACCTTCAATAAATCGGAAAAGGAGTGGACGAGCTGAACGCGTAGGCATAGGATCCCCTGTATAATCGGCCTTCATTGTGCGGCTCGCGCGCGATTCCGCGAAAATTTTTAAACGCGTTGCAGTGCATTTTGCCAAGCCACTCGTATTTTTACGCGCGCAGTCGAAGCGTTTACCTTTAATTGGCCCGCGGTACGTCTAATTGTATGATAATACCCGCGGGATAGCGGCGCAATTTCTCCCAGCGCCGGGGCGACCGCCGCCTCGGCGCTAATATACGCACACCGGGGGATTTCGCTAAAATGGAGCTAAGCGAATTAACGTGCCGGGACGACGAAGACTTGCACACATACTCGAGCGGAGACAGCTGCCGCTCTTCCGAGAAAAATTTATCCTTGGCCTTCCGCGCGTCCCTCCCTTCTCGTCCGTTTTCCCCATTGGTGCGTTGCATTAGGGAAGCGAAGCGCGCGGAGTTTGAGGAACGACTCGGTCTGACGGGTACCGGAATCGATCTCCTGAAAGTGACGGCGCATTGTAATTGTGCGTTTCGTCTTTTGCATTCTTCCATCGAGGTTCTTTAAGTGTTTCCTACTTTCCTCCTTGCGAGGTATTAATTTCTGTGTGTGCAGCAGCGGTGCGGCTGATTTCATGCACCGAGAGAAGTAATTGATACATTTGAGGTGAAAAATTTAATTGTTCTTAATTTCTCTTCAAATTAATACGTATTTGCGGCTTCGCGGTAAAGCGGGTGTAACTGCATTTTCGACAAAATTAAGCTAACCGCGGTGCTTTTAATGACTCCTCTTTATTAGGTAATAGCGGAATGGACCAAAGGATTAGCATGAAAAAGAATGGCAACTGTAAATTGATGGATGTAAGTACAAATGATTATCGTTTATACATAAGTGGTTGGTCTAACGCTAATACGATCTGTCAGTATTATAATAATTATTCTCTATTCAAAAGGCAATGGCAGAATTTCGTAAAGGATTTTAAGAAGGAAATCGATTTAAGCGATGCCGTATAGTTCAAGACAACATGAGGTGTATTTAAAATTTACATTTATTTTGATGATATTTTAAAGAATTTTTTGTTTGTTTAGCTTAATTCATAAATCAATATTTTATCAATATCAAAATTAGATAATTACATAAATTATAGGACTGTTACTTAATTTATTTAAATTTAATTAAAATTACTATTAGAAGAGTATAATAAAAACTTATGAGTCACGATAAATAAATATAATAAATTATACAATTTTTTATAACGAGGTCACAATTAAAAAAATTTAATCAGAGAAAAAAACTCTGACACCCAATTTCAATTTGATTTTATTATTATTGACATCATTGAACATTAATGAAATATAATATTATTAAATATTAAAAAAGAGGAATAAAATGAAATCTGAGAAAGTGTTAAAAAATGATTTAGGATTATTATATCGAATTCGTAAATTGATTATTGCTTATTGCCACAAAAAAGTGTGTACATCGAAGGCACAAATTACAGAAATTTATTTAAATAATAGTAATTCACATCGAGAAGTAATTATCGTTTGCGATTTTTGTTTGCAAAATTTCCTCGCAAACACCTACGTCGCAAACGTGTACATTGAAAAGGATAATAATGACGCTTGCGAAACAGGAAGTTCAAGAGCGAGCGTTTAAAGCCATTCTAAATTTCCGTGTTTATCTATTTAATAAAAACAACGAAAATTTCATTAATGACTGGTAAAGTCATTTCACTTTTTTTTACTTTTATAATAACGAGATATTTTCCGCCTGTATTTTGCAACACTTAGGCAAAGTACAATTCACGTTCTAATCAGTTTAATGAATTGATCTCAACCTTAAGTTTGATTTACTCGCAATGTGTAATTTTCTATAGAAAACTATCGATAAATTAATAGATTTATATTTAATTTCTATAATGAATGGGATTACTTGATTTGATTGATTACAAATTTTTTTAAATTACATGTTTTTAATTTTGATTTTTAAATTTTAGTATATTTCTTGTTAACTATTGTATGCATGTTAAAGAGCTTCTGATCGTTGCATAAATATAAATAAATAAACGAATAAAATAAGTATTCATATGAAAGTTTTTGTCTACTGATTAATTAATTAGAAATATATAAATGTAATACTTTGGAAGAAAAAATGGGCCAACTGTCAATTATATTTCAATAGGAAAAAGTAGCGTTTATCAATGAGATCGAATTACAGCTGCACATACCAAAAAAAAAGGACACGTGACATACCAAAAAAAAGCAGCTTTAAATCAGATTAAGTAAATGCTTGCATAAAATTCATTTTGAATGCATTTAAAAAAAAACGAGAAAGTTATTGTCAAATTTTATAGGCCGCTACAGATTTTAACGCGAGTTTCATCCGTAATTTTTCATTTAATGTTAAAGTAATATGAAAAATAAAATGAATTTTAAAAGAAATAAAAAGATTAAAGCGCAGAGTGAATTTTTTTTATTAGGAATAAAAAAATCTGTAGCCGCTGCAACAGCGTACCGTCGTAACTCGAAAAGCGTAAATAAAAGTAATTGATGCCCGTTAAAGGCATAAGACGAAGAGATTTAATGAAAACGAACGAAAAAAAAAGAGCTCCGTATACTCAACGGGATCCTCGAATGTATTATCCGAACGAGTGTAACTTCTCCCTGCAGTACAAGACTGTTCGTTAATGGCAACTTGAAAATACCCGAATTTTGACGAGGTATCGGCCACTAATGAACCTGGGATTAAAATTACGTTACTTTATTATCAAAGAATTTAAATTATCAAATTCGCTTATCATTTTGGCAAAGTACAGGCACACATTCATATTTTCCAATATAAGCAATATTTTTATTCAAAAAATATAATGTTGTGTTTTAAAAAATTATTATATTAATATTTTCGACTATATTTACTATATTTATGCATTTTTTTAAAATAAAACTCATTAGTAAAAAGCTACATTAGCTCGTAAAAATCGTTCAATTAATCGCCATAAATAACAAATACTCTATTTACTAATTTTTAGTGAAATTCACTAATTTAGTTTTTTACACTAATTCAATTTCAAATAGTTAAAATATAAAATAATATTAAAAAGAAAGTACGGATATTAAAGTATACGAACATAATTATTTGATACGCCGTTCTACCTAAACTCGAATTAGTGAAAAATTATATTAAAATATTTATAAAGAAATCGCTAGCATCACGTTTCTCATCATTTAAAAACATAGTAAAATTGCTATAATTTTTATTACATGTTTTACGTTAAAAGACGTCATAAGTCGAGTATATCTCACTGTTCCTACGGAACACAGTAATTTTTACTATAACATTTCTCTCCGAGCAAAAATCACCGAAGCCATCATTAAAAATCGATGAAATCTCCTCGATCGAGCCACCCCCGCGCTAAAAAGCAGTCCCGGCGAACGGGACCCTCTACCGGTCCCTCGCGACGCTCGTCGCGCTCAGGACCCAGAAAGATGCGCGGGAGAGGGAGCGGACTTACCGGTTGCCGAAACGCTTGGAGTCTCGGCGCACACTGGCCCGCGTCCTTATGAACCTGAGGGCGCCGTTGCCGAAGCGCTGCTGCTCCTTGTCCGCGCCGCCTCGCATTGTGAACCACTGGAGCTTGCTCCTGCAGGCGGCCTCGTCCATTGCCCAGCGCGAGGGACGCTCTCGGCCCTTTTACAGAGCGGGAGTTTCGTCGGAGGTGCCCGAGCGCCGGCTCATCTCCGCCGTGAACTCGCCCCGGCGACGACGAGGCATACCCCCGTTCGATCCTTTTTTTCTCCACCGGCGCGATTTGCACGCGCGCGCGGCTCTGCTGCGTCGAGAGTGTGTCTGCTCGTGGCTTTTGCTCGGCGACGCGGAGAATTAGGAATTATTCATGAGACCCCGAGCTGGAGCTTAATGAGCACCGCCGCCTCGAGGAACTACGGTTTGGCTTTTCATATAAGGGAACAGATCTTAATTTCAAATGCTTTATGCTTCTCTCTTATTGCGAGCAATTAATTAAGACGCTTCAGTCATTTTATCACTTTTGCCGTTCATTTGACACTTTTTCTTTATTTTTTAAAAAGTGTTTATTACAACGCCTTGTTCACGCTGTACCTTTTACAATGCACCCGCACTTTTTTTATACAAATCCAGGCACCAGATGAGTCGGCACCAAAAAATCCACAGTGAAAACTTAGCACCGAAAAAATCGGCTCCGAAAAGTCGAAATCCCTTAGCCGCACTTTACTCACTCGATACGAGAATGAAAGAAACGAGTCTTGATCACGTACATGGTTTGAAAAAAAAAAAAAAAAAGAAAAACGGAAGGAAAGAAAAGTCAGCGGAGCACGGCGCAGGTCCCACGTCACACGCAACCACTTGTTCAGCAGTCCGAAACCCCGCGGTTCTCCAACGAGTCCAGGAGAGAGAACCGAGAAGTTGGCGCGCCGATCCCACCGGAAGCGCCAACGAAAAGCCGATGGGCAAATTAATCGGCCTCTCGGCCGTCGAGGCGTTACGCAATTGCTCGACGTGCACGCACGCACACACACACCGGCGCGACCGGTCGCTCCTCTCCTCTCCTCGCGTCCCTCGCTTCCTCTCCCTCGGCGCGAAAATCCGCGGGGTGGACGGTCGCCGCGTCCCTGCGCGCGCGTAGGCGGAGGAGAGCGGCGGAGGAGGTAGGATCGGCGCGGCGCACCGCTCGGGACTGCGGCGCGCGTAGCCTTGGCGCGAGTGTCTCGGGGCCCAGGCGCGCGCCTCCTCTCCTTCCCTCGCTTCCTCTCCCGCCGGAGCAGGGGCTCCTCCGTCCTTTCCCCCCTCGTCCCTTATGCCCTCTCTTTCTCTCTCCGTTCCACCGCGAGCCTGCACGCTCCTTGCGGCGGGCTTATCGCGCATCATCCTCTGCACAAGGAGGAGGAGGAAAAAATCGGTTTCCACGCCGATTTTCGGCGGTTCCGAGGGGTTCCCAGTGGAAACGGTGGATTCGAGAGCACCGGGTATCGCGGCCGATTTCGGTGGATCTATCACGGGCAGTCGGTGGTTTCTCTTTGTCCCCTCTAGTAGGTACACGGCGATCGGCAAGGCGCCTACGCCGAGAGGCAGTTCTCCTCTTTCCCTCGCTCCCCATTCATTCGCTCGCTTCCTTCCTTTTTGCTCGACATCTGATTCTCTCCTTCTCTCGGCTGCGCGCGTGGAGGTATATAAGGTACGAGAAGCCGGTGTGCGAGTGTTCCCGCCGCGATCGCGAAGGTTTCCTGCCTCTCGGGTGCAACCGCGCGCCTTTTTTCCAGCTCGCTTCTTTCCCTCCCTCTTTCTCTCCTTCATTCTCTCTTTAGAGTCTTTCTCCGTCTGTGCTCCGTCCTGCTCTGGCTCTCTGCCTGCTTCGCGGCGTCTTCCGAGAGTCTTTGGCCTTCGCGATTCTCGAGCTCGGGAGAGCGCCCCCGCCGCAAGTTTATGATAGTCCTGAGCGTTTTGCGACGACCTACTTTCCTAGGGCACGGTTCCTGCGCCTTGCTCTCTCGCTGGCTATCCTTTGTTGATCGGAGGCGCCTTGAAAACGCCAGAGCGTCGCTTGCGCGAAAGCTACTTTTAAGGAAGTTTTCAATTTAGGAGGGTCTTAATAGTGTCGGTACTTAATGGTTGCTCCGCCGTATGGGCGCACTTTTAGCTTTTCTTCTCTTCTTTTTATTTTTCGCGTAAACCATTTTTTATGACGATTTATATGCACTTAGGTTTTTTTTTTAAAAAGATGCAGCTTAAATTTGCGCGAAGGCTTGTTTGAGTAAAATTTACAAAAGCTTGTATCTAAGTAATTGTAGTTAATTAGAAAATATTGTACTTATAGGTTTTGTGAATACATACTTAATTTTTTTAAGTCGTAGCTTGATTTTGCACAAAGAATTGTTTTAATCGAAATTTGAAAAAACATGCGTTCAAATAAAAAGTTTCACTTTTCTCGGTTTTACGTAAATCTTGTTAAACGGCTATTGATTTTCTTAGATGTTCAAAGGGCTTCAAATTGAATTGACAAAAGAATTTTTTGTGAAAAAACTTTAAAAGTTTCTACATAAACATTGAATCGTTAGATTTTATTTATTTAATCCACTGAGAAGGATAGCTATTTGAGTGTACAAATTTTTTATTTACATTATTTCGAAAATGAAAAGTTTGTGTACACCTCAATTGTGTTTATTTACCTGCTAACTATTTTAAAATGATACATTTGCCTTATACAGATTTGGAGCAGCTCTCGAGGTTCCCCATTGCCATAACAAGAATGAGGGACTGCATCTAACAAAGAAAACATAATAAGCGTTACCTGAAATACCACGTGAACAAAATATTATACACTTGCGCAATAAAAATATCACAAATAATCCTCTCTCGAAAAGCAAAATAAAAAACTCATACGTACGTACAAACTCGACGAAAAGAAGGCACAAAACCAATTTTCTCCGCTACGCAGTCGACAAGAAATTCAATCAGTCAATTTTTCAAGACCAATTAACCGCGACGCCGTGCAAAAAGCTCCGCAGCGTCGTTTAAAGACACGAAGGGATAAAAAATAAATAAAAAAAAAGCAGGCAAAAGAGCAAGAGTTTAAAGTACCGTCGAAGAAATAAAGCAAGCGGAGGATAAAGACCCGCGAATCGCCTCTCCGGAGTACCTTAACCTAGACTCTCTCTCTCTCTCTCTCTCTCTCTTCCTCTCTCCAGAGAGTCGCTCGGTCGAGCTCCTCGCCCGATCAATTATCTTTTCTTACTCTTGGCCTCGGTGAAAAGCGAGGGGGTTTTAGGCCGCGATATATCGCGCGCGCGCTTCGCCTCGACACAAAGGATATAATGGAAGTGGAGCTTGTGCCCGGGCTCTTTATTTTTCGCGCGCGACGACCGGGGGGACCTACGCGACTTCTTTATGGATCGCCGATGGATCCGTCCCGTCGCTCCTCTCCCCACAGATTTTTTAGTTCGCTTTTTTTCCCTCTCAATCCGATGGTCTATTTTATTGGCCGCCAAGGGGTTTTCACTTTTAGCGGAAGCGAGGAAGCCCCCGGGGGCGGGCGAGGGAAATTTACGACGGAGATCGGGATACACTTCTTTTTCTTTCTTTTTTCCTTCGGAGTCGAGAGGAGCGGAACGTCGCGATGGGACCGCAGGGGGGGAGGCGTCGATTAATTTATCGCGAGCGGCTTTCGAGGAAGCTTTCTCGATCGGGTGACGATGCACACTATGCAGCCGAGTGGTGTAGAGCGCCGCGAGCGTGTAAGCGAAATTTACTTATGTGGGAATTTGCATTGTTAGTTTTATACCTGGAGAATTGGTGTTGCACGTCGTTCTTTGGGACGATGTTGCTGCGCCGTTACCTTTGCACTTGGGTTCTACGAATGGGACTTACGAATTTCTATTGTTTGATATATTCTTTCTTTCTTTCGGGTCGTTCACTTATTGATTGAGCACGTGTTTATTTCGATTGAATTTTAAAACAGATTTGTCGTGCATACTCCGACGCGCTTCTTTCGAACGTCGATACTTACGCTTTAAGTAGAAATTTCACGGTTGCGTAAGACCAGGCCAGTAGAATTATTAGACTCGGAAGATACCAAAGAGGTTTATCAGTGTAAGTAATTAACGAGCAGATCAAAATAGCTTGGTGATCTTTTAAGAAGAGACGACGGTACCTAATGAACAATTAATTTATTTATTATTATTAATATTTTTATAATACATGTTTTTACGGGTGTTTCGTCTCATTTACTTCTTGCAAAGCAAACCTTTTTTTAAATATAAAGACCATACCTTTGAGAATCAGTTATTATTGATAATAAAAATATATGAATATAAATAAACAATTGACTCGGTTTTGTCGCTTTATCAATTGTATACATACACTGTTAAAAAAGCATTAAATTTAATGCAAATACTGGAAGCAAATTTTATCGACATACATAAATTTAATTTAATTTACATTAAAATTCATGTAAAAATGTAGATTTAATGTAAATTCGGTAAAGTTCATGTACGCCGACAAAATTTGCTTCCAGCATTTGTATTAAAATTCATGCAAAGTTTTTTTATACTGTACAAACTTTCATAAAATTTCCACAAAAAAATAAGTACGTTTTACATTAAAAGTTCGATATTTACATTTATTTTAAATTAATAACAATTAATAACAAAATAAAACATAATTTATAAATACGTTTAATATAATAGGCAGTAAGTTATAAAGTATTAACAAATGCAAATAGTTTACAAATCTTTTTGAACGCAATAAAATCAATTTCTTTTTAAATTTTTATGCTGATACAGTATTACTAAACTTAATTGGTACCGTTTGTTAAAAAATATCAACGAAGCTTATAAATAGACCCTTAAATAGATTACGGGATAAGCTAATTCTATTACTGACAGTGACATATAACTACAACAACAACAAAAGCCTGAATTAAAAGGACGAAAAAAAATGTCTTGCAGGGTAGACTGTATTATTGACAAAATAAGCATCCTCAATCTCAAGTGTGAAGGATTTCTTGAATAGAATTAATAAGCACTCGATTCAAGTACCAGCATCGGCTAATATTCAAAGTGATTCAAAATTTCTTTCTTCGCTCTTGCTCTCTTCCTTTTTTTACGACCCCACGGTAATCTTCGTCCTCGACGAGACTAATCTCACCGCCATTATCTGCCCATAATTGTTGCATAGTTGTCAGTCCTGTGCTCGAGAGCAACACAGTTTAATGAACCGCAGGTTGAATCGAGCAAATTCTTCGACTAAGAAAATAGCAGAACTGTGGATTCTGGACTTTATCTATTTAAATACAATGCGTAAACAAATTGAAAAGATCAATGGCTGTTATGCAATATTAATTATGGTAAAAAATGTTAATTGAATTTGAGTTATCCATATTGTCAAAATAAAATCTACTGTGAATCATAATTTATAACGAAAGATACCAGTAAAGTGCATTTATCTTTGATTATTGACTACTTTAGAATGAATAAATATTTCTTAATAAAAAAAAATCAGTTGCAGCTATTCTCTTAAAAAAAATACCTTTTATATTGATTCAATTAATAAACCGACATGTGCTGTTAACGTAATATACTATAACGAAGATAATGGAGGTACTGTTAATTACGTTACTACATTTAAGTTTATAATCTAAATACAATATTTATAATAAATCTAATTTGGAGTTTACATAATACCATGGCTTTTTTTATGGATTTAAATAATAACTTCAAGAAAAAATACTTATTTGTACTATTACATGAATCGAAAATTACTTTTTTTTTCAAAATCATTTTGTCATACTTTATTTATTAAGTTTTTGATCAGTAACTAATTTATATATGCATATCATATTGTCGCCTCTAATAAAAAAAAAGCCAATTTATTTTTTATGTAAAAAAAAGTGTAATTCTGAATTTAAATTATTCCATTGTTTTTCACCGATTTATTTATATAAATTTTAGTAATTTAGTAATTTAGCAATTCTTTTATAATGTAGTGATCCCACATATTTTAATTTAAAAACATCTAATTTCAAACATACTGTTAGAATGCATCATTGAAAATTCATTGTTAACGCCCATCTAATTAAGTGTTATACTGAACCGTTATGTACAAAATTTTAATTTCAACGTTGCACCGAAATTAAACGATTTATTTCAAGTTTAAGTTCATTTTTAAGTGCAAGCATGACTTGCAATAGACTCAATCCTTCTTGGGTGGAATTTATGCCCACTAATCTTGAGCATTTTTATTAATGACTTTGCTTTTAGCATGAAAGTTTTTACTCATTAATATTCGAGACTAGCGCACAAAAATATTTCCCCCCTGCTAAATTGCTTTTCTAATGTAACGCTATTTTAATTCTTTTTTCCAATTTCTCAAAACTGTTAATTTATCTAAGTGTTTAGAGACGGCGATATGACAAGCAGAGATTGAAAACCGACCATTGAAAAAAATGGATAATTTTCAGTAAACATTTACCTCAATAGTACGTATTAATTATTATAATATTTATTATTTAAAACTAAATCAATTTTTTTTGTTCCTAAATAAATTTTAACAAGCACTATTAAAATAAATACTTTCTTGAAATTATTACTAAATTGGTTTCTCAATAAATAATTCCATCGCGTCAATCACACAATACCTCAAAAAAGGAGATTCTCCTAAAAACTTATAGGCAAATCTTCTTTTTCATAAATTAGAATGTTCCCCTTGAAAAAAGGAGAAACTCCTTAACGGAAAAGGATAATCTCCTAAATTTTTCAAGGTGAACCTTCTAATTTATGAAAAAGGAGAATTTCCTATAAGTTTTTAAGAAAATCTCCTTTCTTTTTTAAAGGAGACCTTCCTATTTTTTTTTTTCAGTGCATAAGAAATAATTCGAACTCGAGCTCTCTCACGATCCACCTCACCGCTCGTCATCGCACTGCAGCTCCGGGTACATCGGATTGCACTTGGTTTCGTCGCGCAGTCTGCCCTCGAGCCAAAGTACAATTTGGCGGAAGGTTGGTCGGCGCTCGGATTTCGCCGCCCAGCACATGTCCATGAGCTCGCGACCCTCCTTAGGGGTGAAGGTGGCCTCCTCGGACAAGGGACGGCCGCCCTCCTCGAGGAGGTGACGCAACAGCTCGTCGTCCGAAAGCCGTGGATAGGGGAAGTCGCCCAGGCTGCCGATCTCCCATAGCACCAGGCCGTACGACCAGACGTCGCTTTTGCTCGTGAAGGCCCGACGGCGTATCGCCTCCGGCGGCATCCAGCGGATCGGCAGGCGACGCGTTCCTTCGCCGTTCAGAGTATACGCCCCCTTCCTCGACAGGCCGAAGTCCGAGATCTGCAAGGATTGTTCTGGGACGTTAAATAAGTTCGCGTAGCTTTTTTTACTATTCCAAGGAATCGGAAAAAAATGAAGTCCAAGGTCTCTTAAAAAAAAGCACGTTTCATGCAACTAAATCAGTTGGAATGAAGTAAAGTGAACATTAACTCTACACTGAAAAAAAATTGTTCATTTTAAGGAAACGATTTACTTCAATATTACTTATTAAATATTTCTTTGAATCATGTAATGATTTCATTAAAACTAAATTAATTTATTTGTTTCTAAATAAATTTAGTAGTTTTAAAAAAATAATTTTTTTACTTAATAAAATATTTAATAAATACTATTGAAATAAATGTTTGCTTAAAATTCACAAATTTTTCTCTCAGTGTAGTTAAATCAAATTTTCATTCTGATGTTATAGTAAAATTAACTCTTTTGGTGGAGTGAATTTTACTCTGCTTTAAAGTAAGTTTGTGTATTAGAGTCAAATTTGATTCCAATAGAGTCAAATTTAACTCTACGAGTATTTACTATAAACTAAGAGTGAAATTTCACTTCAACCGTTTTAGCGCGTGAATTTCTAATTCTATGAAGTTAAGCCAGTGATATTTTCTCTACGATTCAAATGTACAGGATCAAAAAATACTGATTGAAAAAAATTCCTTTTTACTAAAGTACGCGATGAATTAAGGTAAGAAAATAACGAATAAAACTGATTACTATGCGCCTGTTGATATATACATAATAAATTTATTATGTATATAAAAAAAAACATGAGCATCTTTAAAATTAATTAAAAATTATCTATAATATATCTAATCGTAAAAATTGACAGCGTTTAAAAAATATATACTAAACATTGAAAGAAAATTCTTCGACACGTATAATAAATGAGTGAAATGAATTCATAAAGAAAATTTTCATATTGTCACGAATTTATTATTTTATTTTCGAATAATTCGCGTAAACGTAAAATAAATCTTCTCCAAACTCGCGAAACTGTGCGATGATTCATCGGTGGTCTAGCGTAGTGTTATTTAGTTAAATGCAGCAAATAAAAGATCAGAAGAAAAATTGAATCACAACTTTACGTTCCATTAAAACGTGCTTCGAAGCTCACTCAGGGATAAAGTTGCATATTCATCTGTCATCTCATAAATACAAAATACCTTGAGCACTCGATTCTCGTCCATCAGTACGTTTCTCGCGGCAAGGTCCCGGTGAACGATGCCCTTGCCTTCCAAGTGCTCCATTCCCCGGGCTATTTCCAGGGCGAATCGCATCATTTCCGCATGGCCGATCGCACCCTCGCTCTCGCAGCTCGTCGCGCACTCCAACTTGAATTCGTTCGCGAAGAAGACCCGGGAAGTCGGTGTACTCGGCGATTGACTGCCCAGACTGGTGTACGTCGCTGCAAGAAATACACATACACATACATTTAGTTCCTCCGATCGTCCAATCGCTCATACACTTTTTCCCTCGATTGCTTCTCTCCTTTAGGTACATATACTTATTTATTTTTGTTTAGAATTTCTTTTTGCTCGTTCGATCGGTTGGTCGGTCGATCGGTGCCGGTCAGCTGGCGCGTTGTACGCGATAAAATAGGCGTACTGGATGCGATAGTTTCGAGCGTGTTGGCGGCCTTTGAAGGATAAAATGCGCAAATTTATAATGGAGGCGGATGCATTAAGAAGGGAACGAATGTACGCTGGATGGATACCGTTACGCTATAGCTACATTTTTTACCTTCCCACGAGAGTGTGGTTTCGCTCTTTTGTGATGCTCTAGCCACGATCGAGATTTTATGGATAATTCGGTGCATTGTAACTTTTAATTTTTATCGCGGCCGATGCGAGCGCTTTAGCGACCGAACTTCCTGCATAACGAAATTTCACGGCCGTTGTAGCAATTTTCCTTTGCTGCGTTTACTTTTGGTGCAACTAATGTACATTTTATCGATATTTACTTGGAGATTTAGAAGCTTTGTAAATAGTGCTATTATCGAGTATTCGTAAAATTTATATTTTTCATGAAAAAATTAATTTTTTATATTGGATTGGACGGAGTGAGAAGTATTTCAAATATATTTCTTATTTTTTATTATTGCTTTATACTTTGAAGTTTTATGCACTTTCTAAAAGAAAATCTGTAAAATTTTCCTCGTTATTAATTATTGACAAATTGAAGTGATCTCATTAAAAATTGTAATAAAAATACTTGACTTTAGATTTACAACGATTTTTAATGAAGCTCTATTATAGTTCCTACTTAATTTTTAATAGAACAATTCAATAATGTAGATCTGCAAAGGTTTATAGTTTTTATCGAATAGTTTATTATTTAGTTTCACATTTTTTAATGTTAGTGACAAGCGCAACTTTTTTACTTTCACTGAATTTCTGTGAGTTATCCAAATAAATTAACAACCCTTAAACTATTTTTTTTTTAAATTCGCGGGTATTAATAAATTTGAAGGTCTTTATATACATTAATCTTATTAAAGTGCAGCTTAGCTTCACATTATCGTTTATATAATTTTATAAACCATTAAGTCATTAACATTTACAAAAAATCTCTGCGGATGAATACTTTTTTACTATTATTTATGTTTACAAAAATCGAATACAAAAAAATAGTTTTAGCTGCGCGATTCACCATTTTCAACATTAAATAATAGTACATCAAGTAACAGTTTTTCTTTCATTGCAATTACACAAGTCAAAGAAGTCCATTTCCTGAATAATAAAACAAATAATTATTCAATGACGTAAACTATATTCATAAAAAAAAGTCTCGACTACAATGTCTTCCGAGCTATATAAAATTCACACTAAATTAAAAAAAAAACTCACTTTCAGCGATACTGTTGATACCAGGACTTTCCAGGGACGTCTCCTCCTGTGCCGAATTCAGCGCCTCTGCGGCGTCGCGCATACTGTGCAGGTAGCCGAGTAGATCGCCGCCGGGCATGTACTCCAACACCAGGCACACCGGACTGTCCGGCAGGGTGCAGCATCCCACCAGGCCGACGAGGTGCGGGTGTGACCCCGCGACCTTCGTGATCTTGATCTCCTCAAGTAGCTGCTGGCGAACCTCTGTTCGCGCACCGGAACACCAGAAAAGAATTTAAAAAAAAAAACTACAACAACCCACGGTGGTTCCCGTGCGAATTTCGTTCCCCACGCCGGAATGCGCAAGCCCAGAAGGTAGAGGAAGCAGAAGCGTACCCCCGGCACAATGGGACAATTAAGATTACCATTTTTCACACGGCCACTTTCGAGGATTGCGTATTACGCACGCACACACTCGAGGGAACCGCTTAATGAGCGCGAGATGCGATCAATTACCGGGGTCGATTTTTTTCGCGCGAGGAGACAATGCCAAGAGTGTACGTGCTCCATGTCGATTCGTCATGTGCGCGTACGTACCGTTAGGCGACTTTCGAAGCCGGGCGCTGTATCAATCAAGCCTGGCCATTTTTTTTTTTTCGGGAAGAGGACACTTTGAATCGTGTAAGTGGCTCGGCGTGGCATATTTACCTAATTGCGCTCGTGCTGAGTCGAGGCTCGTCAGGGACGTTTTGACGGCGACGGGGCGGGGACCTTCGTTGCCCAGGAGATCCGCCAGATAAACCAGGCCGAACTGGCCCTGGCCGAGCTCGCGGACCACGCGCAACCGCGCGTACGATATCTCGTGCTCGTCCGCGAGGTCCTTGCGACGGGCCTCCTGCCGGGCAAAAGTACGATGATTGGATTAACGAAAGTGCAGTCGCAGTGCGACTCTTATTCTCTACCTTCGTGAGAAAACGCCGGAATTTAAACGGCGAAGCTTTATTCGAGGCTCCTTCATTTCGCGGAGGGACGCAGAGTGCATTTCTTTATGTTGTTTTCATACTTTTTTATTTGGTACTTCTTTTAAAACATTTTGGGGGTTGCGAAATAGTTTGCGTGCATGCTGTACTTTTGTTCGTTAATTAATTAAAATTTCAATGAACTTTTTTTTCATGAGAAGAGATTTATTGATTAAACGCATAATGCGTTATGCAAATGTATAGTGTGAAAAATAGGTTGTCTCGCGTGATTATACATTGCAAAGAATGGACTTCTCATTTTTTCTGTGAGTTTTTAAAAACATTTAGTGATTACGCTTCGTCTGTTAAAATAATACTATTGAGTGTGTTATACGATGTGCAATCCTTTTAAGAATATTAGGCAGTTTTGAGAAGTAATAAAAAAATACTTACTTCAATTTCTTGCTCTACGTATAAAATATTATGATTCCTCAGAAGCGTGTCAATCTTCGGACTGCTTAATACTGTTGTCAATTGCCTGCAAATCAGTTTAAATCAATAAATAATAATAAAATAGTAATTTTGCAAATAGTAAAATAATTTTTCATACATTGGTGGATTTTTCTTGAAAGTAAGCAATGCATAATGATGTTTCTCAGCGTAGCGTCTTACAAAACTAATTAATCCGCTGAACAAGATGCACAGCACTATTATTGCGGCAAATACAACAGCCTAAAAATTTTGTTTATTATTATCATTTTTTTTAACATTAAACGATAAAAATTGACCCTTAAATGAAATCATAGTAA
Organism: Sycophila sp. Sp_5; assembly: GCA_018906775.1. Taxonomy (NCBI): domain Eukaryota; kingdom Metazoa; phylum Arthropoda; class Insecta; order Hymenoptera; family Eurytomidae; genus Sycophila; species Sycophila sp. Sp_5. The sequence goes on from JACCID010000058.1 coordinate 677,813, forward strand.
GTATATCACGGATCTATGCAAACAAAATTAATAAAAATATGTGTAAACATAACATATAAAAATATGAAAATTAATAGATATTAAATTTAAAATTAATAGGAAATTTAACGAGAGTGGAAGAGTTTAATGAAAAAATAATTTGACACTGAAATTATTATCAATTGCTTTTTAAAAATACGCACCGTTATGTTCTTGCGATAAAAAGGATCCTGTCGCACCCTTTTTATTGTGTAAGTACCTTCCTTGCCGGAGCAGCCGTACGAATCCTGCACGGTCACGAAGATTTTCGTTCCTTTCTTTAATCTGTCTTCGTGCCACATAAACGAGTTTTCACTCGAGATACCAGTAAAAATTTGAGTCTTATTGTAAACGATTAAGCCACTTGATGACGTTAAATGTGGTATCCCTACGCTGTAACATATTCGATAGTCAAGTATACTTTACTAATTCCTTCACTAATCAATTAATTTACGCCTAATCTGTTATACGTATATTTATTATATTTAATTTTAAATTCATGAAATGTAATGCAATTTTAGCACGCGAACTGTTTGCATTCATTGCAATTATAAAACCCTCATTGTCATGAATTTACTTTTATCTTATTTGCATTCAGCATTTTAAATTGCGTTATCAATATCAATATAAATAATCGATAACAATAATCTAAGAAATATAATAACGAGTTTAAAAAATTGTTACGGTACTATGCTATTTAAAAAAAAAATTCAAGCGCATCTACACTATAAGATAATAAGATCGCGAGCATATAAAAAATTTGTTCCCGACAGCATCAGGAATTTGCTGGCGAAAGAGACGATTAAAACACTTTAATAGATTTTCAATTCTTATTTTATTTATTTTCGTTTTGGTTAGTTTTTTCCGCGACGGTTCGTGCGGCGATTGCTTTACGACAACTAAACTTTTTTACAAAAACAACTACACGACCAACCTCAGTCTTTAGCGAACAATTCATGGGCGTTTTCGTCAAATTTGTTCTTTAAAAAACATTCCACGGTAAATAAGAGTCATTCTATCCACAACACATTTACATTACGAAACATACAATAAGACTATATCATGAATGAATAAAATAGAATAAACTAAAAAAATATATATGCCCTTCAATTTACAGCGCAGCGACGCTCAATAAAACGCAGTGCAGCGGATCGAACGGCATTCGCTGATTATTTGTTGTTGAAAACCGCCTAATCGGGATGAGGCGCAATCATCATTTTGTCTCAGAATCGAGACAGCCCGGGTTAGCGTTTTTTTCCTCACCCTTTCCCGGCGAAACGTCACGCTCGTCCGACGTCGAACTCCATTGGGCGCGATCATCATCTCTTTTCTTCCCTCTCGCGATTTTCAGCAATTGCCCGTGACGCACTCAGTCGTTTAGATTCTATCTCGAGGCGTTTCCGTCGGAAGAGATGCCGAACCTGGCGTAAATTAAGTCCGCAAATCCGCGTAATTTTGAGCCAAACGAGATCGAAATGCACTAACTGTACGAGTAATTATAAGTATTCAAAACGGGCAACATTGTTTCCTGAGAGTTCAAATCCTTATGCTTGCGTGGAGTCGCTTATCTTATACGGAGAAGAGAATTAAAAAAAAACCGTCTTGAGGTATTAGCGTTAATGATTTGGCCTGGGTATGCGGAGCGTGAACGACTTTGCATGGATTTGCAAAAACTGTAATACCTACGTACGAATTGCTTTACTGTTAATTGTTCGGAAACCCTGCATGTAAAAATATGCGATGCAATTACATTTTATATTTTTTTAAATATAAATCAATGTAATAATTTTTTACATAAATAATTACTACACTGAGAGAAAACTTTGTTAATTTTAAGCAAACATTTATTTCAATGGTATTATTAAATATTTTATTAAGTAAAAAATTATTTTTTTAAAACTACTAATTTTATTTAGAAACAAATAAATTCATTTAGTTTTAATGAAATTATTACTTGAGTCAAAGAAATATTTAATAGGTACTATTGAAGTAAATCATTTCCTTACAATTAACAAATTATTTTTCAGTGTATAAAACGAGTGTACAGTATATACTATATTAACTGCATCAAATATTTCTACATGGGAAAGTTTTATACGATCTCGCCGACGTAAAAATAAAAATAAAAAATTAAAAAGGTGACGGCTTTATCTTTGAATAAATTTAATCATGAGGGCAATAATCGTAAAGAGGTGTAATTGTCTTTAGAAAAAAAAGTTCCGCGGCATTACCTAATTTTACAGGACTTAAAGGAGCTGGCGTTTCGCAGCTCGATTTTCCAGGTGATGTGAACGCTGCCGTTGTAGAGGTTCCTGACGTTCACTTCTGGTACCGGCAGCTCCCCAAGTGCCCTGTCACAGTTGCATCGGCCACCCACACAGTCTGGCACCGTGTACACTACCTGCGAGTTTAAAATTTTCACTTTCGAGAGTTTGAAAGAAATTGTTTACGTAAAATTTTATTTTATTTCTTTTTTTTTATAGTTAATTTTTACTTGTAATCCTCGTGTAAGAACAACATTTCTATATACTAAAATGAAAACAGACAAAGAATGTCTCAATTAATTATTTAAAAAAACAAACAAACGTATAAAGCTATATGAAGTTGAATCTTTTCATTTGTGGGTTATTTTCAAATACAAACACACATAAAAAGTTATCTATTGACTGTACTCCGATAAAAGCTAGAAAAACGAACAAAATATATAGATAAAAATGCTATCAAACGATATTTCTGTGATAATTTTGAAAAAGAGTACAAGTCACATTTTCATAGTTTCGAAATATTTGGATGTTTCTGTTTAACTGTAACAGGAAAGCAGTTGAGGTGCTTTTTGCTTATTTGTTTATTTATATAATAAATAGATATAATAACACCTGAAACATTTTATAATCTGCTACATTTACATTTAAAGAGTATGAAAATAATTTTATACCAGTTATATAATTTATAACAGATTCATACGCAAATAAAAACTAGAAAATCAGAAAAAAATAAATTAAGGCACTAAAATTCGTCTAACTATCAAACGATTATAACATATCCATACCGATAAAAGCTTGAAAACGAAAAAAATTAATCTAACGATTATACCCCAATAAAAGGGTGAAACACGAAAAAAGATTGAATGCAAAAAATTCATCTAACGATTATACCCCAATAAAAGCTTGAAAAACGAAAAAAAATTGAATGCAAAAAAGTCATCTGCAATAAAAGCTATAAAATCGAAAAAAAAATAGTGAAAAGGATGTGCGACGGTTGATTGAATGGAAACGGCCGCGAGCAGAAATACCGGACCGATGTCGCGTCCTCGATGTCATTGGCACTGTTCCGGGGGTTGGCAAAAACTTGCACCCTGTAGGAGCAGGCAGGCTCGATCTCGAGCTCGAGCGCCGTCTCGTCGGCCGCGCCGAACCTGTTCTCCGGCAACGTGATCCACGTCTCCTCGGAATCTCCTGTGACATGGTACACCGAGCCCTCCATGCAGGAGCCGCTTCCACGCCGCGGAGCCTCGTCCGTCCCATTGTCGCTCACACTCGTCACCAAAACGCTGCAACGTTTTCATCGTGTTAATTTTGGGGGGAGGGGAGATAAATGCATGGGTCTTGCGGTACTATCGCCAAAATACAAATTTGAAAGCTGTGAATATGCAGTTTCGAAAATTGCTTAGCTTTCATATAAGAATGCGTAAAAAATAATTATATGCGTATGGGGAAAAAAGTAAGTTCTATATGTATCATTTAGTTTATAAAAAGCATTTGATGAAATCACCTCCCGCGGACTAAGTCTTCGCGGAACTTATTCGATCAAAGTTTCTTTAATTCATTATATATTTAAGAAATATATATATGCAACATAAGAATCAGCAATTTATAAGGTATATGAACATATATTTTTAATTTCGAAAAATATTTACTTATTATACAGTGCAGGCGTCATTCAAAATAACATTTTCCCTTTAAATTGAACATATTTTAATTAAGAAAATGGTACCAGATTTAGATATTAATATCAAACTGTAACTAATTGCGTTGTACGTTATCTTACGACTTATATTTGTAAATGATTTTATCAAAATTTCCTTAAAATAATATCCCTCGTAATCATTAATGATCTCTTATTAAAGTCTTGTTTATTGCGATAAAACGGTGATAAGCCATAAAAAAGAAGAAATAAATTTAAACCGCAAAAATCAACCTTTATGATAATTCAGATCAAATTTAGATAGAATTCATTTATCTTTGAACGTATCAATTAATACCGATCAACATTTTTAATGACATCACCAATTATTACGACAATAATAAAATAATCCACATATTGTGAATAAGAAGTTCTTTTTTATTTTTTATTTCATATCTTTTTTATCCTAATTTTTTTATATTTTAAAAGTACATCAACAACAATTAAAAAATTATAAAAATAAAGAAATAATGGAATTTACCTTAAAAATATCATTAACAAAATAAAAAAAAATATCCTCAAGAATCTCAAATAATAACGAACGCACTACCGTTCTCCCCATCCTAATTGCGCTCCAAATCAATCAGAACCAAAGAGACTCTCACACACCATCAGCCGCGCCTCCGAAATAAAACGACGCACCTGTAAAATTTAGGCGCCCTGCCAATCTCGGGCGGCAACCAGGAGACGTTCAACTTGATCGTCGTCTCGGGCCCGAGGAAGTCGTCGTCCTCGTCGTCAACAGCCACCGCCTGGACGCTGAGGTTCCGCGGCTGGCCGATGGGCTCGGCCGTGCACGTGGCCGCCAAGAGCCCGCACAAAGTCAATAGAATACCGAGTCCCTGCATCCTGACATGTTGCGAACGTCGCGCGGCGAACGTCGCCGCCAAATGGACGCGGCCCCGGCGACGCCGCTTTATCGGACTCCCAAGCATCTTATCTGCGGCCGAGGAGTTTTATCGCCGCTCTCCGTACTTACAAAGCTTCTGCGGGGTATATCGCGTTCACTTTGGGAGGCGCGAGGGCCGCCTTAAAATATTGGCACGATTGCTTTAGAAGATTGGCGTAGTTGTTACCTTCAAATAGCTACTTGGTAAATTTTCAAAAGTTTTAAGCAGCGATAAGGCAGAGTTTTGTTTTTCAAATAGATGCCTAAGGAGAAAGAGTAAAGATGCATTTCCAAAATTTTAAAAATACATGTTTACAAAAGTAAAGATAAATTACGCATTAGAAAAATAAAATATCGCACTTGTATACATACAATAAAATACATTAAGTAAATGTAAGAAAAGACATACGAGTTAAATAATTGAAAGTAGATAAGTAATTAAACATTGCTAATTATAAATATTTATTGGAAAATCAGTACATAGATATTTTTCATTGATCATAAATAATTAATTGAGATTTTTCACATCGATTGATTTGTGTAATTCGATTCATCAAGACTAGCATCATGTCTAAGAGAGTTTGACGAAGTACAAACTGTAAAAATTATTTACACAATAAATGAAATTTACAAAATTTACAATTGAATATCGTAATCGTGCATTCAAACTGTATATATGTTATTTACATTCTACAAAGTTATTTCAGTCGATTACACGAAAACTATTTAAACTATTGCTTTAATTAAACTAAAAATATTTCGCACATGCCCCTGCTCTGATAGAGCGTGTGAAAAAAATGATGAATCGATATATTTAATGTAGATCAAACTTTTAGAATTCTGATAAAAATGAAACTCAAAAGTATCTCTATTATTTTTTTTCTGAATTAATCTGTTAAAAGAGTGAGTTATTTAACTATAATTTTCATTGAATTTTAAAACTTTCACACATTAAAAGACATGTGACAGTCATTGGTTATTTAATTAATGTTCTTATTCGTCGAGTCGAAATTTAGCATTCGATCGAGCCATAATTTATGTTAGTTTATATTATATTAAATATTTTACAATTTTCAAAACGAACGTTTTCTACGTAACGACTTGTAACATTTATGATATATAAACATTGTAACTCATTTATAGGCGATTTGTTAAGCGAAATAAACTTTAACGAGTTTCAAAACACTTATAATTTGGGTTCGCACTTAAAAATTCGTAAACTATATATCACTGACTTACACCGAGTTGTTAGTTTCAAATTATTTCCATTATTTTGTGTAAAATAAAACTATAAAAAATAAATTATTTATTTATATAGTAAAATTATTTATTTATCCGCAAGCATTGCGTTAAATAAGCATTGCATAAAAAACTTTTCACTTTAAATTTAGGTACAGTGGAAAGAACTTGAAATATTGAAACTCAGATTGTCGACAGATGAGGATACAAAAATAGTAAAGAAAAATAACATTCTCTTTGAAAATAAGGAATTAGTACATTTTTATACGGGTGCGGAAGTAGATTATTTGCGTCGTGAGACGTTTTTAGGCCTCGTTTAGATCGGCCTAAAAGTCTCCCGAGACAAAAATTCAATTACGCACCAGTGTGAAACCGTATTTTTCTCCACGAGAACCGCAAAACGCATACAAACGTGCATATTGAAGGTTAAAGTGGAGAAAAAATGTAGAGGCAGAATACTGCACAATTATTATTTCGTAACGTGTCCATTTAACTACGCCAGTATATTTGTTTCCTAAATTAATACTCTACATTTCAATGAAATACATCGATATCTGCTAAGGCTCTAACCAATTTTGAAAATTGCAAAACATTAAAAAAAAAAACGATTTTTATAATCCTGGTGGTAAGTCATTGCAAAATATCATCACAGCGAAATGCGCAACCTAGATGGCGACAATCTATTTATCACGCGAATTTACCTATTCGCAACGTCATTCGCTGCATCCTTAAGGACTTGCGACAAGCATAGGGGACAAAGTGTTTCAGGCTTGTATGACTGGTAGAGAATCGAACCGAGTAATTGTGCAGTGGAGGGTAGAGGCGTACGAAGAGCAAGAAGGTCGGTCTCCATGCGTGGAATCGCCTCGGACTGGTAAGCGGACATAAGGTACTGGTGGCCGCATGTGAATATCATTGAATCCTCTTCAGCATTCAGTAACTCTGATACTTTCTCTGTGTCCTGAAAAGTTACGTATACAATTAATATGTGATTAATTAATCAAAGTTCCGTTGTACAATTAGCTAATTTAATGATAGTTCAAAGTAGCAGAATATTTTACTTTTGCAATAACTTATGTCGTTACTCGCATCATTAATGTTTGCAGAAACTTAATTGAAATATTTATCAGGAATTTGCAGGGTGTAATTAGTTGGCGAATGATTAATCGTACAAATTTTACATAACATTGTATCTTTAGAATGTTTAGAGATTATCTATTACACAATACGATAGTAAAAATAGTTTTCAACTCTTGACGCGAGCTTTGACCGCGACTTGTTTCTATTCTTTTTTTATAAACACAATAAACATCTGCTTACCTTGATGTGTATAAAAGGTCGAGGATCATAATATTTTGCGGATAGCGTGCTTATTATTCCATCTATCATTTGTTCAGGTGTCTTATTATCACTAGATCCGGGATAGCCAGTAAGTGGGGGGCCATAATTTTTCGCTAAAGATTTAGATAATAATTCTATATAATCGTTCATTGGTTTTCCTAAAAATAAAATTGAATAATTTTAAATACAAATACGTAGATTTTTAATATAAAGTATTTCTAAATATAAAGGAAGTACTTAATAGAAGAATACCTTCATCGATATGTTCTACAATGAAAGAACAAACTTTCAAACAAAATCCAGTAGTCAAGATTTTCTCAGCATTATTAATATGAACTTTTTCATTTTTTGAGAGATCATTGTTACAAGCATCTTGAGAATCACACCGACTAAAATGTGGTATAATATAATTAAAATCTATCAAAAAGTTTTAATTTAAATTTAAAAATAATTGGGATACCTTTGAAGGAGAAGACCAAGAGAATAGTACATTTTGTTCATATACTTGTTAAAGACTTTTTCTAGTTCTTCTATGGGAAACTTATTTTCCACCCAAAATTTGATTGCAGTTGCTGCTATTTCATACATAGGTGTATACGCATCATCTTCAACTTCATACAAATAAAACTCAACAATATTTACAGCGTGTTGCATTATAATGAGTTCTTTGATACTTAACAAATTTTCATTGGCACATTTATTCTTTCCCTCCATCGATTTCATCATCCCCGACTTCATATAATTTGTACACAAAGATTCATCTCTGTCAAAATCCTCCTGAGAAGTACTATTTTCAACACTCGAAATCGAGCTATCTTCTTTATTGTCGGTTGCCACCTCTTCTACTCCAACACATTTTGAGTCTTCGAAAAGATCTTCAGAACCACCTTGACAATCAAACGTATGTAACTCTTGTTCTATCACTTGAAAACTGTCTAATGATTTACTAACAGGCATTTTTATCTTTTGTTTCTTTACACTCTCTATCAGAGTGTCGACAACGTTGCGCTCCAATTGTTTTTCGAACAGTTTACAATTCTTCTCTAATATGTCATCTTCTTTCGAATCGTCAACCAGACTTTCAACAGATGCGCCATTAGAGAATGTTTCTAAATTTGAAAAATCACATTCTTTCAATGCTTTAAACTGGTAAGTAAGAGCCTCTACAAAATTATGCTCCAAAAGTTCAAGCTTAGCACAAGCTTGATAATTTTTCAATTCAGCACACTGCGAAAAATAAAATTATATTATTTAAAAATATATGCTTACAGTATCAACGCGAATTGTTTTTGACGTAATATAACCGATTTAAGTAACAATAAAAATTTTTAGTAATTTTACGAACCTTATTAAGTATTTTAAAAGAACTGAAAAGACCGTGAAACTGTTCTAGAGCACAGTGCAAAGTAAGATCGCTCATATTTTGTTCGACATAAGTTAAAGGTTGTATAGAGCCAGCAAGTGGAGTTACGTCGTAGCTCTGGTAGGAAATTGTTGGTGCAGGTATATTTGGAACTTGACTCGGGGATGTGTCTATAGCTAAAATTCTGACAGCCTGGTTAATGCAACGAATTATTCGTTTAGAAGATTTAAATTTGAAAACTGCTGTCTTATCATCCGAATCCTTTGCATTTACTGGCGCTCGACCTAATTGAGCCATACTGTTATTTCCCCAAGCTAATACATTACCACCTAAAGTTACATTGCATTAGATTATTTATTTTTAATTAACTAATCGATTTAAAATACTGTATTCTTATTTTATAAAAATTATATATCACCTGGTTGAATTGCTACTGTGAAGTTACTTCCACAACAGATTTTTATAGCCTTGAGGTCTTTGAGATATGCAGATCCAGATGCAGATGGACTACCGTCATCATTAGTGTTTTCCTCGCTGTTTGCGTTGCTTTTGTCATCGTTTGCTTTTCTATTACGCATTCGTTCAAGATATGAATCAATTACATGATAAGGTACTGGTGTAGGAATGCCAACATCGTGATTAGACCCCATGCCACATTGTCCATCCAAATTATGCCCCCAAGTATATATTGTGCCATCTTTTGTTAAAAGTGCTGAATGGTGGTAACCCGTTGAAATCTAATAAAAATTTCATTATACATTAGACAATGTAATATTAGCTTTTTCACAGAAGTTTATTTTTAGAATTACAAACCTGCACAATTTTTCCATTTACCAGACAAGTGTTAACTATATCTGGTACCATGTGGGCGTGACTTTCCTCAACAACTTCCACAACTGGAGGTGCTGTACTCTTTGCAGATTTATCGTTATCGTTCACATCTTCTTTTGACACGTTGTCGTTATCCACTTCTTGTTGATCACCTGTAGACTCCATCGTCTTAAGAGCGGCTTTTTCTCTTTCCATCGCTTCATTGGCTGCCAATTTTGCTCTTTGCTGTCTGATCTTTCTTTCTTTCCATTGCACCCTCAAAGCTTGAGGGTTCGAGCCCCAAATGTACAGTTGATTCGTGCAACTTATGGCAAGCTGTAAAATTAATAAAACAGAAAACGTAATATAACAATACACTTTTTGAAATTATACAGCTCTTCAACTCTCAACAAAAGGAAAACTTACATTATGAAAGTACTTAGTAGAAATCAACGTGATTCTCTCCGGCAGCAGGCTAATTTTAACAGGAGCAGTGCATTTCCCTTCACTACCAAGACCCAACTGGCCAAAAAGATTGCATCCGAAGGCGTAAACGTAACCGTCGGCCGAGAGAACGAGAGTATGTGCATAGCCGGCACTCGCGTGTCGCACAACGACACCAAGAAGACCGGTGACAAGGCACGGCTGTCGCTTTATCTCGGTGTTTCCATGGCCCAGCTGACCATGCACACCCCAACCCCAAGTAAAGAGTCGGCCGTCAGCAGTTAAGGTAACCGAGTGGTGCTGGCCAGCTACGGCTTCGACGATGGTCTCCTCGGCGAGCCCTCTCACTAACTCCGGGTTAGGACACTGACGCATATTACCGAGTCCCAACTGGCCGTATTTGTTACCTCCCCAGGCGTACACTCCGTTGTTCGTCACGGCAAGGGTATGACATCGGCCGCAAGACACTGACAACACCTCTATCCCCAAGCGACGGAACATACAGATACCCTGAGGTGAACTGTACCTTGATATCGTTGGCCCGGTTCCTAAAAACAAAGATGATGTTAGTAAAACATTGAAGAGGAATAAAATTAAATTGAAAGCAATTTACCTAGACATCCTTGTAAAGAGTTACCCCACGTGTAGACGTTGCCGTTTCTTATCAGAGCTGTGTGTGCAAATCCCGTGCTCAATAATCTCCGTTTAAAGTCCACGATTGTATTTTTATTTTTGTGATCCTAGTAAAGACAAATTACAAATCTTTAATTTTAATTTTTAATTCAAAGCAATTGTAATTGTAATTGTATTTTACTGTTACGAATAGTTTAATTACCATTTCAGAGTCAGTCAGATGAGTAAATGGAACGTATCTTGAAATGAATTTAACGGTAGGATCCTTTTTATGAAGTACAGTGAGAAGAGTTTGTAAAAATACTTCTATTATTTCTTCCATAAGTACACCGATTTCGTCCTGATAATGGTTTTATTATAATTTGATAAGACATTGTTAAAAAATTTAATTTGAATAATTATATTTTTCTCTTACCAAATCTTCAGACAAGTCTAATGAATCACATTGACTAGAAAAAGAACTGCGAGACGCAGCTCTTCTTCTAGCTTTAAAGCGCAAGAGTAGCGGTCGGACAGCAGCATTAGTTGGATCGTACAGTGCAATCAGCCTCTGTAATGAGTAATAATTTACAATTTACAAGACAAAATTATTACAACCGTTGCAATTTAATTCATGTAATTTTTAGTAAAACTACCTGCAGGATAAATATTTGGAGAGACGACAAATTTGCCAGTACAAAACAAATGTGGTTTCTAGCAGTACTAGGATTATTTAGCATACCCTGAATTAAACTTGAATCACTCAAGCACATTAGCAAACCATCTGAGATGAAAAAAAATTAAGGTAAAACCACAAGTACTAATTTGTAGACTAAGTTAATTATATTGAAAGATACTTACGCGTATTATGCTGAGAGCCACAATTTGAATTTTTTGACATAAACGTTGGTAAAGTTTTTACTAAAGTGTCAAGGACTTGTGGACCCAAACCTCTATGAATCACTACATGGTGCAGTACATTCCATAAATTAGTCTGCACCGCAATATTTATAGCAAAGAGTTCATCGTAAAAGGTGTTTGTAGATAAGAAGTTTCTGAAATAACACAAACATTCTTAAGCTGTACCAATCTACTCTACTTATTGTACTTATACTGCGGACTGAATACTTACAGAAAATCTTTATGAATAGTTTTATTTTGAGTAGACGTTGCCCTCAATACAAGCTCAGTGAATGCAAGGACACTTAAATTAGAAAAATGTATTCTGTTTGGTTCTGTTAATTCACTGACTGCAGTAGATGTTGAATATGATACTAGACGGCTCAGTTCAGTAGTATACCCAACTGATGCAAATTTCAAAATATTTTTTGACAAGCGGCACTAAAAATATTTTTGTCAGATTAGAATTGAATTATAAGTATAAAATTTATAGAGTAGTTTTTATTTTACCCCAGCAAGGGAATAAAGTTCCATAGCTCTTCCACATTGTCGATTGCACAAAATAATATCTCCGGCATACTCAATTAACTGTTGTACATTTAATCCAAAGATCATTCCTAATTTAGTAGCATCTTCAACTCCTTGGCGTTTCATTATCAGATCCATAAACAGTGATAAAATATGTTCTCTGTAAAAATAAAAAGTTTATAAATTAATTTATTTGATCATTTGGACAATACACTATTGATATTTTAGTGAACAAACCTTAAGGTAATTTTATATATTCCAAGATTTGTAACTATTATACAATTATCTACTGGTGGTACATGCACTTTGAGATCGGTTATATCTTTAGCCATACTGTAAGTTTTGTTCTCATTGTTTCCTGAAGAATCACCCTCTACCCTTGCACTAAATGTATATATAGTGTTGATAACTTCATCACTTTTATCAAATGAAAAACGAGCTACTATTGAATCTCGATTAAAATCAGATTTATCCTTTTTTCTAATTTCTGATAAAGGCCGAGAAACAATGTAAACAAATCGGTGTCTAGTATCAGAAATATAAAAAAATCTACCAGTTAACAGGATATTTTCACAATTTTCTGGCACTCTATGAATGTGATATGGATTTATAGATGAACTACTTTCGTGAATCTAGAATTAATAAAAATAATAAATATTTTTATAAAAAGTTCTAATGATGCTCAACCAAAATAGTTTTACTCACAGCTAAATGATTAGCAGTTGGAAGATAGCGAGTATAAATATTTCTACCAGTTTTAATGCTATGAGGAGTAATGAATGTATCATGGGGTATAGCAGTTGGATTGGTACTACATTTGATGGGATCAGATTGCTGATTTGAAAAGAAACCAATTTCATTAACATTTTCATTATTCGAATTTTCATTAGATCCAGCCTCTGTATTATCACAATTACTTTTATCTGTGAAAATATAATTCAATTTTATTTAACTTAAACATATGAAGGATGAAATTAACAAAAAAAATAATCTACCTTGTCTTGATTCAAAATTGCGATTTCTGGATTCAGCAAGTTTCTGTTTAAGTATGACAAGCTTTTCTACAGACAGTTGTTTAAGACCTCTCAATCTTGACCTAGCACTGGGAAAAGTTTTAACCTCGTCATTGTCAGTTTCTTCATTTTGCATTTTTATCTTTTGTGATCCTCCATTATTGAGAGGATAAGTATAATTACTCCCAGGTTTTTCTAATACTAAATGCCACTGTTCTTTACAATGATTAGTTATTAACAATGTCACAGTATCTAATTCCGTATCTTGACAAATATGAAAATTAGTAACACGTCCATCTATTTTAGTAGATCCAACTTGCTGTCCTGTCTCCAGATTAACAAATATAATTTCTCCCTGTTCTGTACCAACAATGCTTATTTGAGCTGAAAAAGACACGCCTTGCCACCATATTACAGCGCTTGGCCTAAAAATGAAGAACATATTTATAAATTTAGTATTTGTGTTCATAATAATAAATCAAGGAAAATAATTATAACTACCTGGAATATGAATTTTGTATATTTAAAGATGAAAAAGATGTAACATCCTTAGTTGTCCATTTTTGTTCAGCTGGATAATACTCGTCTACAAGAGTTTTAGCAGGAACAATATACAATGAACCATCTATGGTTGCTACGAGTAGCCAAGAACCAGATGGATCAAAGCACAGACATGCTATCTTTTTTGTTGAACTTTGAAACCATGGGATCTTCTTTATAATAGGCAAGGACGATGAATCTTTTAAGTAATAAAGCCCAATATCTGAAGAACCGGCAACAAAAGCCAAGAACTGCTTATGACGAAACTCACTTTTAGCAGCATGATGAATATCATTTGCCTTTATAAGACACTGAAGTTCAAATAAAGATTCTTGGCTCAAGTCCACTGCATTCTGCTTATTCCTTAGCTTCATCTCTGCCATCGCATCCTTTTAATAAAATAAGTATTGAAAATTAATTTATTTCCTTCATTTTATAAGATATAATAAATAACCTACTTCACTTTTGTGCTTTATAATTCATAATGTCAATAATAGAATATGAGAGTGAAAATCAATACTCCGAGTCGACAGGGTATGTAGAATGTTTTTAATTATAAAATAATTTCTTTTATTTAACTCACTGAAATTCCTAGTAATCGAATACAATTGCATAAAAAAATAAACAAACATGTAATGCAGTGATGCATATAAAGGATTTAAACTTTTAAGTTTGTCTTGCAAATTGTTAAATAAATATTGCTTCAAAATGTTTAGGTTAATTTCAAAGATTAGTCTGTCAAAATAGCAATAACACCCAGAAAAGTAATGGGCGTCTCATATTCTCTCATTTCAATCGAATCTCAAGGATTCTTAACAATACAAGATCACAGGCACTTGTCAACGAGTATTCATCGCATTTTTAATTATCACAAACTGTTCAACATTGATTTTTCATCCAGTCTGTTTAAATAAATCAAGACTTTTTCCTTTTCGTCACGTCGGAGGCGCAACGAATCGCATTTTTTTGTGAGAATTGGAATTTAATAAAAACGGAATAGAAAAATAGAGTTATAAATATGCACCTTTCATTACCTTCTACAATTAACGTCGCTGTAGTCCGCTGATTTCGACATTTCAGACAATGATTTCCAAACTATGTTTCTCGCGATTCTCATGCCTCGACTTATTGTCGGAAAACACATTGTCAAATAAAAAAAAGGGAAGACCGAGGAACGACGCAGCTTTTAGACCCTTCCGAAATAGCGTCGTATCGCAGACCACAGCACACTGAAAAAAAACTACACTTCGCAAAATAATGTGGATACGTGAATGCATTGCGCGTATATCTGTATATATCGTCGCTACTGCGCAAACGTGAAATCCTCAAGAGCGCTAAAATCAAATATTTCGCTTTTGCCTTGCTCTTTTTTAATCTTTGTCTTCGACATTATATGTTAATTAATTGTATTTTTCTAACAAATTCTTTTCATAAACAGTTGACTTTAAGTAATTACCAAAATTGATTAGCAAATGTCAATTAAACAATCATTACAATTTAACTAAATTACAACGTGTTGTCGCAGTCAGAGAGAGTCAGAGATAAGTCAGAGAAAACTAGTTGATCATTAAAATAAAAAATAAATTTCGATTAATTATCGATTACATTCGATTAATTCGAATATTACAAAAACCGTATAAAATCCGTAACACCTGGAAACATAGAACTTTATCGCAGTAATAAATTTCTTAAAATTGAAAAAGTTACGATGTCGGCCTCGCTAAGCCTGAAAAATAGTAATTGCAATATGGGAGGTAAATAAAAAGGGTCCCGGATCGTACATAAATTGTAATATACTATTAATTCAACTGTAAAATGGAAACACCTACGTAAAAAGAGACTAAATTCCGCTAGATCTTGAATTTCAGTAAAAATTTCTCAAACCATTAAATTTGCTTCTGGCACTTACATTTTATACAACATTTATTATTATAACCTTTAACTTCGGAGTTCTAAACGCTTACATAATAAATCAATAAAGAAGAAGCAGCTAAAATTACGAACCAAACAGTGAAAGTTAAAGAAACAGCGCTCTATTTATCCTCCAGCGTCAAAGGAAATTTAATAAAGAAAAAGAAGAAACCGCAGAAAACTCGAAAAGCAACCGCGAGATCGCGCGCCGCTCGCCCTCCCCGCTTTTGAGGTTATACGCCCGCAGTCAGTACAGCCAGCTCGTCGCTCTCGCGACTCCGAATAGGCAGCCTGCTATCCCCGCTGGTGGCAGTTCGCGCACGCCACTGGCAGTTGCGTGTGCGCTCAGCGTTTTTCCGAGGCCCGCGCGCGGCGTCAGTGTGTGTACGCGGCGTGTCGGGAGAAGGCGGCCGCGCAGCCAATTTCCCAAAGCTAACGGGTGCGCGCGGCA
The DNA here is from genome assembly GCA_018906775.1 of Sycophila sp. Sp_5. NCBI lineage: Eukaryota > Metazoa > Arthropoda > Insecta > Hymenoptera > Eurytomidae > Sycophila > Sycophila sp. Sp_5. Next base: position 693,835 of record JACCID010000058.1, read on the forward strand.
CGCGGCGTGACCGCCTCGGCAGTTGGACTCCCCCCGCGATGCCCGGTCGCGGCATCGCCATCCAGCGTCCAGCAGCAGCCCCGTCGCCCGCGTGACGCGCGCCCAGAAGCGAACAAGTGTTCGGGTGCGCGCGCGCGCGCGCCTGCTCGGTCGCTCACTCGACGCGCCTATATATCTGGGCCTGGCATCTATCTCGTAACGGCGGAAAATGCTCGGCGGCGTTGGCTCTTACGGCGGGGCCGCGAATTTCCCAGGAGCCGAGAGGACGCCGGCCGCCGCGCAGCCGTGACCGGAGAGTCGCCCTCGCAGCTGTGTGGGCTTTTGTTGTTCCTGCCGTGTATGTACAGTGTTTATAAAGCCTCTCCCGGCGAGTGTGTGCCTTAGACGCCGTGGATCAGTGAGCCGCTGGCTGTCGGGACGGGGAGCTCCGATTTCGCGGGGATCCTCCTGTTGCTCCTTTTCCTCGGGCAGGTAAGAGAGCAGCCGCTCTGCGGTCTGCATGCCGTGAGGCACCGATAGGATCGCCTAGCTATAGTCGCGTCTATGCGCCGCGGATAGGTACTGACCAACTTTTCTGAGCGTTGCGTTTACTTCGGCACTTTTCCCGTTTAACTGTCCAGGAACGGTTGTGTACCACTTCGCTTGGACGTTCGTTACTTTGCGTTTTGTTTGTGTATCGCGGGCTTTGGCACCGTAACGACTGTTCGTGAGGTGGTGTGCAGTGTACACAACTGTTTATGGTTTGCTTCTCGTGTGTCTCCATTTAAAGACGTTTCCTTTTGTTTGGATGTAACGAATCAATTTTATATTTTATCATGCCGCTATACAGCAGTCTTCAGATTTTGAGCAATTTTCTGTAGCAATTAAACTTGTACAGTTATCCGACTGTCACTTAAAATGAATTCAAAGAGTTGACAAAATAAAATAGTAGCCGTATGTTAAGTGTTAGCTACTCGTGTAAATAAATTTATGTGAAAAATAAGAAAACTGTTTCTAATTAAAATATTTTTTTTTCTAAGGAATAGAATGCATAGTAAATACCTCTGAGGAAATTAATCTCTAATAATGGCGAACAGAAGGGATAAAGCATCCAGTGGCTTTGTGAGTATACTTTAAACTCATTTTTCATTAAAATATTTATTATTATTTCATTTAAGCGTTTAACAGTATTACTTGACTAACAAATACTTTGCACTGTTTTAAAGAAAAACACATCCTAGATTACAAATTACGTTTTTTTCAGATTAAATGAAATGAATAAATTAGTAGCGCAGCATTATTACAAAACAGTTAAAATAGCATACAATTTTATATGCTTGAACGGTTAGCCAGAGTTTATGGTCAGTTGTAGAATAATTTGATAGACAGTGTTTTGATTGCATTATCTGCAATGTGATAAACTTGACCATAAATTTTATATAATTCTTGTATGCCTATGTGACCTCGTATCAAAAGTAACTCCAGAATTGTTTATCTGTTGACAATTTTTTTTAGTAAAGAAAGGTATTTGAAAATTCCAATTTGTGTCAATAGTAAAATTCGCCAATTAGGCCAATTAACTTTTTTTGTCAAATGGAGTAAGTCTAAACCAATAAATTGTATTGCTTAATGCCAATTTTGAAATATATATCCGCAATTTGCAATACAAAGCGGAAAGGCGAACGCATTTAAAAAGTCATTAAAGTGTCCGATTTAGACACTCATGAAAGGGATTGACCTTTTAAATTGTCCATTTTCGAGTAATTGACATTTACATTGTCACAGTTCCCTGACAATTACACTTAGTAGATATTTTATGATAGCCAAAGATGACGCGTACTTACTCCTAACAGATAAAATTACAATGCGACAAAAGTAGATTTTTGTGAATATCCGATCAGTTTAAATTAGTCCGCTTTAAATGTCAGTCGCATTTGTTCCCGTTACCTAATTATCCTCCGCGTAAAATAATGTGGAAAAAGTACTGTTTACAAGTACGCCTTTAACCGTAACATTAAAAATAGCATCCATTCATATTTTTAACTCTTTGCGCATCGGGCAAATGACGCATTGTTCGCTCCTGGTTTTATCTAAGAATCTGTTAAAAAAGAAAATTACCAGCCTATTATTTAATTTACAATTTCAAGTAAAATCGTCGTTTACCGTTGGAACGCCTTCAACCAGCGCAAATCGTAAGGAATAGTGTAAAAAAATTGTAATCATTTAAACACTCTTCTTTGTTTTAATGCAAAAATAAAATAAGCAAAAATTATCTCGCGATGATAAACGAAATATTTAAAACCGGTTGATCATTGAACTACGACAAAAAAAAAGTAGCGTCAACCGTAGCTTATAAAATCATCTCGACCTATCGTTGCGTAATAATAAAAAAAAAATAACAAAATAAAAAAAGTGAACGTGAGCCTCGTAATCCAGCACGTGACGAAAAGTCGTGAGAAAGCGAAGTGTATAAGAGGAAGAAAATGTTACCCTCCGGAGCGGTAAGTTCTATTCCCTGACGATCGTCCCGAGAGCTCGGCTCGCAAAAAGGCCAAAGAGCGACAGAGAGAAAAGACGAGTCAGATAAAAAAGAAAAAGAGTATAAGAGAGAAAGATAAAAAGATCGTTACGAGAGGAGAGGCTCGCTCGTTCGTTCGGCCGATGCTACGCGCTGCCGGCGTGACGTCATGGCTCGCCGAATGACCTCATATATAGATTTGCATTTTTTGCTCCGCGGCTCTTTCTCCCGGCGCTTCGACACGCCGTACATAAACCGCGTGTGCACGCGATTGCCGCACGGAGATACGCGCGCCGCCCGGGCATCGCGTGTGCGTAGTACTACGGCGCTCCGGCGGCGTTAATTAACCGGCCGCCCATTGAGAGTGCAGCATCGTGCACTTTGCAACGGCGCCGCGATTAGAAAGGCAAGTCAGCGGCTCCGCGAAATTTGGCTGCTCTGCGCCGCTGTTATGCTGTCCGAATGCAATGAAAAAACAAATTTTATGCTGCGCAACCGGAATGTGTGTGCACTCGTTCGATCGGCGGTCGAAGGTGAAGTTCATTATGCAGTATAACGAGTCTTAATTAAAAGCGCACGTTTACCTCGAAAGAAAACACACAAACAGTGCGAACGGAGAGAGTTTGTTTGGAAAAACACGCGATTTTAAATTAAATTAACGCAACTTGGGAAGGCTACTTCCTTACGGTGTAGAAATGTCTTTCGAGAATTGCCGATGCCGATTTGATTTTTACGTTAATCCTGATCGAAGGAGCTGAAGCGACCAATGAAAAACTTTAATTGAAAAGCGTTTTCTATAAAAAATAAAACGGGAATCTTTGTAGATATATGCTTGATAATATTTACAACGCTACGAAACCAATATTGCAGAAATTACTATTTTTTGACAAAATGACTATGAGGACTAAACTTTTAGATGGAAAATGACTACATTTTAAAACAAATATATAGCAAAATTCGCTCTATATATTTTTAGAAAAGTTTACTAAAATTTTATCTGAAAAAATTTGGTCTGCGGTCACGTTCACAGACAAATAATAATTACTAAAATTCATTCTCAGTGAATTAATAATAATTTGTAAATTTTCACGAGCAGCCTGGGAACTATTTTACGGGTACCGCAATTAAGTCGTTTATCGCACTCCACATTAGTCATCCATCGAAATTACACTGCCCTCTTATCGGAAGAATTATGATACTGTTTGTGCAATTGAATAACCCCGAACGGAACGTCGAAATAGTCTTGGAAAATAAAATTTCCGAGGCAGAAATAGTAGGCCTTAAAAATCAGCCTATAAAATCATCGCTCAACAAGAATCAGTCATGCACTGATGCGCAATTTATAAATCGAACAAACCCCTACAGTTTATCCATCTACCAAAACGTCCAATACACGGAAACAAATTCGTGCGTAGAGAGAGAGAGATAGAGCTGACTCATCATGAGAGTCTCATTTAAAAAAATTAATTTCGTCGATTCTCGCAGAAAATTAAAAATACATTCGCCGGCCGACCGGTCGGCCAATGGACACATTAAAATTCAAGGTGACCAATCGGCATGTAGCTCTCACGGGGGCAAAAATCGTCGGAGCCGCCTCGAACTCGTTGCCAGCTTCTCCGTTTCTTTTCTAATTTTTTTTTCTCCCTCCTCGCGCTTTTCCGCCGGGAGAGGAAGGAACGTCCGCGGGCGTATCGCTCCCGCGGCTTTTTCCTGCCCGGCGAGTTTGCGCGTAAGTGCACGACGTGGATTTTACGACTATGTGCGCGCGAGGCAGTTTGGCAAAGCAGCCGCTCGCGTTTTTCGAATTCTTGTCGGTGGCGTCGTTGCGGGAAGACGCGACGCTTTTAGGGATCGACGTCCGCGCGGTGTTGCTTAATGATGTGCGAATATTTGTATATATAATTCACGCAAAAACATAAACGTACATTAATTAATGATGATTACATCAAATGACGATGATGATAATTGAAAAGATAGAGATTTAATTTTCTGTAAAATTTCCGCATTTTTTTTTTAAATTTTGTAAAAGATATATTTTGAAATAAGATGTATTAGTACAATTTACAGTAATATGTAAATAAAAGTACGTTTGTTTGATCTGTCAACGAAAAGTTAAATGCTTAAGGCGAAAGGTCTTTTGGTCAAGGATTTTTCGTACAGAAATGTTTTAGATATAAAGAATGTTTTAGATGCGTGGGAATGAGAATTTTCTTTGTTATAAGCATTTATTTGGCAGGATACTTTTAGGTTTGTTTTAAACATTGCGAAATGTATTATTGTAAAAATACATAATTATATGGCTAAAGGAAGTCTAGGAATAAAGATGATGTAGTAACGAGTTTAGATAAATTTGTTGCTCAATCATCCTTAAAATAATGAAGTGGACAGTTTTTAAAAATGGTGTTAGGTGAATATTATAAACTCTGTTTTTAAAAACGTTTGGCTAAAATAAAGATGAAATAATTATTATTATTATTATTATATTCATGATTACAATTTATTTTTGGAAGCAATTAAAAATTTTGTTATTAATTAATGTGCAAAAGGTTTAAAATTTATAATCGTTTGATATGATATCTAATCTTTTTTAATATAATGTGACAGATTAAATGTACGATGTATACTCCAATCTGTATAAATTACGTGTTTTTTGTTTTTTATATATAAATATCTTAGTTTTAACGACTGAGCTCTCCAAAATCGAGAACATTTATTATTGATTAGCAAAACAAAAATTAGTGATTTGCACGTCATTGAATTGTTTTGTAGAACCAAAATACTTTGATCTTTTTATATTTTTCTAATTAAATTGGAACAGAATACTGATAAAATCTATAAGGTCAAAGGGGGATTATAATGAAAACTCTCTAAATTAAATTAAATTATTTTTCGAACGTTGAATTAAAAATTACAATTTTAATAACCACAAATCCACCTTAGGTAATTCTCTCCATCACTTTCTAACAGTTCGTAAAGCCTCAAATCCGTGTTACAAAAGATTTCAGCGATTTTTCACTGCTCGTCTTATTTTTTCCGCAATATCCCACAAAAACTTCACAATCATTTTATTCATTCACTTATCTCATTTAATTCAATTTGAATTACACAATACCAACCATTTTACGTTATACAAAAGCAATCACTATCCATGGCCCAGAGACACGAAAAGTTTTGTGTTCTGTTTTCACCCACGAGACGTGCAAACATCGTCGTTCTCTTACAGCTTTTCCCGTGCGAGCGCACCGCATAATATTCGTTTGGCAGTGTATATTCCGCTTTCACTGTACCGACGCGCGGAAATCTTATTCTGTTATCTCGTCGACTGATAAAGGCGATAGACGTGTCGAAAGCCCGCCAAACAAAAGGCGTCGACGTACAATGTGCAAAGTAATGACTGCGCGCATCGGCGATATTACAAAACCTCCCATTCTATAATTACCCAACTTAACCGATCTCCCCCCTCCCCACCCCAAAAAAAGTTTAGCCTCCTTCACACAATATCTTACACTCCGACACCTTCACACGCACATTTAAAAGAAAGCACGTGTCACCCACGCAGTGCTCGAAAGATTATACACACTTAACGAAAAGGCTACAAAGGAGCATCATCTATTATACTTCCGGCGAAACTCGCGACGCGTGAAATTGGCGACGATTACCCCGACGGCAAGTGCACGCGAGATCGGCCGATCTCCAGGGCCGAGGGTATAGAAGACAATGACGCGCGCGACACGCGACACCCGCTGCGGCGCGGGGGCGGCGGGCAGCCGAGGCCGCGCCGCTGCTGCAGCTGGCCGAACGTCACCGTCGCCTCCAGTCGCAGCACGGCTGCCGGAGTTGGCGCAGCTCGCTCCCGAGGGGCCTCCTTCGATCGGCTCGTTTAGACGCACGCAGACAAGTCGGCGTCGCGTAATATACCGCCGGGAGTGTGTGATTCACGCGAGGATGATTCCGCGCCGGGTTTCTCGCCGTTGACGCGTCGGGCTGTTGTATATCCTTCTGGCCGCAGCTGCGGGACTTTCAAGGATAACGCGCGGAGGTAGTGTTTGCACTTGGTCAAGGTGCCACGGAGACGCCGGTGAGGTGGTGTTTGCATTTCGAGAGCGCTCGCCGAGGCTGTTTTTTTTTCTTTCACTCTCGACGGTGAAGTAGGCGGTGGGATTGGTAAATGTCGAGTTGGTGATTAATTAACGATCGGTGAATGTATTTTTGATGACGATGATCGTTTGAAAGGAGGGTTTCAGTTTTGTGCAAAATTTCTGCTACTTTTTTGTCATTTTTTAATGAATAGGCAGCTTTTTATTCTCGCTGAGAGAAGCAAATTAACGTGTCAAATATTGGAGATTGACGTTTCCGATTAAGACTTGGCTTTAGTTGTACATTCAGTGAAATCGAAATATATTAACGAGTGTTGTAATTGTATACCAGTTAGCGCTGCCAAATTGATTTATTTAATCGTCCGTTTCCATTACGGTGAAAATGACAAAACAATTATTGGATGGAATTGCGGCGGAGATTATCGAAGTTATCTTTACTGAAGTAAAAAAAAAAAGTGAAATACCGTATAATAGCGACGAGTAGATAGAATGGAATGTGTGAGCTTTTATCTCACGACGAGAGGCCGCAGCTCGAATTCGAAAAAAGAAATGCGAAAGTCGAGAATCGTGACCTTATACAACATTATTGTTTGCATTTAAATCGCGTATAAATTTTTTTTTCTTTTATGCGACACTTTATTGTCGCGATAAAAACGTTCCGCCGTGAAAATAAAAATAATGTTGAGGCAATAATGTCCTATTTTAACCGTCACAATTTGTTGCTTCTATAAATATTGCAGCTTTTCCCGGAAAGAAATAAATATTTCAGATGACTGAAAATAAATTTACGCTCACGCAAAAATAAGGCAACTTTTCCGTCGCAGTTCTGCGCATGAATTGAGCCAGCCCTCAATATGATATATACACCTCTGGTTATCCATTAAATAAAATTCGCATAATCTTCTCAAATGATTATCTTCCGCGTACTGATAAATGCATCGAATTCTGAAAACAATTACTCGACCGCCTCGGATATTGAAATATTCACACCTAGGATCTAACAACTCTGAATAAGTTCGCCAGATAAAGTACACGGAGAGATCCACCTGGGTTAAATTTAAGAAGTGGGTTGTAAAAATTACTAACCTTCTGGGTTAACTGATCACAGACTGCCAAAAGAGAAATAATTGTCATTTTAGCCAATAATATTTATTATTTTCGTAGTAATTAATACAAACTAAATATCGTAAAAAATACCAACCACATTGGTAAACAATTGAAAGGGTAAACTTAAAAATGTTTTCTTTTAATAATTGTTAAAGTAATTTATTACAGAGATATGCGTATAGGCATATTAATGTCCATTAGGTGGTGTCACGACTCCCTTACATATAATATTTATTTTTGTAACTTAGGTTTGGCGTTAGTTTAATTAAATTTGCTTAGGTTAATGAGACCATTTTTATTTTACCTCCCTTGTTACGTAATACACTATTACCAAGCTATAGTTTGTAAAAATTACAAAGCAGATTAGTCAAATTTGCTAATGAGGAATTTTACCAATCGAGTTTGTAAAAAATTACAATGCGGGCAGTTTGTGACAAGTTGACCCACGTAGGTTGGTAATTTTTACAAACCACTTTTTAAATTTAATCCGCGTGGGTCTCTCTGTGTATACTTCGTCCAACGAGCCATAAATTATCCACCCGCGATCAACCTTACTTGAACCCGCGCGCGCCCTCCGCAAAATAAAAATGCACTTTTATGCAGACAATTCTCAAGCTCCTTCTCTTACGTCTGGAGTGACCTCCTCATTCGCTAATTTCTCAAATAAGTGCACCGACAATATTTACGATTTCGCGCCGGTGGCACAGCTTCCCCGCCCCAAAGTAAACGCAGAAAACCAGATGAGGCGAGCAGTGACGAGTGTCTCGAAAAAATAAAAAGAACATCGTCCTTGCGCCATCGTGCCGCGAAAAATTCAAGTTTATTATTGAGCGCGCGAAAGTTAATGCGCGCCGCCGGGATCACCTCTATAAATAAAGCGGCCGCGCGCGTCAGCGATCGTGGATGCTCCTCTGCGCCGGACCGAAGCTCCAAAACTCTCCTCGTTCGTCCCATTGTCCGGCGGTCCAACCGCGAAATACTCCGCGCGCCTCGATTCTTTCAGGCCCGGCGGCTTTCTTAGTCACGGCCGAAGTGATTAACGCGCACTCGACATTCCTGCGGGATGAAAAATGGCGATGCCTAATTCATTGTTTACTTTTTTTGAGCGAAGCTTGTAGAGATGTGGCATAAAGTTTCTCGTTGAAATGAGTGCGTAATATCGTGTGTTTATTATCGAGCGGGAGGACGACGTTTATTAATAAAGATTACGCTTGGAAAAAAGGAAACTTTTTTACTTTTCGAAATTTGTATGTATATGTGCGAATTTACGAGCTTCATTAAGCTAGTTGGGTACATAAAGTGAAAAAGATCTTTTTTAAGCTCACCTATACTTACCAGGCAAGGTTTTTCTGGTGTTTTTAATGTCTTTTTAACATAAAAATACTTGCGAATTTTAATGCGATTTGTCGCTTTTTTGTACGTTGCGTTATTATGAATAAATTTAACTTCCTTCCATTGTTACGCTTTCGTAGGTCTTTGCAATCAAATTATTGCTAAAAAAGGCAGTTTTATGATAAATAATAATGAAGTTTAAAGAGAAGGAGAATTTGAATAACGGCAAAACTATAGATTTTTATTTTTCAGTGAATTTTACGATTAATTAAGCGTTTAAGCCATTAAAATCAAAACAAAATTTTAATCAAAATTTTTTAATGTTTACTAAAGAAAGCGACGAAGTGAAGTCATTGTTTACTCTACCCACTTTACTCTATGTATTACTAAATAAGATCTCCTTACAAAAAAAATTGACAAACAATATTTAAACCACATTCACGAATTTTTTTTTCATATTGGAGTAAGACCATAAAAAAATCCTTTGTCTGATAGGTGCGTCCTCAAAAAAAAGTTTTATTTTATAAAGCTCGTAAAATTCGCACATACACACTTACTTCGCTAATCGGTTCGTGCAGCTCGCCGAGAAAATGCGCGAAATAAGTGAACAAACTCCTTTTAGACGATCGTCGGCGCATAAAGTGACGCAACGGCGCGCGACACGAGCGCACACAATGCAACGCACCACCCACCGCACTCGTCGAGACTCTCCGCGGTGCGGATGAAAAACCGCGCTCCCGAGAATTTCGACGATTCGCTGCGATACTCGCGGTGTCGCATCGATTGAAACGTGAATTTTTCAGCGTACCGCGAGCCAGTCGAAGAGATAATCGACGGGGGAGTAGAGAGAGCAGGGGGGTACACCGTACGGGAAGCTTTCGAAATCGTTGGTTTGCAACACTGACGCCGCGGCGAAAGCACTGCACTATGAACGAACAAAAGTGACTTGTCTCCCCCCTCCCCCTTCTGAGTGCGAGAAAGGACAAAAAAAAAGGCCAGTGGAGTCATAGCGAAAACACGCGTGGCACACCGGTGGATCGGTGCGCTCAGCGCACGCTTCGCACTGCATTATGATCGCCGAATGGGTAAGCATTATCTCGGCATTTGTCTTTGGCCGACGCGCACTCCAGAGGCGCGAGTTTCGCGGAGGCAGTCAATTTGATTTAACGACTGACTATTTTTCTTTTTACAGTGTGAAAATGGGTCGTGAGTTTTATAAAGAAGCGGTACAATGCGCATACATGTTTGTTAAAGTGGAGTTTAAAAGTTTTATTGAGAAAATTGGCCGGCTGATTGCAGAAATAATTTAGAACACGAAATTAAAATGGGTCTGAATTATTTATTGAGAGAATACGTTAAGTTTTTTATTTGTTATGTATTTGAATATTGTCCTTTTGTTAAAAAAATTACCAATTTGAAATACGCAATGACGTCGTGTACGTATTTTCTCTTTATGTAAAAACTTTACGAAATCGTTTAAAAAAAAATAATTGCATATTATTCAGTATTTTGCACTGATGGGTGTTTTTGCACTATTTTTAAATTTAGAATATTGAATAATGCAAGTGAAGCTGTTTGAACGACAGTACCAAATGCATTTTAATTTCTTTTATTGCTTATTTAGTTATTCTTTTTTTTTGTTTTTAATGTAGGCTTAATACAATTTATTTCATTCTATTCACAAAATTTTTTTTTTCGCAGAAACGTGCATTTCACTTATACTTTCAATAAATTATCGCCACGATTATGAAGTTGATGATAATTATCGCACTAAAATCGTTAAAAGTCGTAGATTAATTTTTTATTTTCTCCATACCAATTTATTTATACTCTATTTATTTACTTTTTTTTTTAATACATCGTCAATTGAATCAATTATCTCAATTAAAAATTCTATGTAAGGTATAGGTATTATATCAATGTCTGTGGTTTAACCTCAAAAAGCAAAAGAGTAACATTGCGTGTCGTCATTGGAATTTCGAATGCACGTTCCGTTTGCATTCTGTCCCGGTGCAACCGCACAATCTCGATTTTTTTTATCGCACGCAATGGAATTAAATGCCGCGTTCCTTTTTACGGAAATTAGACGCAGCGGAAAGAACCGTGACACACCTCGTGAAATCACCTGTAAATAAAGCGAACGGGTACATATATACTTTTTGCAACGCTAAAATAACGTAAATAAATCAAAAGTGCGACTGTTTCTTTTTTATATATACACACACGCATTCGAAGGTTTTGCAACAAAGAAGTCACGATTTCCTTGAAACGAAGGAAATAATTAGCGTAAAAAAATCAATGTGTAAATAAGTATTGTTTGTTGTAATTCTTTTACGTTACTGCTTCTTTTCAATAAAAAAAAATGACTTTCAGTAAGACATTGAAGGAATATTTACGCGGTTTTCGCGAATGTGTAATATATAATATAAAATGACATAATCACCTCGTTAAAATTTTAAAGCGTATATATATCTTTATGAAAGGAACGATTAAGCTGCTAAATATACTACTGTTGTCAGATTTTAAAACGTAAACTCGATGTCAAGTTTAAGTCGGATTCCTCGGTGTAATTGAGCAATCCCACGTGCCTCTATTATACGCAGATGCCCTGCGCGTTTTATATTGTATGCAAAGTTAATTAACGTACTCCCAATGTATTCCGTTCGCGTAAACATTTTGCCATCTTCTATCTTGTCAGCACCTCACTTGCCCTGTCATATCTCATTTTTATTTTAATATACGCACCTGCAAATGGTTTTACAATTTAATAGGTCTAAAACGAAATTTAATATACTTCATGTAGTTTATTAAAAAAATCTTACCTTATATTTTACGTAAAAAAAATTATAATATTTCGCCCGATCAGATAAGTATTTTTCGTCGAAATATTTCAAGATCGTTTAATTTATTATCGAAAAGTTACATTGATGAACAAAGAGTTCAAAATTAATTGTCTTCAACAAAAATTTCCATCTGCAGTATACATATAGTACAAGATTTATTTTTCTTTCCTATTAAAACAATATTTATTCACCGATGATAAGAAATAATTACGCATAGATAAGAAGGAGAACTATGATGTACAATCTACTCTTACTCTATCACGTTTTTTAAGATAAAACCTACAGCAATTGTTTCAAATCTATTAAAACAATCCCCGATGATTTTGGTTTACTTTTTATTATACACATATACATATCGCTGGATAAAAAAAAATAGGCCAATACATCTGTTTCACCGAAGGCACACGTATATCCGCACGCCGATCAATCAATTGGATTTTATGCATGAACCTTCGATAAGGCGCTCGTTTAAAAGTAATTTTTTTTCCTCCTAATCGCCGTCGCGCGTGACATATCGACGTACCTACAGGCCGGCTGCCCGAAACGCAGTGCCTCCTCGATTCGCGCCGTGAATAATAATCGTCACCCCGGCGCGCGCTACTTTATCCGTCGACGTAGAGAAATCATCGCGACAACAATAACCGGCCTATCATAAATTCATTGCGCTACACCCGGCGCCGCTTCCGCGTCTGCTCCGCAACGTTCGTTTAGCTCGTTTTTTTTTCGGGCGTCGATGAACCGAGCTAAGCTAGCGGCAGTTAGTACGTTGTCGTCCGTGCTCTCGGTTCGAATCAATTCGCTTTTCGCTGTGATTAAAGTTTTGTCGATCCATGAGGGCTGACTCGGCTCTCTCGGCGAGCACCTTCGATGCGGTCTTTTTTGTGTACCTTTTCGTGGGATTTTCTGCAGGTAACGATGGGCGTGGAATGTCTCCTCTTTGTTTTTTAGAAAGTTCAGTCGAGTGTATTCCACGTGCGTGCAATGTACGGTTCTGGAAGGTTTCTAGAGTAGCATTCGGATCGTGAGCTAATTTTTTTTTCATAATAATTTATTGTTAGCTATTTTAGTGTTGTTTTATACAGTAGCGTTTAGCGATTAATGCAGTGACTCATAGAACGCAGTGCTACGATGTTAAATGCCAAACGTGAACGATGAAAATTTATCGAAATTTATTCGCACGTTTCTGCGATTCTTCACTTTTTATTACCGCAATTAACGAGGAAGCGAGAAATACCGGGTATTACGCAAGGATTATTATTTATTTAAAAAAAAAAACTGGATATTTATTTCAACGGATTTGTAATAATTTATTGATACATTATGTAAGGCGAAATTTTTACATGCTTTATCATCCATCCATTAAATAATTCAGTACATAAAGTATCTGATATATTTTTCTTTTTTAATTTATTCTACAGTGTATAGCTTGTGCTTCGTTTGCATTGGTACGCGCTTGCAGAGGAAAAATTAAAACTCTTGCGAAGACAATGTCACGTATATAATGGTTTTTTATGATACCACATAAAACCCACACAGACCAGAATAGCAAATAAAGTTGCTCCAATTAATCCAGACAATATTTAGAGTCTCGTATTTCTTGTAGAAGTGCGACACGAATTGTTACTTGATTACTTCATTACACTGAAAATCTTAGATAATCATAATAATTTTTTATTCGCGTTGAATGTTGAAGCATATAAGAAAAATTGATACTTCCCTATTTTTTTTTTATTAATTTTTCCCAAATAGAATAAATGAAGTTTTTGCTTATTTTTCAAGTGAAAATTTTACCTTCTTGGTTAATAAATGCATTATTTATTAACCAAAAGTTAATATTTGTAATAAATGTCTGCATTTACTTATTTAGTAGGTTATATATACTTCTACTTAAATAATAAATAAATAATCATTTATTTTGACACTGACTTTTAAGAACAAGTATAATTTGTTTCATTTTTTATAAAAATAATTGTATTCTCTTATTCGAGTGCATTTGTTTCGATCACTAAGAAAATAATAAAAATTCATTTGGCTTCTTAATAATAAAATAATATTTTCTTTTTGCAGCTGGACACATGGTTCGGAAGGCCGAAGAAGCCGGGGCGCGGTGGCCTGAACACGAACACCATGCCCCGGCCGAATTCCGGCGACGACTTCAACGAGGTCGAGCAGCAGCGCTGCATGATCGAGAGGATGGACGAGGAGACGACGAACGACAAGTTCGAAGAACTTTTAGTTAGTACTTCCACTGTGCTTTAATTTCCCTTAATTGATCCCATTCAATTCGTGAGGTCTTGTTTATTCCCCAATCCGACCATTGCTTAATTGTTTATCCGTTCTGAGTGAATCAATCAAATTCTAATGCTCCATTAACTTTTATATTTGTCAGCGTTCATTTAAACAAATTCTTGTGTCATTAAATCGCCTTTAATAACGCAGTGTTAAATCTGTATTTTCAATTCGAAGGTTGAAAAGAAAACCTTGGGCTACCTCGTTAATTCCCCCTTATTCGAATAAATCCCAATAGAATAGTTTAGAATATTCGTTTATTTTTAATAAAACTAACCAAAGAAAAGAATCTTTACTAAAAAATATTGCAAAGAATTGTGACAATTCTTTTTACATTTCAAATAGCTAAAGTCATTTAAAATGTATTATAAATTATTGCAAATTTTCGAAAATTCGCTACAATTCTTCTAAATTTTGAAAGAAACTATTGTAATTTTTTTCGATGTCAGTTAGAAATTGATTTTTATAAATTTTTTTACTATGTGTATTATTATTTAATTGTCTATGATTTCGTTAATTCCAGGCAAACATGAATCTTTCGGAGGAGAAGAAGGAGCCTCTGCGACAACAATCCGAGAGGAAGAAGAAGGAGATGTTGATCCTGCATTACAAAGGCAGCATCCAGGACAGCAGGAACAAGTTCGACAAACCCGCAGATTACATTCAGTACCTGTCACAGCCGGACCTTAGCGTTAACAAAATACACACCTGCATCGAGTCTCTCAGGATTGCCCTGACCAACAACCCGCTCAGCTGGGTCCAGGAGTTCGGTACGAAGGGCCTCAAGCAGGTCCTCGTCATACTCAACGAATGTTACCGAAAGTACGCAGCTTTTTAGTTCAAAATTTATTATATTAAAAATTGTATTTCATAAGGTTCTTTTTAAAGTCGCCAGAATGTGAATGCAAAGCCATGGCATCTTTAAAAAGTTCGTTTACGACAATTGACTTTTCAATGAGTAATCCTAATGTTACTATCTTCTTCTCTTGCAGTTCTTTCATTCATTCTAATAGGTAAATTTGGTCACACAATCGATGTTAATGTGTCAGTGTTTATAGATGTTAGCTTAGACTTTGCTCGCTTCAAAATTGAAAGATAAGCCGATGAATTTTTTGTTTACCATTGTTCGTTTGTTAATCTGTTCAATGGTTACTCTTAGTTTTTTTCTTTGAGTTTTTATTTAAGTTTTATTGTTATTATTATTACTATTCTTATTTTATTGTTTTAAATTTTTAAGTTTATACTTTGTGTTTTTATAAATCTACTTAAGCACTTCGATTTAGTGTAAGAAAAATGCAGTGCACTGGTTCTTACTGTATCACAAAGAAGACACATCGTTGATGCAATTTTCATTTATTAAAAAAAAAATCCTTCATTTTTCAGAAATAATATCTATTCAAAATGAAACACAATTCCGTGCGCGTACGATTCAATAAAAAATAATGGTAAACGATGTTTCTTCTTCGCATGCATGCTAAAACAAAGAAAAATATTTTCTCATCGAAACAGTAGCTTTTCCGATAAAAACCCTCAGACACGTGTGCGTAGACTGCCACCCATTCCCACTGCCCATTCATACGTGAAAAAGTTTTTTTAATACCTGTCGATATTTTTTCACAGTGACAGCAGATACGAGAGGATTCAGTACGAGTGCATACGTTGCCTGAAGGCTATCATGAACAACACGGTCGGCATAAAAGAAATTCTGGCGCATCACGAGGCCTTGACGATAGTGGCGAGGTCCCTGGAGCCGAGCAAGCCGTCGGTGATGTGCGAAGCGGTGAAACTTCTCGGTGCCGTCTGCTTGATATCCAGCGACAGCCACAAGAAGGTCCTCGACGCGATTACGATGAACGGCGAGTTCAACGGCAAGGAGCGATTTATGCCCATCGTTCAGGGCCTCATGAACAAGCAGAACGAAAACTTGAGAGTAAGCGTTGATTCCTCGTTTTTTGCTTGCAATGGATTTAAGAAAAGTATTTTAAAAGATGTTTGGACGAACGTTTTGTAATTTTATTAAACTGTTTAAATTATTGTAAATTATAAAAGCGTCGCGGAAGTTTCTTCGGTTTCTTCATTCTCGACTTAAGCAGATTTGAGGCAAACGAACGGTTTTCTGCAGTCTCTTCTTTATTACATTAAGCGGATTAGAAAGGGTCGTGAAGATTTCTGTCTCGTGACAACTGAAACTTTAAGTACAAATTTTTAGCAAAATAATTCTGCAATATAATAATAATTAAACATCCTTTTATTATTAAATGCCAGTTATTTCAATATATAATTTAATAACAAGGAATGTAACTTCTAATTACTTATTTTAATTTACAGGTAGTATGTTTGCAACTCATAAATTCGATAATTTCGTCAGCCGAAGAGTTGGATTTCCGATTGCATTTGCGAAACGAAATAATGAGAGCAGGATTGGCAGATATCTTAGAGACATTGGAAGGCGAAGATGAATCAGAAGACCTGACGAGGCATTTAAAAATCTTTAACGAATACAAAGATGAAGATTACGAGGAATTTGTACAGAGATTCGATCATGTAAGGTTGGAGCTTGACGATGTTAACGATTGCTTCGAAGTAGTCAAAAACATGGTTATGGATACAAATGCGGAACCTTACTTTTTATCTATTCTTCAACACCTTTTGTTCGTCAGAGACGATGCGCTGATCAGGTAAAAGCGATTTATTTTAATGGTACAAAAGTAGACATTCGATTTAATATTATTATGATTAATTTCACATGAGTGTATTAAACATTTATTAAAATTATTTCAGACCTGCTTATTATAAGCTGATAGAAGAATGTGTGTCGCAAATCGTGCTACATCGTTCCGGCTGTGATCCTGACTTTAGCGCGACAAAACGATTTCAAATTGATGTGCAACCTTTGATTGAAACTTTGGTTGAGAAGTCACGTGCTGAGGAAGAACATCGTTTGATCGAAATGGGACAAAAACTTGAAGAGGCAATCGCGAGAAAACAAGAAGCTGAGGCTAAACTACAGCACGCTGAGAACGTTATAAGAGAGCTAGAGAAAGGCACCGGCAAAAGCGGAAGTAGCTTACCGGTAATTAATTTTCATTTTTATTTTGATAAAGAAATTATCGTAGAAATAACCACTTGGTTAGATGTACTTATGTTACGTTATACGCTGCGCCTGAACATACTGATAAAATCCTAGTCAAATGACTTTAATTGTATAGAATTTGCAGCTACTTATTCACTCACGTGAAGTTACCGCATTCGTTTTGAATTTTATTAGCGTGTTAACTGTGATTGTGCTGACAATTCAAACTGATCTTTAATATCCTTTTTCAAATCCACTTAATCAATAATTCGAGTCTAATTTCCACGTTACGTAAAAGAAAATTTCTTTGTTGATATATCAATTAATATATAGTGTTAAAATTAAAAAATGTGTAACGTTTTTTTCAATAATATTTATCTTGTGATAGAAACTGAGCGGCGTTTTACCTCCACCACCACCACCATTGCCTGGTGCAGGTCCTGCTGGTGGACCACCTCCACCACCTCCGCCGCCACCTCCGATGATGGGTGGTCCTCCAGGAGCACCACCGCCGCCCCCCATGCCAGGCATGGGTGGTATGCGAGGACCTGCACCTCCTCCAATGCCAGGTATGGGACCTCCACCTCCTCCGATGATGGGTGGATTAAGGTTGCCTATGCCAAATGCCGTGGAAGTGTTACCACATGGCCTCAAACCCAAGAAAAAGTGGGAAGTTGAGGGACCCCTAAAGAGGGCTAACTGGAAAGCGGTAAGTTTTTATTTAATTCTATTCAATCTATAAGAAATATGTAGAAAAAATAGTCGTAATTTGATGCATTTTTTTATTATATTTCTACAGATTTTGCCTCAAAAAATGTCTGAAAAGTCATTTTGGGTAAAGGTGCAAGAAGATAAACTAGCTAGTCCTGAAATATTAACTGGTTTAGCTCAGAAGTTCTCATCGAAGCCAGTCAGCAAAAAGATGAACGACGTTGTCGACAAGTAAGTTTTTATCACTATTAAATTAAATTCTCCGTACAAATTTTTCAAGTGAATGGTTTGCCATAAAGAACCATTTTTTCCACCAGGTCAGCGCCAACGAAAAAGGTTAAAGACCTTAAAGTGCTGGATGGCAAATCGGCCCAAAACATATTGATCCTTCTCAACGGTACTTTAAAACACACATCTTACGACGAAGTTAAAAGTTGTTTGTTAAGATGTGAGGGACCTGTTATAAATGATAATATATTGCAAGGTTTAATTCAGTATTTGCCACCTCCGGATCAGTTAACAAAATTGCAAAATTACAAGGATCAGTACGATGATCTAACAGAAGCGGAACAATTTTGTGTCACTGTAAGAGAATTATTATGTCAACATTATTAAATGAAAGTAATTTAAATTTTAATATTTGTGTTATATTTTGCAGATATCTCAAATTAAAAGATTGTTACCTAGGTTAAGATCCCTAAGTTTTATGTTGAAATATGAAGAACTCGTTCAAGATATAAAGCCTGACATTATAGCTGGTACTGCTGCGTGTGACGAAGTTAAAAATAGTAAAAAGTTTGCCAAGATTTTGGAGCTCATTCTACTCCTTGGTAATTACATGAATTCTGGGTCCAAAAATGGTCAAGCGTTTGGATTCGAAATTAGCTTCTTAACAAAAGTACGTGCCTTATAATTTTTAATGCTTCTTTAACTAAATTATTAAAAAGTATAATAATACAATAAGTTTAACAATAAAAAAGTGTAATAAAAAATCTAACAATTAATTAATATTTTAGCTAACAAGTACAAAAGATATTGAAAACAAGCAAACATTACTTCATTATCTAGTCGATACAATAGAAAGGAAGTTTCCGGATTGCTTGAATTTCCTTGAGGAAATGACTCATATTGATAAGGCTAGCAGAGTTTCGTTGGAAAACATTCAGCGTACGCTGCGACAAATGGATTCAAACATTCGAAATTTGGAGCAGGATCTCGCGAATGCAAAAATCCCACAAAATGATCAAGACAAGTTTGCTGCAGTTATGACGGTATTTTACTAAAACATACTTTAATTAATCATTTTATTTACCATTGACAATTTATAATCTCGTTCCTCAAATTGTTTTAGCCTTTTGCAAAGAAAGCACGAGAGACTTATGAAATAATGCAAAATATGTTTAAAAATATGGACAGTAAGTACACTGGAATTTCAGAATTCTTTGTTTTCGACAAACAAAAGTACACAATCGAAGAATTCTTCGGTGACATTAAAAAGTTTAAAGACGACTTCTTGGTAAATATTCCTTACGACCTC
This sequence comes from Sycophila sp. Sp_5, assembly GCA_018906775.1. Classification (NCBI taxonomy): domain Eukaryota; kingdom Metazoa; phylum Arthropoda; class Insecta; order Hymenoptera; family Eurytomidae; genus Sycophila; species Sycophila sp. Sp_5. The sequence goes on from JACCID010000058.1 coordinate 713,321, forward strand.
CTAAATTTTCATCTTTATTTAATAACGTCGTAATTATTCTCAAAATATTTTTCTCAAAAACAGCAAGCACAAAAAGAAATCATAAGACTAAGAGAGTCCGAGGAAAAGCAGCGGCGAGCGCGGGAGGCTCGAGAAAAAGCGGACGCTGAACGAGTAGCAAGAGCAGAACGCAAGCGTGCCCTTGTCGACATGAACGCCCACGACAATCAAGAGGGCGTAATGGACAGTCTCATGGAGGCTTTGCAAACTGGCTCGGCCTTCAGTCGTCCGGATCAACGACGCAAGCGTCAAACACGCGCCGCCGGTGGTAAGTTGGTTACAAGGATCGGAAGCAGGGCCAGAAATTACACTGCACTCACGTCGAGGCTTAAGTTCAATAAAACGTGGAGATTCAAGCGCAGTCTTAAGCAAGCAAACATCGACCGATTTTACAGAAGCGACGATTCAAAGAACACTAGTATTTGTAGTATTGACAGTTGCTATGAAATCAGAGAAGAGTTCGACTCAATTATTAGCGGAATTAAGAAATTGGTTGACGATGACCAAACGGTCAAGAAAATTGAAAAGAAAGAAACTGTCGCTAGGAAAACGACGCACTTCGAATTGTACAAAAAGGGTTATAATAAATTTATGGGAAGAATTAGGAGAAAGCAACTTCGAATGAACAAAAAATCGATTGACCTTTCGAGAAAAAATGTGTATTCTTCGCGTCAAAAAATAATTGTGAGCAAAAGGCCAAAGCGAAATGCTTTTGTAAGACATGTCGTTGTTAAACGACGCAAACGAATTTTAAATCGAGTAAATCCTCAGAGGCTCGGAAATTATTTAGGTAGTCCTCCAAATGTGAACGCGACTTTGCCGAATATGCGAACTAATGTAAATCGAAAATATGCTAAAAAGCTACGTTCTGTTTCTTGTACTGATTTATCCGGAAGAATTAACGACGCGGCTATTGCGAATATATACAGTAAATTTTCCAACGAACGACACGATTTCCAAAATGCAAATAGAATTGAAAATTCTCTAAACGAATCTTTCCAAATCAATGATAATATTGATGTGTCCGTTGAAACTAATGCAACTTCACCGACTAATAGTAATATTTTCAACAATAAAACGGGAAAATTGAAAAGACTCTTTACTTTTAGGGGTCAGAAACTTTTGAACGAGTCGGTTCGGTCGAATGCGTCGAACACGTCTAATGCGACGAACGTTAGTATAAAAAAATCACCAAAAGCTTTCGTGAATATGTTCTCTCCGCATAAGGAAATATTTAAGAGACCTATGAGTTGGAAGATATGGAATATCAAGAATACCGGTAAACTTACAATATCTGTAAACAGCAGCTTTACCGATTTATAATTTTTTTATCTGTTTTTATTATATTAATGCGAATGTATTTTATTTGGAACCGGAATCCACTTTTAAGCGTGATATTGTATGTAATTTATCTTTTTTTTAACTCATATTAAACTAACGCAATAATACATTTTTTTAATTTTTTTTTAATGTTAATAACACAAGTAATGACATAATAATTCACAATATTAATATAACGTTAAGAAAAACGTCAAATATAATTCATAAAAACGTTAATTCTTTTGCATGTACCATGGACTAAATAAGACTAATCGACCAATAAGATTTATTTTTCAAATTTGAAAAGCTTTTCGATTTGTCGATTTTACAGAATATTATTCTTTGTTTCCTACTACTACACTGTACACATTTAATACATGTTTGCTTGCTTGTATGTATTATTAATTGTGTAAACCAAATATAGTCCTGGTTTACTTTAACTTTGTGAGTGAGTGATACGTAAACCGTCTTTGGACATAATATATTTTAAAGATTATTTAAATAATATATAATTTAAAATGTTAAAACTTATGATGACCGTTTATTTAATTTGTTCACAGCTGAAAGAAGAGCACAACTAAATAGAAGCCGCTCTCGCACAGGATTGGTCGGAACTGGACTAATAGGACGGGAATTATCTGCGTAAGTAATAAGGTTTTTCATTCTAGCTTTCTAGATTTTAATTCTATTACTTATTTTATTTAGTATTAATTTAATTTATTAAGATATAACAACATTCTATAAAAAATTACATAAAGTAAAATATAAATATTTGTTTTAGAGAACTCCTTAGTTCAGCGTAAGAAGAGTTCACTGTCAATAGTGAGGCTGTGATCAACTGTTTTTTAATAAAAACAAAATCTACAAAAACTTCAGTTTTTCAATAACTGAAGTGTCTATGCATGGTACTGAATGTCTTGCATAGATAAAAGAAGTAATTACGCCGTCCAAAATACGTTTATACTCTAGAACTATAAATGAAAGATCAGAGTATGTTTTTACTACAAAAGCGTCATAAGGAGTTTCACTTGAGGTCACAGAATCAAACTTATCGGGAGCAAGATACACATCTCTATGTTACTTCGACCGTATAAGTACGTGAAGGGGAACGTGGTTGCTCTTAATTGAGTATAATGTTTTGTAATTAGAGACACTGCCAAGGTTGGTTGTGCTGTAAAGTCGAAGAACGAGAAGCGTCATTGTGCCAAAAATATTCACGTGGGCAAGTAAAAGTTATAAGATGTGGAATATTTTTCTTCTTTTTAAAATGTAAATTTGAATAAACTGATCAATATTTATACGTACAAATAGGTATGCTACGATAGGGCATCAGCTTTACAACCATTTATCTTTTTTTAATATATTTAATTGTCGAGGCAATGTCAAATAAAAAAAAAGATTTAAATCTAATTTTATAGATGATAATTTAAGTGCGTCACAATCGTGCCTGAAATCTATTTTCGTTGAGTTCGAAAATACAGAAGTTTTTTGAAAAATTTTTTGTAAAATAGAAATCATTTATTCATAAATTCTGATGGGATTATGTTGCTTTTTTTATAAATATAAATAACGACAAGTTGCGATATATATTTTTTAATATGTACAAAAAAGTAATTTATTAATACCATTAAATCTGCCTTGATATACTTTGTAAGTAAAAAATTGGCTTATATTTGACTGCACTTAATCAGCAGGCAATATTATTGTATCTATAATGTGAATACCGAATTTTAGACTTACATCTTGTTATTAGATACCACTGATGCAATTTGTATAAACATTTATTTATTTTACATAATTACCGTAATGAGTATGAGTGTAAGGCAAATAAAAAAATAAATGAATGGAAAAAATTTGCAGCAATTTGGATTACCGATTATACAAAAAAATCTGTTCTTTCCTCTGTTTAAACAGAATTGAATTACCTGCTGCAATTCTGTAATATGATTTTTCTTCAGAAAACAAAACTATGTAAAAAAATTGTAATAAAAAAATTTTAATGTACTTTTGAAAATAGATTTTAATTGTAAACACTACTCCTTCCTTTTGTAATACTTTTTGTTTTAATAGTCAATAATATTTGAATTTAAGGTATATCGCATATCTATTATTGTTATACATGTATTAAATAACATTTAGATTGAATTATTGAATTATTTGAATTTTAGTTTATAATTTGAGTTCTCAAGATGTCACTGCAGTAGCGATTCCAGCTGGCGTCATAATTTTACAACATAACCTAAATCATTCATACGAAAGCATTTTTATAACCTCCAATGTGTAAAAATAATATATAACTCAATTTAACTGAACAGTTTGATAAAAATTATGATTAACAATTGAGTAATGTAAATAATTGTGATTATTTTTGTAAAAAGTGCTACAATGTCTCTGTATGACGACTTTGATAAACACCGTGCATCGGAAAAAGTAGCCGGGTGGTCATCTGGAATAAAATTGTTGCAATCGCAACTTCAGCTTAAAAAAGCTGCAACTCCTCATGCTAAAAGAGAACAGAATAAAAAAGCTTCTGCAGTACTAGCACCTGTTATCGATTTAAAATCCAAGTCACGTGAAGTAGAAAAGGAAGAGGATGGATTCTCCAAGTTCTATGCCAATTCAAACAATCCAATGGGTATTGCAACGGAATTCGATTGGAATGTTACAAATGAGTATGATCCTTCTTGGCCCAATGAATACGAAAAAGTAGTCAAAGAATTGAGAGACATGCGTGATCGGGAACATGATCATGAATCAGACCGTAAGCGCAGTAGGAGAGAAAATGTAAATACTCACTTTGAAGAAACTCCTATGTCCAGTATAGCAGCAAGCATCAATGCTCCTGATAGAGATGAAGAAAGAGAACGTCCTAGTTTTAGAGGTAATACAGGTGGAGGTGCTACTATAGCTCCTCCTCCATCCTTACAAGAAAGCGTACCTGAAATCGTAGTGCCTCCAACTCCTCCTAGGCAAAATTTGAATCAAGGATATGCTACGTCATCGGTTGCTGCAAAAATTATGGCCAAGTATGGATTCAAAGAGGGCCAGGGTCTTGGAAAGAAGGAGCAGGGAATGTCTGTAGCTTTACAAGTGGAAAAGACAAGTAAACGGGGAGGTAGAATTGTAAGTGAAAAAGAACAGCTAATGCCACCTCCATTACCAATCAGTACATCTCCTCCACCTGGACAAGCAAATTCTCCTGCTCTTCAGAATGCAGATGAACCTAGTATTACAGAAATAATGAAATCACCCAGTAAAGTAGTTTTACTTAGAAATATGGTTGGCCCTGGAGAAGTTGACGATGACCTTGAACCAGAAGTTAAGGACGAATGTAATACAAAGTATGGTGATGTTACAAGGGTAATGATTCACGAAGTGATGGATGCTCCACCTGAAGAAGCTGTAAGAATTTTTGTTGAATTTAAAAGGATTGAAAGTGCTATTAAAGCTGTTGTAGACTTGAATGGACGTTTCTTTGGCGGAAGACAAGTTAAAGCTGGTTTCTATTCTGTAGAAAAACTGAATAATTATCAATTACTAGATTAATGTAGTAACACAATTATTTCTAAACAAGCAAAAATGAAAGACTATAAATATGATATATTTACAATCATATTTTTTCCAGCAATCAATTTGTATTTACTTGTGTAAACTATTCTAAGTTTCATTTAATTTAATATATAAATAACTTGTAAAAAGTTAATCTAATAAATAATTGTTAATTTACTTGTAAAAACTAGTTATTCTGTTTTTCTCATCTTTGATTCTTGATTATGTAAGTAATTCGATCTTCTTTCGACCTCCGCAATTGTTTAATTTTTTAGCTTGTTTGCAAAACGGCTTTATTTCCAAAATAAATTATCAATTTTAAATAAAAATTTTTTATGCGTAAATAAAAAAATCAATTATGCCGTAAAGTTTTTGTGAAAAAACGTCTTTTGTTTTTTTTTTTTTTTAAATTCTCATACAAATTTCCATAAAAATATTGCAAATATGCATTTGCGATGCATCGAAGTGTATGGCCCAGTGCCAAACGAGCACCAAGCCACAATGGAGTGATACACTTCAGCTGGTCGCGGTCAAGAAGAGAAGAGAAGCCTTGGAATCCACTGAAATTCTATACACGTAAAGACGTAATACACAAAGTTAACAGTCACCTTTCGACCAGAGAAAAAAAATGCATTATGCAAGTGAAGGAGAGAACACCTCAGTCGGTACGATAGCGCAGTTCGAAACAGGCACGGAGACGGTCAGATGCACAAGGCTACACATGCAGCTGTACGGTGGTTTGCAAGTAATAATTGAAGCTGCGACTTTTTAGTAAAAAAGAATAGAGCAAATGTGAGTTTAAGATTTTTTTTTTTTAAATCGTAACTTTTATTTTTAATTTAATGATATTAGTTGCTAAAACATGGAGATAGAGTGTAACAAACAGTACGGTGTTAAGTTTTCTTATGGTGTAATTCAATTAAACGTAATCATGATTAACAGAGTATATCATGGTGAAAAAATATTACAGTGTACTATACGTTTTTTTTTCAGTTTCAATCTTTAACAGTTTAAATTATTTTAATTCAATTTTACTTGTGAAAAATTTTAAATATTTTAAACGTGCAGAAAGAAACTTTAAAGAGTATTGTTTTTGCAGGTGATCTCTAAAATTCTAGAATTAAAAAATACAATCTGAATAGAAAAATTGTCGATCATATTTTTTTTAATCTAAGAAAATTGTAATGTTTTCATTTTAAGAAGAATAAAGCACAGGTTCGAGAGTGTAAAAATTGAAATAAAAGTTTCATATCTTATAAAGGAATTCGTTAAAAGATGAAAAATTAATATTTTTAAAAAGTTAAAGTTTTGAAGTAATATATACTTTATATTAAAGTATAACCCTTAGATCTTTTACTTTTAATCCGATAAAGCTGCGTTTTATTCTTCTTAAAGTAAATATTCATGTTTTATTATCCATATCCACATTGTAGACTTTAAACTTTAAAGTATACAACGCCTTCATTATTTTATTTTTTAAAATTTATTTTAACGTAAATTCTCCACAAAAAAGTCATTTATTAATTTCCTCAATAATTTTCCAGCTACTCAAAAATGGATATACTAAAAAGTGCCGTGGAAAGCAGCGACCTGCAAACGATAAAGGAAATACTAAGTACAGAGAATTTGAACGATTACCTACACAATAGCTATGAAATACTTAATTACGCCATCCAGCACAGATCGAAAGACATAGTCCTGCTCCTGATCGACAATGGATTTATCGTGAACAAAGTTTGTGGCATCGACGCGACTCCCCTGCACCACGCAGCCAAACGAGGATGCACCGACATAATACAATGTAAAATATAAAATTTCTAAATTGTCATTGTATAATATATAAAAAGTAATGTAAATTGTTATACAATTTTTAAGCGCTTCTGAGCAAAGGAGCATCCGTCGACGCTAAAGACAAGCAAAACAATACTCCGCTCATGATCGCTTCTGAAAAGGAGGACAAGACTATAGTCGACATCATGTTGCCGCACGTCAAGAGGAATCACTTTTCAAACGTCGGCCTCTCCCACATGCACATTGCTTGCATGAGGAACAGCGTAAAAACCGTCAAGAGGTTTTTGCAACTCGGCGTCAAAGTGGACCACGCGGTCGACTTTCACGAGCCGCAATTCGGCGGATTCACCCCGTTGCACTTCGCGGCTCACCACCAAAGCTTAAAGACCGTCGAACTCTTGATGAATTGCGGGGCGAACGTGTCTTGCAAAAATGCCATGGGAATGACGGCACTGCATATCGCTTACGAGCGACAGGACAATAGCATAGTCGATTCGATTTTATCCGCTCATGTCTACAACAACACGAATCCCGAGGATCCCGAGAGATTCTCTCACTTTCACATTGCCTGCACCACGAACGATCCGAAGATAGTCGAGGCTTTTTTGAAACACGACGAGAACAGTGATAGACCGAGCATCATGGATTCCTGCGACTACCGCGGATTCACGCCCTTGCATTTCGCCATAGACGGCGGCAACGAAGATGTCGTCAGACTTCTTCTGGACTACAACGCGGACTTGACCAAAGCGAACAAGAAGAAAATGCGCCCAGTGGACTACGCCAAATCTCTCGGAAAAACGAACATCGTGAACCTCATCCAGGCCAGGGTAGAGGTAGTACTGCCTTCGGTGTACTGGATTTTGAAGGACAGCCTTGACTTGAAGACCGACGCCAAGAAAAAACCCGAGAAGCAAATTTACGCGAAGAAGACGCCGGAATTGCACGTGTCCTGTACTCAAGACATCCTGAGCGCCGTGATAACCGTCGTAGCGATAATTCGAGACTTAAAGGAGAAGAGCGACCAGTCCATCGACAGCGCCATCGGCCTGGACTCCCCTATCTGGCCGGGCTGCACGGCCCTGCACTTGGCCGTGGACTACAACAATGTCACCATAGCCGAGGAGCTCCTGAACCACGGAGCCGACGTCACCATCAAGGACCTCCGGGGCTGGACTCCCCTGCACCTAGCGTTCCGCCGTGGCCACCGTGCCATCGTTGACCGCGTCCTCTCCAAACGTCCCCTCGATCAGAGTGACGCCCCCACGGACCCGGAGGGCCTCTCGCACTTCCACATCTTCTGCACTGCCAGGGTGGCGCACCACGTGGAGGAGTACCTGGCGGCACGGCCGGAGGCCGTCGAGCTGAGCGTCGACGTCGACTCGGCCTTCTGCCCAGGATACACCGGTCTCCACTTCGCAGTGCAGCACCACTCGGCTGATGTGTTCAGGGCTTTACTGGCCAGAGGCGCCTCCGTCTCGGCTAAAACGGCCCTAGGCCTGACCGCACTGGACCTCGCCGCCGAGGGTATGGCCGCCAGCGTCGACCGCAGCATTCACCTGTCCTACCTCGACTTCGTTGAGGCCATCCTGGGAGATGGCAGCGTCCGGGGCTTCTCGCACCTGCACATCGCCTGCGCCAGGAACGACCTGTGTCGGGTGCGCGCTTTGGCCACTCAGAGAAATCTGAACCAACACGTCGACGAGGATCTGGCTTATTGCGCGGGCTACACGCCTCTGCATGTCGCCGTGGAGTTCAGAAACCGAGAGGCCGCCGAGTTGCTGCTACACAACCTAGCCAAGGTCAATGCCAGGGACGCCCGGGGGAACACTCCGTTGCACCTGCTGCTCGCGTCGGCTTATCCGTTCTTCAAGGTAATCGTTCATCCGTCATTATTTCTTCATTTTATGTTTTTTTAAATTGCTTCGTTCGCCTTTGCGCAACGAGCGTTTTGTTGATTGTTGCATAATTAAATTTGTAATTTAAATGATTTGTTTGCGCAGCCCGAGGATTACAGGGCGACCAACAAGCAGCGGGAATTCGCCGCCTGGCTGGATATGTTGCTCGACGCTGGAGCCGACATAAATTTGCAAAATTACGCGGGCGAGACCTTGCAGCACCTGTCGTGCAAGCTGGATTACAGATTTTCCGTGACGGAGATCATTTTGAAGAGAGGAGCGGACGTAGCCAATTTGAATGTGATGCAGCTGCCGAAGATGAACGATCGGAACGCCGTGATCAAGCACGTGACCCTGTTGAACGTGCTCGGGGTGAATCTTCAGAATTATGACGATCGTTACAAGTTCCTGTCGCAGGGGGAGAGGGAACTTTTTAAAAAAGACTGCCTCGCGGAATTGAAGCGCATGAAGGAAATAAAGATAAATTATCGGTTCAATATGTACGATATTTTGAGCGTCGATGCAGATGAGGTATCCGTGCTTGCGACGAACGACGAGCTGAGGCGGATAGTCGACTCCGAGGACTTCGATACACATTTTGAAATTTATGGATTCTTGATAAAATTATTGTTTAAAAAGGTTTCGATAAGACGGGACTTGATGATTAAATCCGAAAAATCACTGCACGCCTTGACCGGTCTGCAGATGCCTGTTACCTGCTATGAAATGATATATAAGTATTTGGACAACGAAGATTTGAGAAACGTTTTTAGGGCTAACAATCTTCGGAACGAGAAAGAGCGTTAAAGTCAATTTTATACTTACTTTTTTTATCGTTTTGGGTTTTTTATACCAATAAACAAAACTTAAATTTACAAATATAAATAGTGATGTGTATGACAGGAATTTATAGTACAGTAGTATTGTTATATAATGTAGTTTATCACGATGAGAGGCTAGCATATATTTTATTACAAAATGCCACCTTGCGATTTCAGATGAATTAGGGAGAAGTATAATTTAAGCACAGTCATGCATTACTTATAAAGTTAAAAGTCATTTTGTTAATTACAAACAAAAAAGGACATGATTGAAGGCAAATTTATATTTTACTTACAATGAATTACTTACTTTGTACACTAGTATCCCAATATATTTATAGAACTTTAAAAAAAATAACTGTACTTATTTTGAAATACATTTCTTAAACTAAATATATGTACATGAAATTTTGTTATTTGATTCTCATTAAGACTCATCAGTTATGGACAAACCAGATAAATTCCATTAATTAAAAATACAATATATAAGCTTATCCTACTAAAAATGCAAATTTCAAATTTAAATCTCAATGTATTTTAATTATATTTCTTATATTTTAATTCTTATTAATACTCTTTAATATTTCATTTCTGGCATGGAGTACATTGATAGTTAAGAGAATCAGTAAAGAAAAAAATACGAACTAACGAACGTCAATAGGTTTATAAAATCTAAAAAAACATACATATTCTGAAATGCATTTGCTAAAATAAATTAATTTGCTTTCGAGGTAATTTAAAAAATTTTAAAAATTATCTTAAAAACTCAACAAACGAAACACAATTTACATCGATTAAAAAAACAATATTGATGATTGGCAAGTATCGATTGTTGATAGTAGTATTCACAAAAGAATAAAAAGTCTAACACGGTGCATCATAAAAATCTTCTTATTTTGAAACTCACTTACTATAATGATTACATTTATCTACTTTTGAGGCAATTTGCGTAAGACTCTTAAAACTTTATAAAATAAAATAAAAAGGGGGGAAGCGTCAGCGATCGAAAGAATTAAATAAAGGAAATAATAAATAAATGCTTTAAATTGAGAAGAAAGAAGATCTCAGACATTTCAGATGAATAATTCATACCTCATTTGAAATAGCATCAGCTGAATATTGCACTTGCGCTCTCATCTCCCACGGCATTCGATTTTCCCAGCATGCGCACTGCGCCTGTGACCTGCGTACAAAGTGCATCCCCGCACGCATCCCACCGTCGTTGCAGTCCGCCAAGTGACCTTTCGCGTGAAAAATCAAAAGGGCCTGCGGCGTGTACCGCCAGCCTCAGTAATCGTCCCATCGTCACCCAGGACCAAGTTAAAAAAAAATAAAAATAAAAAAAGTGCCTCCAACTCAACAAAGGACCAAGTAAGCCCGCGCAAGAATCGATAAGTAGCGGCGTTGCGATGCTTGCGCTTTCTCTCATTTATCTTAAAACATATAATCGAAGTTATAACGAAAAAAATTTTTTATCAACCCTCCCATCTTTTTTAGGAGCCTATAATAAAATAAAAAGTGAATGAGCATCCTTAGGAGCTGCATCTGTAAAAGACATTTTAAACGAGAGGATAATATTTTGCGCATTTTGTCCACTTCTTTATTGTGTACTGCATTCGTTTAAAAGACTCTCGAACAGTAATTTTCTTAGATATACACTTTGTATGCCGAGTTTATATATTAGTTTCTTATGAAATTTTTTATACATTGACTCCTTAGCATTTTTAGACACGTGTTCGCTGGGGATCGATAAGCTCCTCGCGGACCTTCATTTTGATACATTTATTTGTCACTTTTTTTTTTGGACGCAGCTTTGTGATATACCTCGGCCGAATATCGTGCCGAGCGATTGATACTTCACTCACTCTTGTTTGTTTTCATGTTTTTTTTTTTTTATAAAAATTAATATCTTTTGTAATACGTTTACTGGCAATAAACTTTTATATAGTTGACAATGGCACTCACTTTTGACGCACCAGTCTCTTGTTCATATCTCTTTAGTCTGCAATTTTATTTTTTATAAACAATACATTTATTATATTTAGCATTTGGTACACGTTCCTTTTTTTACCCTATTGTTTTTGATTAGTGAATCTTGTTAACATTGCGTGTATAAAAATCGAACGATTCGTATAAAGTTAAAGAAAAAAAAATGTCCGGAGAATGAAATTTCTCAAGAACTTCAAGATACTCATGAATATTGAGAGAAAAAATTTGAGCTTGAAATTGATCAAGATGCATTTTTGTACACGGAGCGCTGCAACTAGTTGATAGACTTTTCTTTCATTTCTTCAGTTTAGATATTTTTGTAATCTGCATATTGTTATATAAAAATCCTTTTATATAATGCCCAGCAAGGTAAGATTTTTCATTATTCATTTATGACTCATTTTTATAAATGATTATGGCGATGCCTTTTATAGCGGCTCTATCCTCGTAACAGGCAATTACTCTTTTTTTTCTACATGACTCCTTACGTAATTTTTCCAGGTTGATGGCTTTTAAATGAAGGTTGATCCGGAAAATGTTGAGCCGCTAATAGTAACAGTATCGAAGAAAAAAAAGGTCAAAAGAAAGTCCGTACTTTATCGTTTTCACTTTTCGCGTGTATGAATTTATGTATGATATTAGCATTTTTCACCTCGAGTATCGGTGGCTCTAAGGGTTCGTATATTTAAACACTTTATCATTCGAATTTTATATTGTACATTTTCGCTGAATTTTTTAAAAAGAAATTAGTCAAAGAGAAAAAGAACGATATACACTTAATCAATTCAGTGCAGCTCAATGAAAATTAATGCAAAAATTGTTTATGTTACAAAAACTTACGCAGGACTCGTTGATGGAAACTTTGTGATATGGTACTTTGCGATACCACTGATTTACCTCGAAGCTGGATTTTGCTGCAATTACAGGGACCTATTCGCCGTCTTGCGCGATGGCTATTTGCTCTCCTTTCTCTTGGGCTTCATCTACATCCTGATCCCGTCTTTGGCCAGGATTGGAAGTCTCCTATTGAATCACGTCGGAGTTAATGGGCGTTTGCTCAAAGGAATGGAAGTAATTGCAAACAAAAAAATTGTTTTTTTTTTCAATGAAATTTTTTTCGTCTTTAGACTTCAATTTAATAAAAATAATGCAAATAAAATACTCTTTCAATTTAGGTGTTACACTGCCTACCTCCTCCATTTAGCACTAGTTTAGCCTTAAGCAGAATTGCTCATGCGGATATTCCAACAAGTGTTGTAGCCACTTTAACGTGCCATTTCGGAGGACTAATACTGTCACCAATTTTAATGTACATAATGGTAAGACCAGCAAAAACAACAATTATCTATTTACATTTTAGAAAACTTAGAAAATAAATATAAATCATTAATGTACAAATATGAATTAATAGCATTAAAATTATTGCACTTTTTGATACAATTATTGGATAGGTGAAGTTATAAAATAATACAATGTAGAATGTAAGCTTTCGAAACTGCTTTATTTAAAAAATAAATTTTCCATCTGTGGTATGAAGCTAGGTGCATCGGTGCCGCCATTGACCGAGATAAATTTGCGCGAAATTGCATACGGAACGCTAATACCATTGGCAATTGGGGTTTCCCTCAGATCGATATGCTTCAAGGATCAGTCGATCGTCTTCCAGGATCGTACCACTTGGATATCCCAGGCGTCGCTATTGCTCACGGCCTACAATCTCTTTTGCGATGCCTTCACCATCGATGCTGCGTCGCTCTATGCCGTTGACATCCTGCTCTGCGTTTTTATCGGTGAGCCATTTTTTTTTTTATTTTTTAATTTACTTTTGGCAGTGTGGTTTTACTTTTAGAATCACAGTATTATTACAAATGCGTTAGTTGTTCCGAAAGATTGGAAAATAACGACGTTATTCGTTCTTGGCTATAATTGCTTAGAAAATTAGATTTGTACGAACAAATAAACCAATGTTTGTAAATTTCTTTTCTAGAAAAAAGTATTTATCTAATGTAGACTGTATTAAATAATAGTAAAGAAAAAAATTCTACGTGTTATTGTCTTTACATCGATTCTCTATTATACAAAAATAATAATAATAAACTTTGCATTTTATACTACAATTTAATTGTACTTTCATTAACAGCCTGCCTCAGCCAGATACTTATGACGTGCATCTGTTGGACACTGTGTAGCACATGGCTTAGCCAAGAAGTGCTCCTGGCGTCGGTGTTTACTTGCACATATAAATCAATCGGCTTCGGCGGGTGGTTAATGCGAATGGCCTTTCGCAACACCGTCCAAGCAGCTGCTGTCAATCTACCACTTGGGATATTAACGGTAGCGCAATTACTGCTCGGCAGTCTGTTAGCTAGCTGGCTAGCTCCGTAAATTATTTAGGAAAAAAATTTTTTTTTATTACGAAAGATTGTGATAGCAAAGAAAGACTTGATTAATTAAAGTGTACGAAACAAGCTTGTTGAAATAAAAGTTTTGCAATGAATGAAAGTAAAATGAACTGTGTAATCATCGGAGGTATGTGACGGAATAAAAAGTCAGAAAATTTCAGATTCCCATACAAAACATAGCGATTTTATTCTACAAATAATGGGATAGATTTCAGTTATTCGTTTACTTGCCTCTCTTTTTTTTTATCAATTATTTTTTTCTTTCGCTTCATTTCTTTTTTTCTCTTTTTCTTTTTTTTTCTTCTATAATTTTTTTTTGAAAACTCTTATAGTTGGTGTCTTTCGTGACGCGCGCTTTATACGACAAAATTATTTATCAATACCATATAAAGTACTATGGTATACATAATTATAACAAATATTTTTTTCAACACTCAATTTACACCGAAGTGCATTCACACAAACCATTCCTCTATCCCTTTCACTTCAATTCTCGGCTATACATGCAAATCGAGCTTTTACAAAAAACATCGATTAGCAGTGCGGTAGTAAATTATTTAGTGCCGTACGCACGCAAATTTGATCGAAAGATACTCTTACTATTTATGCAATAAAAAACGTTCATCAAAAAGGTCACAGAGTTTGCTATCGCCGCCAACTACGTGGTTCCCCATCCTCATCTTCTTCTTCTTCGCCTTCATCTAAAAGTAACGCTTCTACATCTCCAACATTCTGAAAACCCCCAAGAAATAAAAGTATTATTATTTTTATTTTAATTTCGTACTCTAAATAATATTTAGAACTTATTAATTAAATACCTCTAAATCTATTTCTTCATCAGTCATAGTTTGTAACTGCTCCGCACGTTGAGAGGTCGACGAGCTGGATAAGTTTGTACCAGTGGTGCCTGAAGAGTTTCCTCCACCGCGGTGTATATGGTGACCGGATACCCAAGTAATGGATAACACGCGGTCTTGAAAGTTACGACCTTTAGACATGGCAAGTTCAGCTTCTTTCCTTGATTTGTAATGTATAATTATAGATGGCGTAGCGTCATCCACTATTTGATTCACGATTTCGCCGAATTGCTTCAACATGAATGAAATGTTATTAAAGTTATAGAGATGTTATACAATTTTTTTAATTACAATAATTAAATTTTGTGTATGAACCAAAAAAACTCATAGAAGACTGCAATACCTGAAAGTGGGCTAATACTTCTGCTTTCTCCTCGGTTTCATAGCCAGAGACTAGAAGGTTTGTTGGCCTGTGATCGACGGAGACATGAGAGTGAGCAAAAGTTGCTGCTCCCCGACCTCTACCTCTGAAAGCGTGGGCACTTGCACGAGCTGGTCTAGTGGGTCTTGATCCTCGACCTGCACTGCTGCTATTATTCGCCGCCGACCTCAATTCTAATAGTCTATTTAAAAAAAATCAGTTAGAAAAATGGTTTACATATAATTATTAAAAAATTGCAATTTAAAAAGCCGATTTTCCCGTCAAATTAGTAATAAAAAGTGTGGTTACTTTTTTTGCAATTCTGACGCATCCTGTCCTTCCTGTTGGGCGGTGATAAGGTCGAGCTCGGCGTCGAGAATTTCCTTCTGAATTTGTTCTCGGGTCTTTGGCAGTGCTTTAGTCGTGGTGGTACTGCTTTGTCCGTTATTGGGTGTAGCTAAATCTTTTCTCAAGCTGTCAATTGACTGCTGCACCGTCTTGATCGTCAACATTATTGCATCCTTCTGATCTGGATTTTTCTCGGCGCGCTCTATCAAAGATTTCATCTCCATAAGCTGTTTATCCAGAAGTTCCTGCTTCCTCTTTCGCAAATCAGCAGTCAATTTCAAGGCTTCCTTGCGCTTTTCTTCCTGCTTCTTTTTCAACGTCTCTTTAACAGCCATCATTTCCTGAGTCTTCTTTATAGCGAGTACCTTTTCTTCGCGAGTTGCTGTAGCTGCTTGAGTTTTGGAAGGAGTTACCAAAGCTTGACTTTGTTGCTGCTGTTGCTGCGGCTGTTGAGACTGCTGATGCTGCTCCTCGGTCGTTCGGCGCGTCGGAACGTATTCATTATCGTCGACCTTGTTTTGAGCATTTACCACAGCGGCTCCTAATCTTTCTTTAACTGATGGACGCTGACCTAATTGAGGAAAATCAAAGGATCAATAACAAGAAAATTTACCATAATTAAAAGAAAAAAAATAAATGACCGATATAAGGTTCTATTATTTTGCTAAAATATTTTAACTGTTTTAAATGCTTTTACTCCTTGATATTATTTACATTCTATTTACATAATGCAGTAATAGAAGTAAGGAAAACAAAAGTTTTCCATAGAAAATTAAAAAAAAAATGTATGCTAACCAGAAATATGAAATCATTTCGTGTGTAACAAGTTGTTGTCATGAGTCTTTAGTATAAAACTTTAACAAAGCAAAACTGAATAATAAGACACCATAAGGCATTATCTTATCTCTACAAATGAATCAAAATTACCTTGCTTGCCCGGTGGCACATTCTCGATTGCGCCGGCGGCTGTATTGTTGTTGACGTTATTATGCCAGAAGACCTTGATGAACCTATTATTCAGGACAGCTTCGGTGCTGCGATAGGCACTTTTGGCCTCACTGGGCATTTGGAAGGTGACGAGGGCGGCCTCGGGATCCCCGCCGAAGTTCACTTGAATATTTACAATTTTGCCGAACTTGGAGAAATGATTGTTCAGCTGGGTGATATTATTGAGGCTGCGCGGCACTTTCTTCAGTTCGAGCGAACAGTTTGCCGGATTGTGGACAGCCCGCTGCTTGGGACCGAGGCGATTGAAGTCGAAGGCTTGTTTACGCTTGAGGGGATTGCTCGGTGGGTGCTGCTGTTGCTGCTGGGACTGATGGTGGTGGTGCGGAGGATGCTGTTGCTGCTGCTGTTGTTGCTGCATGGGCATCGAGTCCCCACCAGCGTTAGCGTGCGGTGCCACGGGAACGCTGATAAGCTCGCGCTGGCCACGGCCGTACATGACTGGACCGGGACCTGATTGATGCCTACCCCATGGAACCTGAGGTTCCATGCTCGGCGCGTCTGGGTTGTACTCCGTCAGCACATCTGAAAATTACATTTATTTTGTTTTAGTGATGAACTTGTGCTTATTTGTTTCCTTAATGAGACATGCGTTCAAATAAAAATTTACAATTCTATTCACTACTAATTATGCTTACCTGATAATTTAACGACTAATTATATATATTTAGTTGTATGTATAATGAAGAAATGTTAAATTTTAATGGATTGCATTACGAAAAACATGTTACTATACAATTTTAGTTTTTAATTGTTTAAATATCTATAAATTGCACTTTATCAAATAAAATATTGAATGAGAATGAAAAGACTTGACTTATAGAAAGAAAGAAAAATTATTAGTATGTAACATAAAAATCAATAGACCTACATTCGTTCCTGAGTACCTTAGCATCTGATTCATTATTAATGCTGAAATTTACACTTGAATAAATAAAAGCACACAATTTTTTTTATTAAAAAAAATTGCTGATATTAAGAATAAAAAATACAATTTTCAATATTAATAATTGATCTTTATATGTTTTTGCAAAGGATTTTCTTTTAAATTGAAACATAAAAAAGACAAACATTGACACACAAAAGCATTTAGAAAAACTCAGTAGTCAAAGGTCTAACACTTAAAACAGAGAGAAGCAAAAATGAGCGAAGTGATGAGACGAACCCATGTTAGAATGATGTTGATTACGAAGATGGGGTGGCGGTAAGCTAGCGATCGGCAGGTGGGGCGGGGGAGCGTTACCGTTGGGTCCAGCACCGGCAGGCGGTGCCTCAGGGACCGCTGCTACAGGCACAGCGCCTGGGGCTTGAGCCCCGTGCGGACCAAAGGTTAACACTCGACTAAGCGCCACGTCCTCCAGGACCACAGGATCCGTGCCGTGATCATAGGGACATAGATCGCCCCGCATACAGTAGCCTTTCTCTGCAAAAATTTATCCACAATTTTTTATCCAATTTTCAAAGCTTTATAAAGAACCCGATTCCTTCAAGAGAAAAGCCACGTGATTACGGAAAATAAACTTACCATCGAAATCCCTGCAACGTCTTTTCTGCTGAAAATTGCCAGATGCGACGGACACAACACTCTGCAACGATTGACTAGTAGTGGACAGCCTCATGTCTACGTCGCCGTGATTACTGTCCTGGGTCGGAGTGCCGCCGCCAGGGCTAACGCCTCCGTCCTGTATTCGCCTGTCGATCTTCTTACGCTCCATCGATCGGGATCGTGATCTTGATCGCACTGGCGTGGGTGAACGGTTGCGGAAGCGTGACCTGTGCTCTCCTCGTAAATCCGGCACGTCGCGGATGCGTGACCGCAGCGGTGAATTGCTGCGACTTCGGGTTCGCCTTAAAAATTACAATTATTTCAATTCATCTATTTTTTTCATACGAACACTTTATTAAACAATTAATTGATTGCTGAATGCAGGTGAAATGAAAGACGTAATTTTTGTAGCCTCACCTCCTTTCGTGTCGGCGAATATTGATAGGGGGTGATTTATTTCTCCAGGGACGACTCCTATCTCTTTCACGTTCCCTTCTGTGCTCTCGACTTCTGGATCTACGCCTATCTCTTTCCCACGATCTTGATCGTGATCTCGTCCTAGACCTTGCTCGACCACTTCTTGACAACAATTCATGAAGATTAACAACCAATTTTTAGTTTTTGTGCACAGGTGTAAAATTTTATTTAAATGTGAAACCTACCGACTGCGTGGTCGTTTTTCTCTTTCTTTCTCCTCCTTTTCCGATTCTGATTTTCTTGATTCACGTTTAGTAACAGTAGGAGCTGAACCATTAACATGGAGTGTTGCCGAATTCACTGTATTTAATAAAACGTTATTGCTGCTTTCTACAGCACTCGGTAATAACACTGGTGGTGTTGTTAACGTAGGAGGTGTTCTACTGCCATCATCATCTTTTTTGACTGGTAGCGAATACTCTTGTGTTTCTAATGTTTTAAATAGCTTTGTTACAAAGTTTTGTGTTTCTGCAAACATGATAAACATGAATTATTTAATAGTAAAAATGAAATACAATATTTAAATAAATTAGCATTGCCAGAACAATACTGAGCTAAACAATTGCGTAACTTACGGTCTTGTAAAAATACATCAAGCTGCTCTACCATACCAACTCGCAGTTCATCTAATGTTTTATCTTTCTTCACTAATGCATAGACATACTTTGCTAACGCTCCTGGATCTGCATCACATCTGCAAAAATATGAACATTATTAATTGGTTTGTCAGACAAAAAATATCTAATTAAAATGTCTCAAAATGAAGTATTATAAGCATATAAAATTAGAAACTCAAAACCAATTTGTAAAGCCAAAGTAAACAATATAAGGACAGTAATTCATGATAATAAGTTTAAACTAGATACGTCTATGGAAATTTTGAAGCCCGGTTTTACTTTTATCGCACATCATCAATTAGTGCTAAACTTATGCTCCTTTTAACTTAAAAGACTTAGTTAAGCTGTGCACGAGATATCTCAGCACTCAGAAAAATCAGAGCACCAGTCTACTTCAATTACAATGAAAGCGCTGATACCAGCAGAGGTCAAATTCGTTGGGAATTTTGAAAATCCCTAATGGTCACACACATTCACACATTAAAAGAAACATCGACGGGTAAACATCGTCGCCGGAGAGCGAGAAAAGCGCGCGGAAGGTGCGCCATCCAGCAGTAGGAGAGAAAAAAAAGAAGCAATTAGCCTCGCCGTTTAGCACGTCGCGATCCAGCGAGCCCAGATATTACACCGCGAACGAAAACAAAGCGCCAATCCCGCTAATCCGCAATGGGCGAGCAGCTGCGACGTAGCCGCAAGTTTCCACGGCAAAACCGAGGGATTTTTCGGCGTTACGAAAACGTCACATCACACACACGCAATCTCCGCCAACCCCCCACACAGATGCCCACACGGACACGCTCTCCTGCAGAGCGCACACATGCTCCAGACCTCGCGGCACCGCGTAAACAGAGAAAAAAAGCAAAAGCCCGACGCCCCGGGACCTCGCATCCCACGAAGGATCGAGAAGAGCTTTAAAGGATGTTACGGGACGCCTCGGAGATAAGACGCAGCTCTCGCCGTCTGGTCGCGGACTCGAGCGCGCGCGCGCGCACGCTATAGCATGCACGGCCGTATGGCCTGGCCGCGGCGGCTCTCTCCTCTCGAGCGCCTTCGTCGACGCGACGGGGAGGTGGGGCGCGGAGACTCGCGGTGCGGAGCCTCCGACGCTGATGCTCATGGCCTACTTACAGCGGCTCCAAGACGGCCGTCAGCCACGCCTTGAATTGATCGGGATTCTCTATTATCATGGTCGTCTACGGGGGCACATCGACGTCGTGTTGAGAGGATTGCCTCAGCGCTCCCGGGCGCCTCTGAGCTGCCTCGCGACTTTCGGGCTCTCCAAACGGCTAACGGGATACGAAGCGCT
Organism: Sycophila sp. Sp_5; assembly: GCA_018906775.1. Lineage (NCBI taxonomy): Eukaryota > Metazoa > Arthropoda > Insecta > Hymenoptera > Eurytomidae > Sycophila > Sycophila sp. Sp_5. The sequence goes on from JACCID010000058.1 coordinate 733,647, forward strand.
GCGTGTCGTACGTCGTCGTCGTGCACTCGTCTACTGGCAGCAGCGGCGCGCGCCTCGTAACTGCAAGACGGACGCCATTGCTGCCTGCGCGATACATACACTGCGACTTGCGAAGTTGCGAGAGGCCGGGCTGTGTGTGTGGGTAAAAATTATACGCGCTCGTCGTGTGTGCCTGTGCGCATCGCTGTCCGCTGCGGCTGCGTGGGACTGCGAGCGGCGCGTGCGCAAAATGACGATTATTTGAGCGCGTGTTTTGTGCTCGTCATTTTTGATTTTTTTGATTTTTTTTTTACTTTTTCCGTGCGTTTCGATTTGGTATTGAGTATTTTGGAAATCGAAAATTTAGACGATGAATTAATACTCTCGTTAAGTGATAAGCTTTGTAATTATATCGATTATTATTTGTGTTATTTCTGTTATCATTAATTATATTTTTCCATATGATGGTTGTGTAAGAGCATTTCTGCTTGTTTAATAGTCAATAAATAAATAAGTGAACAAAAATTTTACAAAGTTTCTGCAATTATTAAGTAATATCAATGTTAATTAATTTCTTCATTTAATTAATTGAATCGTAATGACTGCAAAATGGATATTTTGATTAAAAAAAAGCAATATTTTGAGTACTCCAGACAGTCGAGTCATCACTTAAATTTTTTTTTAATTTTAAGGAAATTATTAAGCAATATTGCGATTTTAATTTATTTAGATTTTTTTTTAATTATAAATTTCATATATTATCATCATTTTAATTGTTTTCGTAAATTTTAATATTCGTAAATTATATTAAAAAAATTGCAATGTAATATATACACTATCTGGATTCTTAAAATAGATATTTCTTAGTTTTATATTTTAAATTTATAAAATTTAAGATAGTAATTTGAATAGTAAAACGAAGCAGCTAGTTAATGGCACTTCAGTTTTTAATTAAATTATGATTAAAACTTTATTAAAATATAATAAGAACTTCAAAGCACTGTTACCTGTTTAACATTTTTTATTTAAATAAATATTTAAATTAGAAGTATTAGTTGACAATACTCATAGTTTTCGCAAAACTAATTAAAGTTGCTATTTTAATATTTTAAAGCTTATAAAAGGTTGATGCAAGTGATCTTGTTATACACCTCTTTAAATTTAACAATACATATACATTTTCTGAATGATTTGTAGGAAATTTATGTATAAAAATCAAAGTACCACTTATTCTAAAATGAAAAATAGACTTGTTTAATGTTCTTAAAAATGTATTTATTCGTCATCCTGAACAACGGTTGTTTTTTCAGACACGTACAATCCATCTAAGAACTTTCTAATATCCTTATTCTTGACGGTTGTGGATTGCTGGATGAGGGCAGCTGAAATTAAAAAAAAAATTTTAATTCTAATTACACTATAAAGAAATAATTCTATTAAAACTTTTTCTAAATGCAATTTCTCAATTATAATTTTACTATACTGTAAAATAAAAATCTTTCATTTTTTAAAATATTGTTATTTGCCTGGTTTTATTTTCTACATGTTTTTGTAAATAAAAATAATGTAAAATTGAATCAATAACTTATATACTTTTATATACAAAGAAGCATTAATAAATAAAAAGTAATAAATACCTGATCTCGAAACATCTTCCAGCGAGTTTCCTTCCAAGATAAGCTCATCCTTTTGTTTTTGTGAATTCACAACTGTTACACCAGGTGCCATTTTCACCCTTCGAATGAATTTCTCTCCCAAGAAATTACGGATTTCGATAACTGTGTTGTTCTCGGTAGTGACACAGTTGATGGGGAAGTGAGCATATACAGCTCTCATTTTGTATTGGTACCCTTTGGTTACTCCTTTGAGCATGTTTTCAATGTGAGAGCAGACAGTACGAACAGCAGCCAATTCTTTCTTGGTACCAAACCATTTTTCTACTCGGAGCAGCCTGGGGTTAATCATCTAAAATAAAATTCAATCTCTGCTTTATTCATTATGAAAATATTATCACAAAACTTTTAATAAAAAAGTGATTGATCAGTAGAGGATTAATCATTTATAATTAAATGAAGGGGAATCCACCAAATCATCATTTATAAAAAAATGTTACATTTAACATTTAACAAGAAGACTAAATAAATTCTAAATTTTTGATAAACTTACACGAATATCCAAAGCCAGATGCTTGAAGGCACGCTTCAGTGTACCTCTGGGTCCTTTCACTGTTACAGTCCTCGATTTGACTGAAACAATCAGACCCTCGGGATCTTGACTGTTTGATTCGTTACAATCGTCTTCATCGTGCAGCTGCTAAAAAATAAAATCAAAATCTTAAAACAAATGTTTTATAGAAGTAGGCAAGTCAATCAGCAATGCAACTAAATCAACTATTTTAACAATTAATATCATCACAGAAAAAAGTACACGAAAAACAGTAGAACGAGAATAAATTTTATTTATCAGAAGTGCACTAAATTTGCTACACGGGAAGCACTAGTTAAATAACTTAACAATTTCCAATCTGCCACGAGAAACTTTCCGAAACGACAACAACACAGACGAAGGTTAGGAATAAAATTTTTCCGTAGGATTCAAGTAATGCGAAAAATATTGTTCAAGGAGTGCAGAAGAACGATGCAGGAATGCATTTTAAATGATCTATCGCGATAATTTGATTCCTTCGTGCCGATTGCGCTGGCTGCAAAATTGCTCGAAATTCCATATTACCTCACGCACGTCTCCAAAAGACCGGAAAGAGAGGTGCGGAGCGGACAGGACAAATCATTCGGTCGTACGTCCGTTGATGACGCAAATCACAAGATGGGCATGTGCATTTATTTAGGCAATTCGATCGCCGCATGAGGTCGTTGTGTGTCAGGATTCATTTTAAATTAAAAAATATTTTGCACTGTGCTTTGTATATCTTTCTTGAAAGCCAATTAAAACTGATTTAACTAACTATAAGTAAAATTAAAAAAAGTAAATTTTGTTATATTTATTTTATTACAAAATTAGGTATGAAGGCAAAGGTATGATAAAGGAACTATTTAGTGACTATATAAATAAAAAACAAATTTTTTAAATATAAATTCAAATAAATTCATTTATTTTTACAGTGCATGTACTATTTATATTTTATGATTTGTAAAATAATTTTTTATCAACAAAGAGGAGATTCTTCAACTTGTTAGAACTTCTTTTTTCCTTTGCTTTTTTTTTCATCCAACTTCAAGAAGTCATCCATGATATCTTGTGGCAAATCGAATTTATGTATATTTGGTAAAATTACTCTACGCAAACAAGTTCTTAATGTGTCTGGATTTCGGTGTTTTAAATACTGTAATAGATAAAAAATAAAATATAGTACAGTTAAATATGCAACTTTCAAAATGTGATTCATTAAAATGTATTACTGACCCCATCATCAGTCATAGCTTCCCACAGTTTTATTCCTTTAGCTTTGTATATTATATTATTACTTATCAAATACTTTAAAATAATCTTTTTTTCATCATCAGAAATCAATCTTCTAAAAAAATTGTATTTTAATTTATAAATGTATGTGTTTATAAAAATATATATTTCTTACCCAAGACAACTGTGACTTCCATGATATCCTGGTTCAAATGTACATTTTTTATCCTGGCATACATTATTTGGATCCACATGAAATAACCACTTCAAATCATTTCTTTCATCTATTTTTTTTGTCTTCATATCTGGAGAATTTGGTGGTGAGCTTGTTTCTTGAATATCACTACCTTTATTACTACTCTCATTATTTTTAAAATCTTTAGTATCAATCCAACTTCTTTTTGAAGAGGGTTTTGACTTCATATTCTTTCGTGGAACATCACTTTCGTTAACATTGCATTCAATTTTTCTTTTCTTCCTTCTCAAAGGTTCACTGTCGTTTGTATAACTGGTACTATCATTACTACTACTAGACATATCTCTTTTTACACGAATTTTCTTTTTTTTATTTGATATTCTCTCTGCTATGTCATCATTATCTTCACAAGAATCTGATGAGTTTACTTCTAACTTTATTTTCACAGATTCATCTGATGAATTTGCTTCTAACGTTATTTCCACAGGTTCATCTGATGAATTTGCTTCTAATTTTATTTCCACAGGTTCATCTGATGAATTTGCTTCTAATTTTATTTCCACAGGTTCAGCTGATGAGTTTGCTTTTAACTTTATTTTCACAGGTTCAGCTGATGATTTTGGTTCTGATGTTATTTCCATAGGTTCAGCTGATGATTTTGGTTCTGATGTTATTTTCACAGTTTCATTTGACAAACTGGTTTCAGAATCATAACTATAATTTAATTTTTTCTTATAAAGTTGCAAAGCTTTTTTCCTTAATGTTGATAGGTGATTATAATATTTATTTTGAACGAGTGATGGAGAATTTTCTTTATGTTGATTGCTACTTTCTACATTTATTTTATCACATCTACAAAATTAATTTTTAATATTTAAAATAATAATTTTATTTTATTTATTTAACAAAGTTTAAAGCAATACCTGTATAATTCAATATCTTGAACTATTTTAGATTCTACAGAGTCAAGAAGAAAATTTAAGTGATAAAGATCCTTCCGTTTTATATTTTCCTTTTTTTCATAATACGATTTCTCTACAAGTACATATTTGGCATGCTTCGACACTTTTCCTCCCAAATCCTGCAAATATATCATTGTTATCAACTTCAAAATATTATCTTTAAAAACGACATCCAATTAAAATCTTTACCTTCACAATATAACAGAAACCCTTCTCACATTCATCAGTCAACCCTTCAAATTTAAAGGTATAACCTTTGAGGAAGTCTCGATGCGCTTTCAAAAATTCATTTGGTTCGTAGTCATCCCATAATTCAGTCATTATTCTAGCTTAAGAGCTTATTATTCACTCAAAAATTTCATGAAACGAAAACTAAACAGTGACGCATGAACAATCTGAAATTTCATTTCTATTTATTTCACTTGACAAGTCACTTATAGACCACTATAAAACTAATTGTGAAATAAAGTAATAGTAAACTGACAATGAATGTAAACAGCCACTTAGTGCCTGCAATTCCTAAATAAGAGCAGAAAGATAATATAAGTACAATTGAATACAATATATGAAAATTACTTACTATTTAAACGTGTTTATACGGAGGAACAAACAATACATTTTGATAAATGTGCGGGAAAGCGATTTTAACCCTCGCCTGAGGATTGTTTGAAAAGGTCACACGAGATTAAAGTCACTTCCTCGCACAAGTATCCAACCGTTTGTTTTGATATAACAGAAATAAATGAATAATTGCACCGCGTCTATCAAAATATTTTTACACTGTAACGTCTGCCGGCGGTGATGTATCCCGGGTATTCGTATCCTATAATCCTAAACGAAACTTCGTATGATAAACCGCTCACTTCGCACCCATCTATCTATAGTCGAATGCTCACCGGTCGCTGGTGCGCCTCTCGCGGCGTATTAGGGGCCCAGTGAAAAACGAACTTTCGGACGGCCAGTGTTACTGCTCTCGAGGGCGAGCCGAAGGATCACCCCGCGACAAGGAGCCATGGCATCTCTCTGCAGACAAGCGATTTTCCAGCTGGCCAAGCGGCCGCTCCACGTGTCCGCGTGCAAGAGTAAGGACCGCGAGCCGCGGAGGTTCGACCCGGGGCGCGAATTCCCCCGTCTGTTTATTCGCACCGCAATTACGTAATGCGGAGGGCGAGAGACAGCGACGGCGAAGCTCGCGACTCGGGTGCCGTCGACGCCGACGGAGCGATGCACCGCCTTAACCCTCGCTTTTTCTTGTATTTTTGCAGCGGGGAAGAGGCTAGCCGATCCCCTGGATCACGCCACCGGTGTCGAGAAGCAGGAAATGCTCGCGGAACTCGCTGGCAACGATGTAAGTCCTTCCTCGAAATTTTCGCTTTTCGTTGCGACGTATTATGCACGAGACTGGTTATATATAGCGATTTGTTATCTGCGAGGTGTTACGGAACTGGGGGGTGGCTGGAGGATAGACGAGCAAATTTTTCTTTTATTTAGACTTCCTGAAGGGGTAGGATAATTCGGAGTTTAAAGGTTAGTTAGTCTGCTCCGAAATTTTTTAAGCTATGGTACGCGCAGTTAAATGGTTTCTCTTATTTTCGTTAAAATGGTATGTTCAGTTTTGTTACAAACGTTTTTTATTTCATGAAGACTGCTTGAGGAGAATAAGTTATACAAGACGCAGCAAGGAAGTAAAGTTTTTATTGATCAATTGTTTGGTTAACTTATATTTATTTCTACTGCTCTGTGTGTAGCTTGTTTTCTCAATCGGTAGGTCAGATTTTAAATTTCCAATTAATTATTGATTATATATTAACCATTCACTACAATAGACAGTAATCAATGAGTAAATAATAAGTAAGAATATTAAATTAAAAAGTGTTAATAAACTTTGTTTTACAATCATGATGATTTGAAATTATATAGTATTGAAAAGCAAAGCTATGTAAATATTGTAATCTGATAATATAAATTTATGCAGATATATAATTAAATTTAAGGTTTCAATATAAAAGGTAAATGTTATAAAAGTACTTATATATTGACTAAATATTTCTTGATAAAATAACTTTGATAACTTATATTGCAAGACAGCATATCTTTGATCTACTTTTAACAATATATTTAATAAGTTATTAAGCCTTATTTAACATTTCACATGTTTAAAAGAATAGTTATAACGGGAAAACTTTTTTCAGGATCCTTTTGACACTAAGGTAATGAAACGTGGACCAGGAACCAAAGAATGTCCAAATTTGGTTGGTAGTTATTTCAAGAGCCGTCTGATTGGTTGTGTTTGTGAAGAAGATCAACTACATATTAACTGGATGTGGTTGCACAAAGGCAAGCCGCGTCGTTGTGAATGTGGATACTGGTTCAAACTTGTTGAGCGAGCTCCAGTAGAGGGTTAATCTGGTACAGGCTAGTCGATTGTTTGAACCTTCTTCTTAGAGTTAATGCGTTAAATAGATGATATCAATGAAGCATTAGGGTGGAACTTATTTACATCGTGCATCTACTTATTTTTATTTCTATTAAAAAAACATTTTGAATATACAATATTTAAATGTAAATTACTTGTAACAAATAAGATATTGTGGTGTTCAAAGTGAATAAGAACAACTGTCCTCCCTAAAATTAATTTTTATTGCTCTGCAAATAAAGATCATTTAAAGTAATTAATTTGATATTGATCCGTAGAACCTTATTTTACATACTTTAAATATCAAATTACTTGTACTAAACCTTCAAATATTTCCTTTGCCTAATAAGAAAGACTTTGTCAGTCCTTCTTCTGTTGTGTATAATTTGAATATTTGATTTTTAGTGAGTCTAGCTAATTGTACACTGCCGATACACTTAAATCAATACAATAATTAGAATTTCTATATACTTTGGGTTTGCATTTCAAAATTAGAGTACTCTCATTGTAAAACAACGAATTATTGTTATTTATAAGTAATGAGTTATAGTTACTTCAATCTTATAATAATCCTTTAATTAATTTAAGTTAAATTGTGCAGAGGATTCAGAAATAAAAATAACAAAATTTATATAACAGTTTTTGGACCTTTATTTTCACATTATGTAACAACCAAGAGGAATTATTATAAGACGATTTTTATTACAATACAATTTATAATAATAAGGTGTATAAATATTTTGCAGTCCCACTAAAGATAAATCAGTACTTATGTGCAAAATGCAAATAGTAAGGATAAACATCAAAGAAATTAAAAAAACATTTTCTTAATGCCATTACCAGACAATAAATATAAGATTGTCTACTATTAAACCAAATTACCCCATTTAACCAATAAACATTCACCTAAAAAAATAATTTTATAAACATAGAACCTATATAAAAAGTGACTTAGAATATTTACAAAACTTCAAAATAAAATTTTGATGTTTATCGTATGAGTGAAATAAGAGTAATTTTTGATTTAATTGTTTTCATTTTTCATTTGGAAAATATTTTCATTCTTTGATTTAACAAAACTATCATTATTATCTTTATCAAAATCACTGATTTCTTGAGATTCTGAACTCTCATTTACAATTGTGGAATTTTCACTTGTTATTTGAGGTTCACAAACGGTCGTTGGCTGTGGTGAATTACTTGCTTCAGACTTCTTCTTCAGTTGACCAACTACAGTAACATATGTTGAAGGAATTAATCCTACATTTATGCTATCCGTAGCTCTCCACCATCCAGGCAAATTTTTTGGTTGTAAGGATTGTGGAGCTAGCCAAACTTTTTGACCAGTTTTCAAAGGCAATTCTTCAGAGGATGCTGGTGTAAAGTCATACAAAGATGTCGCAGTGTAAACTGGTTCCTTATATTGTAACCATTCTTTTGGATTATTTACTAAAAATATAAAAAAATTTCAATATTACAAAATTATAGTAGTATATTTTATACCAAAGGTGAACAGGCAAAGAATGTATCAAATCACTCGTAAATTAATAAACATGCAATTTCAGACAATCTTTAAATAGTCTTGAGGTATATATTTTTTACATGAGGCTCAAAGAGAATAAGTATTATATCTTTTGCCAAAAGGATGTAAAAGTACTCTCTTCATGCATATAGAGTATATAAAAAAATACTTAAATATTATAAAAAAAACTTACCATTGACATTAACGTTTTTTGCGTTTCTCAACAATCTGTGAATTAAATATGGAGTACCAAAAAGAATACTTAAAAACAAAAAGATTGGCCACGAAGATGTTCCAGTCTGTTCTGAATTCCCATTCATAACTTCAGCTATTGTTTCTCTCCACAATAATTCACTATTTGTATCTTGATTTCGTAATCCTATATCATATTTAATCGTTTTATTAAATTTTGAATGAAAAAGTTTATCTTTTTATCACATAAATCTCTAGATTCTTCAATATAATAACCAAATTTATGAAAGATTCTTACCAAGTGTATACTTTACTCTGTAGTACAACCACTTTATAAAACGAACTAATGCAAAACTACTTAGAAGCTGTCTCAACATTGTTCTTAATTTACCCATGTTTTCAGCTACCCCTAAAATTGCTCTAAAAGAACTTGTCATAGCAAAAAATGTTGATTCTAACATCATTGTCACTGAAGAAAATGTATGCACCATTGCTTCTATGGACTGGAATGCTGGCCTTGTGCTTTCTTCAGCATACTGTACAAATCTAAATAAAACAAAATAGTAACATTATAACATTACAAAAAATAAATTCAGAATCAGTATTAAATTAGAATTTTACCTATTTTCAACGTCACCACTGGGACCTCCCCACTGATTTTGGCCATACATAGAATAACCTGGATAAGATCCATAACCCATGCCCATCCCGTACCGACCCAAACCCATGCTATTCCAACTGGAACCATATCCACCATATCCACCTAAATAAGAAGAACCACCATAAGGGCTATAAGACTGATAAGATGAGGCAGGCCTCCGTGGTGGTAAAGGAGGTGGAGCTGTTGTTTGGATTCCGGATATTCCCATCGGTTGAGGAATTCTATAAAAAGAAATGATTTCTCTTAAAAATTTACAAAATATGATAACTAATACAAAAATAAATTTTTAATTAATTTTAAGTATTTTAAGTATTTACAGTATAAGATAAGTTAATAAGATAAATTATTATATTTTACATTTCATGCAATTGCAATAAAATTAAATATTTAAAAAAATTTGTATAAACAAATATTTTCGTAATTTACCCATCTACAATATTTGGAGCATTTCGAAAATGGGTTGCGCCAAGGGAATTTGTTCTCGGTTGATTCATCATGATGTCTGTGCCTGTAGAAAATGAAGACAACCGAATAATGATGCACTTTAGATGCACAGCTTTTTATTAAACATCCATGAAATGGGTCAATTGCAGCCCCTATTTTTCAGATTCGAACTGCTTTTATAAGTTAGTTAGTCAATGTGAACATTCAGCCTGCTGCTGCTGCAAAAAAAATAACATATGCTTTAAGGGTGTTTACAGTTTACATTTAAATAAAACAAATAATCTTGATAATTAGTAGAAAAATAAGTGATTTGATAAGCCATTGATAAGCTTTAAAAAAATATCGCAAACACTTCGATCGATTTACCCAAATACTCACGTCAGTCCTCATCTTTCTTCGCTTTTTAGTTACTGCATTTTAACAACATAAGTGGTGCATCGAATATTACAAAGTTTTGTATGTAGGTACGCAGCGAGTATTGTTTTTTAATGAAAGTTGCAGGATGATAAACGAAAAACCAACCTGTTTTCCCACAGTCAAATACCCAACCTAAACTGTGTGATATCTGACGTATGAACGTCGTACAGTGTGTCTGTCTGAATGCCAGTATTGTTCAGTGTGTATATTCTGCATATACGAAATACGATGTACGCATTGCACGCATGAACACATTAGTGTATAGTTACACACACAGATTTCCATTGGTAGTATTATTGGCCTGTCGGAGTGGGAATTCAAGTAAATTTAGCTTATCTTTAGGCACACGCATGGGAGGTTGCTATCCCTTTTTTTCAAGTGTGTGAGTGCGATAAGATTAAGTGTATTTATTGTTGGTGTGAGCTCTACATGACTGTTGTACACGTCTCGTCTGTCTGTGACATCCTATGAATATTTTTCGATTGAAGTTATGATTCACGGCCACTTAATATAGTTCGAATTTATTTTTTATGAAATTTTAAGACAAGTGGAGTGTAGAGCTCCATTGTTGTTCAAGAACACACTGGCAGAGTGACAGTAGGTAGAAGTTGATACTTGATAGTTTACTTTATTCTTTGTGCATCAAGATTGATTTGTCGTTTAAATATGGAGTAAACTTATCTTTAATGTTTTTAGAGCAAATTGATTACAATGGGTGCAGGAAAAAGCCAATTTACAGAGGAAGAGCTGCAAGATTACCAGGTTACGTACTTTCAATAACACTATTTTGTTTAAATAATCTTTCATTTTAATACTTAAGTAATCATTGATTTGTAATTTTATTATAAATGCCTTAGATTATTAATTTTTTAAAATCATTAATTTAAATAATTTTTTCAGGATCTCACATATTTTACAAAAAAGGAAGTGTTATAGTAAGTACTGCCTTCGTTTGGATACACTTTTTATTCTGAAATCTTCAATTCTTATTTATTTGCATGAGTAAAATAAAATTTAAATAAATGATTTTAGTGCTCACCAAAAATTTAAAGCTCTTGCACCTGAAAAGGTTGGACACAATAGAAATGCCAAATTACCAATGACAAAAATTTTGCAATACCCGGAATTGAGAGTTAATCCATTCGGGGATAGAATTTGTAAAGTATTCAGTTCTAGTCAAGATGGTGATTGCACTTTTGAAGATTTTTTGGATATGATGTCCGTTTTTAGCGATGCTGCTCCAAAAGCAGTGAAAGCCGAACATGCCTTCAGAATATTCGGTTAGTACATACCAAATACACAATGTTTCCTTTTAATTCTCTATCAATTTAAATTTAATTAATGCAACAGATTTCGATGGAGATGACATGCTAGGCATTGGAGATTTAAGGCAAGTTGTAGATAGACTTACTGGTAGCCAACGTTTAAGTGAGGGTGATATGCAACAACTTATTCAATACCTATTGGAAGAAGCTGATTTAGATGATGATGGAGCCTTAAGCTTTGCTGAATTTGAGCATATTATAGAGAAGAGTAGTGATTTTTCAAAGTAATATTTTTCATCAATTTACTACTTGTTTTAAGATTTATTTTTATTAATTTCTTAACAAATTTTATGTTGCAGAACTTTTAGAATACATTTATAAAAGTAATTAATGAATAGCACCAATTATATGTATTACATAAAGAAGACTGAATATAGTAGCTAGTTTAAAAGAGTTATCACAGAATAAAATATCTGTAATTGATCTATAAGAATTATATAACAAAATTATCAAATATTAGGAAAAATTAACCATGTGGGTATGTTTACCAATGTATATTTAAAGATTGTGATTAATCCAAAAATTAAAAATTCATATAAATAATAAAAGTGACTGCCAACTTTGTTATTTAAAATGAAGAATGTATTGGAATGTGTTTTCTATGTTTATAAAATTGTTTATACTATTGTTTTAAATGTATTTGTATAAAATTACAACTATCAATATAAATAATAATCATAAAAATAAGGAAGTGTGTTTGACTTATCACCAACAAAATATAACAAATTTTATTTTGTAACTTTTGTTTATTAAAATATACTTAAGTATATCTGAATGAATTTTCTGATTTTATTTCAATGATTGCAAATGTTAATTCTTGTATAAAAAACTGGCAGTAGAAAAGTTTGCTTAATCCTGGGACCTTATGATTGTAGATATCCTCTGAAAAAATATTATTTAGTATTAAATAATATTGAACATTGATTTAGTTAATATAAACAAATAGTAATTTGTCTGTACACTGGACATGTATAAATATACTTACGGCAACTTCATACGCATAAATATCCAGCAAGTTATAAAAGATACCAATATACTAATAAATCCTACACTTATCAACAGTATCCTGGTTAATTTGGGCATAGATGGGCTATGCGTTTGATCAAGTATAATAAAACCAAGTCCCCCTAACGTGAAAAGAAAACTTGCCGCTAATCCTTCCATAATATACTGTCCATTTACTCGATAAGGCATAAATGCAACCTATTTGTGATAAAGGACACATGATTATTACAAAAACGTATTAACAGATAACTGTAATTAAAAACAACAAAAAACTAACTGGTCGACTGTGTCCGTGTTCATCCGTAGTTTGTCCAACACTGGGTGGCTCCAAAATAACGTCATATATTATACCTACAATTAATGAAAAGTTCATAATGAAGTAAATAAAAGTAAACAGATATGGCCTAAATATGGTAATAGTAAAGTTTACCTCCAGTCATTAAAAAGTATGAAAGTAATACCATTGAAAAAACTACCATTGCACTGGGCTTCACAAACCATGATGGCTTTTTTAGCTTTAAATTAGGAACCTCTAAGATGTAAAATGGTACTCGATAAATAAAATTCATTTTTCTTAACTTTATAGTACAATTCTACGAAAACTAATATATAGGTTAGACGATTTCACTACAAAATTTAAAGGATTATAGGAAGTGAACAGTAGGAAACACCGGCATATTGACACGTATAACACGGATATCTCTGCACAAGTGTGCACATATGAAGTTTATGTGTGTGTACGTACATATGAATATATGTGAACAGATACATATATATAGTTATTTAGGTAAAAAAACCTTCTGTGACGAACTGTTACGTGACGACTTAATGACAGGTCTGCTGCGTCACAGTAGTCAATAATAAAGCGCGAAAGTTCAAAAAAATCTTAACTTATTTTAGTCGTCAGTTTCAGTATCAATACTGAAAAAAAAGTGTTTTTGAATTATTTTTTTCATTTTGCATTATAATAATAACTATAAAATGACATTTTATCTGTGTTTAAAGACACAAATAAATATTCTGTTTAAATAAAATAAATATTTAAACAAAATAAAAATAAATTAAATTGTATACAATATTCATTTAAAACAAATTTATAAATAAATATCGTAACACTAAATTTCAATCGGCAGGAAATGGAAAAACTATTTTAAATTGTCATTTCCTAAACAGAACATTTGATCATCTTAGCAGCAAACGAACCTCCTGCCAGTTGCTCCGAAATTCTTTTCACCATCCCAATTCCCATTTCGTAACAACTGCGAAACTAAATAAGAAAGTGTGATTATTATAACAGTCCCCGGTTCAAGTCATTCTCTTTCACCGACCGTTGCGAAGCATCTCGGCACCGCGATAAAAACTGCACCGCAATAAAGCACCGATCCCGTCTATTGTCGTAACGGCAAAGCGGCAACTATAAATAGATTCGTAAAAAGGGCATTCTAAAGACTGCGGGCAAAAATGAGCCTGAAAAGAGAATCAAATATCATCGCTATGACGAATCTCGTCGGCATCCGAGTCGCAGTGCTGCCCCCCGTGGATCCCCACCAGTCAGAACTCAGGGCGCGTGCGAGAATACACGCGTGTGTGCGTGCTCACGTACAGCTGCCATCTTCGCGGTATTCCAATAGCGATATAAACTCTTGGCGTTTACGTCAGTCGCGCGCGTCAGTGTGAGTGAATAGCCTACACGTTCGGCGGAATTCCGCGCATTCATTCGCGGCCGCGAGAAGGGGACACAAGGTGCACGTTGTACCGCGGTGCGCATACCCACGGCTCCGGCGTATTATACGCGGGCCATAAAGCGTAACGGAGTTGCGGCGCGCGACTCCCACTTGCCTCGTCCGCCCCCTCCCCCCGGCCCCGCCGTATCGTTCATCGAACGACGGCGCGTCTCCACGTCAGTGCTGTGCGCCGCTGCAGAGTGTCCGGGAGTGCGGGTCCGCGACTTTGTAGGCTAGGTTCGGCTGGCTCGGGAGTCGGCTGGCGACGAGGGGACGTTCCCGGGGGTGCGCGGCACGTTTCTTTTTGGCACGCGCCGCTCGCTCGCGCGTGTGCTCCGATCAATCGCGCCGAGAATCCTCATCCCCCCGCGCGCGGGGTGTGTGCATGTGCGCGCGCGAATTACCGTTGCGAAGGAGCAGCCAACGGCCTTGCCGGGGCGAGTGAGGCGCCGAGGCAGTGGGCAACGATGTTTCTCGAGGCGGAAACATGAGACTCTGCGTGTTCTACGTCTACTGGATGCTGATCTTCACGTCCGTAGTGTCTAGGTGAGCGTCGCCGACACCCGGGGCTCCGTTGCGTCAGTTGGATCTGGCTCATTTTTTTGGCCGTTTCGATTTGAGTCTGCTGGTCGTGCTCGCGCGTTTTTCGGAGAATATTTATGCGTTTCAACAGCTGTGGGGAGGAGAGGATTTATATTGCTTTGTTGACTTGCGAACTCTGGCTGATCTATTTCTTGATTATGTATTAGAGGGTATTTTGTGTTGATGTTCAAGCCCTGTCAAAAGCTCGTTTGCCTCATACCGACTAAGTTCCAAGCATTTCGACACAATAGTTTATTAAAAATAGATGCAAAGCAGTTCCTTTATCGTAGGGTTTATTGGCTTTCTTATTTATGATTGTTTAAATAATAATCGTTCAGAGTTTTTTTAATAATTGAAACGGATTCATCATAAATGTTTGAATCGTAAGCTCCTGCTTCTTAAGCAGAAAAAATATAAGTTTTAACTGGAACTTTTCTTGTTAGTAGTCAACAATTGAAATACTCATGAGTATTTAATAAAATATGTATTATATATTGCACATACTTAGAAATTGATATGAATTTCAGATAGAGTAACAATTTTATTATCCGCCTGTATCCAGTGAGAATTGAAGTACTGGAATTTGAAACAAAAAGAGAGTTATTTAATTCAGTAATCTTTTAAACCTTTTTTTTTAATTATATACGATTAAATTTAAATAATAGATAATACAATATAAATGAATTAGTTAACAAAATTTGCGGTCGAAAACAGTATACAAAAAAATCATTGTGATTTCAGTGCGCTCCTTTTTTTAATCGTCGCATCAGAAAATATACAGAATAGCAAGTTCATTGGTCCAGATAGAAATCAAGGATTTGTGCAAGAAGAAAATGTCTCCAACACAGAGGATTCTCAAGACCCATTTGCATCGGACAATCAGGCGAAACCTGATTTTAAAGTACCTTCCACCTTGAAGCCAAAAATAAAGGAAGAATCTTTTCCAGTAAGTATGCAAAACTTAATTAAATTATAACTTAATTACTCCACACATTCCTTGAATAATAATGCTTTTTTTAAAAATAATTATTCTAGCTTTGAATGATACACATTTAAATGGTCTATTGAAGTTTTTTACTTTTAGGAACTACTTTTTCATTTCTGTCAAGTATAAATAGAACAGATTGAATTTTTGGGGTCCGCGATATTTGTCCGTGAATTTCGTTCTTTTTCTATCTTTAACTATAAAAAAAAACGAAAAATATTTCAGCAATCGGATGCCCGGAACAAACTATATTAGTATAGTATATTATTTTGAAGGGAGAGACGGTAACGCTCTCTCGTTGTCCTTGAATCGAGTTTCTTGATCTGTATTGGAAAAACGTATATTATTAAAGAAAAAAGTCATATTCCATCGCAAAAACCAAAAATAGATAACAAAGAGAAAGTGCGATAAAAATAAACTGTTGAATTGCTCGATTTTAAATTTAGTGGCGGAATGAACTTATTATTTATACACCAGTGCAAATTCGCAGAATGAAAAAAAGTATATTCAAACGAAAGTATACGAATATATCTATAGAGAACACAAAAAACTCTAATTGCGTCGTGACAGTTGAACTCGCCTTTTTTACCTTCTGGTCGCTGTTAAGCAGCGACACTATTTATAAACAACAGGGCGATTATCTACGCAATTTCACCGCCGGCCATCATTACTATTTAACGAGAAAGATCGTTTGATCGTCCACTCAAGGACTCCAGCTGCGGTGTGGTCAGTGAATTCTAATTGTTGAGCCTTTACTGTGCCGTTAAGTTAAATTTCACCAGGCAAATAATGCGTTTTCCGCCTATAAGGAAAAATACTTCGTTTCCTTGTAACTTCGCAACGAGAGTTACACTATTATTTACTTAATGTTGCATACACATCCTTTATTTATCGTAAAGCAGAAATTTAACAAATAATTAAATTTAATAAATGATTAAAAACTCATTTTAGGATGCACAGTCTCCCATCTCGTCGAGTTTCAATATCCCAAAAAACGAGGAGTCCAAGATCCCGCCGGGAATTGAGATCTTCAAGGAGAGCTTAACGCAGCAACCTAATCTATCTCAAGGGTAAGTCCCTCAAACTACTTTTCAGGCGTGTCATTTTCAGATATTAAAATGGTTCTTGTTGGATATACGATATTACAGAGAATTAACAGAAAAATTACATACAATTATATAAATTTTGGAGAATTTTTCAGAATATTTCTATACACCAGTGCGGCTGAATGCATATTAAAGAATAAAAATTCACAAAAATATTGTTACTTTATCTTACAGTAGCTACGTAGTTTACAGAGTAGTAATATTAAAATATTTTTTCGTAACTACTTTCATATTAATGAAAGATTATAAAAATACTTTTTTTAAAAAGGTTCTATTCCTTCTAAAACCTATTCTGAGGCAAAGCATAAAAAATTGTACGGTTTTGTAGTTTTACTCTAATTTTATATAAGATTTACTTAATTATTACTTTCATAAGTGCTCTCAATTTTAACTCGTTGTCCGACAAGAATCACTTTGATCGTTTTGGGTGCGTAAAAGCGACCCTCATTAAAAAAATAAATAAATAAATAAGCATCAATTTTCCGGCACGTGACGATGCGGATAAGGCTCGCGTGGCTCTCGAAACCCTTTTGCTTGTCTCGCCTCGTGTCTAGGTCGCCACGTCGCGCCTCGAAGCCTTATCGGGGCCCCAAACTCCAAATCTACATCGATCGCTCGCGCGAAAATTAAAGCCGCCACGCGCACGAGACGCTCGCGCAACAATGTGCTGATCCTTCCTGTTGCCGCGCAAATTCTTGTCCGTCACACTCCTCTCCTACTTTATCGCGGATTTAGATAAAGTTCCGCGTTTCGTCGTCGGATGGAAAGTATAGCCGATCGCGCAACGGCGCCTCGTTTTAACGTCATTGCCGCCGGCGCCACTGTGTGGGTGCAGTTTGCAGGCGGCGCGAGTCGATTGAGAAATCAATTTACAACTATACTGCATATTTATTTTTCTTTTTTTTTTCTGTTTTTAAAGGAACCTTCGAGAATTATTAAAATGCGGACACGATATGTATGGATCGAATGAATGTACATTTTTATCGCAGAATCGAGGGAATAAAATTGTGTTTTCGATAATAACAGTTCGATTTGTTGAGCCACTGTCTATAGAAGCGAAGAAGCTGCCACTTGTTAAAATATTTGAATTCGAAAGATAATAATACTTTATTCGCGAGAAGTTCGATTTCTCAGCCGCGAGAGCGACGAAGAAAAACACGCGAGACTGATTTTCTCCCCATAAGATGGGGCTGAGGTGGATTCCAGTCTTGCCATGTACGGCTTATTCTACTTATTGTCACCTTTATTTTTCTCTGCATACTTTCGCTTCGTACTTTCAGGTCAAGATTTTCCGGTCATGGCATTTCGCGCAATTGTGAAAACGCATGGAATGTAAAAAATTATTTGCAATTAGACTCGAATGATTTGTAATTAGTATCCAGTACAATATTATACAACAGCGTATAAGGAAACTGAATCAACTCACAAGCATAGCTTTTTTTGAAAATTTTATTCTTAAAACATTTAGTTTCCTTCAAACGATACACATTTGAATGATAACGGAGCATAAAAAAAGTTACTTTACAATTCGTATACAATTAAAACTGTCAAATATTATACTAAGCGATAAGCAAAAAAAGTAAGGAAACAACATGGCGCTAGTCCATTTTGCATACATGAGTCACGCTTATTCTTTCACAAAATGAAAATTCGGTTGCAATTGTACTCGAGCTACAATGAAGTAATACATAAAGCATGGTAGTTTGAATACGCGCTTGAAAATCCTCCGGGAATGCTCGAATTTTAATCAGAAAACTGCGCATCGAAATACGCTTAAAATAAAATAAAAATAAAAAAATATAAAAAAATGGAACTCAAGCGTTACGGGTACTTGTACGTGAGCATAGTCTCCACGGCAAATGTAATCGAGGCAAAGATCGCGATGATCCCAGCACCCAACAGTTCGTTTCGGGCGTCGTCGAACGCATGAATTTCGCCCTCGTGCTTGGTGAAGTCGACGATGAGCACGGCGCCGGTGATACAGCAGAGGATCGAGGCTACGCCCGAAAAAATTATCAGCTGAAAAAAAAAAGAATACAAGCGGTTGACGGAAATAGACTAACTCTCTTTCTCTCGGTGTTATAAAGTACGGATCATGTACCTGCGGTCGCTAGTCTGTCGTCGTTGCTCTTTTTATTTGTACTTTTAGAAGACAGTATGTTTGCTTTAGCCTTGTCCGCGAGACTGGCGGTTTTTAGAGAGCACCGAGGTGGTTATTGTAAGAGGAATTCTTTTTTATTCAGTTGAAAGTTTTATTATTCGCGAAAAGCTTATACTTTTAGATAGAGAGCAATAAATATTTTTTTTATTTTAATTTAATAACTTTAAGTGGACAGGAAATTTTGTATTTTAATGAAATGTTAAATAGAATATTGTTAGAGAGTATATTAATTTGGAATACAAATGATTCATAAGTGCTCGAAGACTTTACTGTCAAGAATTCTATACAAACATGATATTATATAGATAATAAGAGTGATATGAGCTACCTCATAGATAACGCAGTTTTATTTCTAGCTAGAATAATTTACTAAATTATCAGAGTTTAAAGGATATTCTTGACAATTACAATCTGTGCAAATGTAATCAATTGTAATTTAGTTTAACTTCAGTTTCTACAACTAATTATTGTAAATTTTTTAAATAATTTAAACTTCAAATTAGACTCACTAGTATCTGCTCAAATGATTTCTAACCACTTATTTTGTTAAATTTTATAAATTGTACAACTCAATATTATGTTCGTAATGAGGAAAAGTAAAAAACTATGTATTCAATTTTAGTGTAGCAGAGATAAATGAATTGTGTTGCTATTCGTTTTTTTTCTGAATATTGTAAATCTAATAATTTTTTACATTTTTCTGTCTTCCGTATTAGGACAAATAACGTTTAATTCATAACGAAATTTCCAACTCACCATTCTTTTTGGCAATTCATCGCCGAAAAATTTCGAGGCTATTAGAACAATGTTTATCAGCAAATATCCGTAGAGCGTCGTGAAAATAATTGTCCTCTCCGCGTCGTTACTCCTCAGAAAATTTCTTCGTATTTTTTGTTCCTCAAATGCATAACTGACCAGTGTTAGTGTAATGATGATAAAAATCTGCAAGAAAAATCTTCGATGATGATTTTCAGCCTTCGCGCGTGTCGCGTGGGAGAAGAAAATCGCAAGTGACAAAAGATTCTGAATTACCAAATTACATCGAATTGTGGAATCATTGCGTTATCGTTCAACCTTGTTTAATATCAAGCCGGCTAAGGACGCGTCTGACACTTCGCGCTTAAACAGAGCACCTCAATTCGCCCGTGTCATTCTTCAAACGAGATAATTAATTTTCCTTTCGTGAAAAATGTAAATTATTTAATTTATTTAAATCGGCGAACATTAAATAATTTTAAAGACAAGACATTTTAAAGACTGAAACGAAAGGTGTGAACGTGAACTTTTCGTCATTTACAAAAAGTCACATAAAAACCTACTTTACAATTCTAAAAAGATTCTCTAGGAAGCACCGTCGTATTGTAAAAAAAGACGAACGTCTCTTTAACAATCGTCAAATTTGACCAAAAAATCAGTCCTCTCGAATATACGTCACGCGCGTTAAAATTGAGAAAAAGTATCTACGTCAAGTACGAGGATTGCACAACGGTACTGAAAATTTGCGAAGTCCACGGGCATCTTACTAACCACTTCGAACAGCTTAGACAAATAGAAGACGGTCTTCTTGGGTTCCTTGGTCAGCATCCTCCTGACGTTGTCGCTGATGGTCGCGATGCCGCCGGAGTTTCCGTTCTGCTCTGTCATCTCGCCCTCCGTGCGTGTATCGTCCTTTGGCCGGTGGTTTTCTCCGCGGGACTAGCAAAAAGTCGCGAAAAAGGTCAAGCGGAGGCGGAGGCTGGGCGAGTCGCGAGGAGCGCGCGCGCACCGAGAAAGTCCAACTTCTTTAATGGTGAGCGCCGAGAGACTGTCGGGGCTCCCCGTAATGAGTCCACTGCAAGATCCCCCACTTTTGAAGGCCTTAAGTGCTTCATTTGATTCGCAATTGTCATAATTCATAATACCCCGGGACACCTACTTTAGGTTGCGTGATGCCCCCTGCTGACGCCCCGCGCGCGCGCTTTATTTTCGTTGCTCGGGTAAAGCGGTTAAATTCTTTTTAATTCGCCGCCGCCACAACGAGCCTGCTAATTTGCCGCTGAACCGCCGTGGAATTTCCTATGGTTCTGGAGTTAATGATTAGGTGTATTGTTTTTTTTTTACTCTATTTTTATTTAATTATTTGTTTAAATATTTTAAGGGAAGCAATTCATCTCTTGATACAGTAGATCGACGTAAATGAAAATTGATACAAAGCAAGATGCGAATACTTATAAATTGATAACTTATTATGACAAGTAATATTGCACTCGGAGAAAAACATTCAGTAAAAATAGCTATACTGCATAGGAACGTTATCATAGGTTTATTGCATATGTTAACGAAAATTTACGGTTTGATAAAATTTACTGTTCAATATAATGGCAATTGCTTTTTTTTTTTTTTTTGTAATTTCAGTCTATGATATTTTCTGAGAAGAATATATTTTTCAGTATTAGATCGTTTCTTCTATACTTATATTTATACTTATAAAGATATACAAAAAGTATGTATAAGATAACTAAAACTCAAAAAATAGAAAGATTCATAATGTATTTTTGAATACTTCCAAAATAATTTACAATAACCATTTTGTATTTTTTTCCTAGTAAGTTCTTCGCGCGTATGAATGGATCGTAAAAAAATTTTATTTCCCTCTGTTTATTCTAAGATTTGAAAGATATAGAAAAATGCTAAACGTGTTTTTTTTTTAAATAATAAAGTTGTTGTTACATTTATCGCGTGTTGCAGTTAAGAAACAGCAATTTTTTTATTTTTACTTAGTTTGTGACAGTAAATTTCTCACTACGGAGAACACTGCTATCGGCTAAACATGAAAGATGCAATTGTCAGGCCTCTTAATTTCCTACGAATGCGACGCGTAGTTCGGAGTGGCAATAATAAGGTTATTGACGTGTCTCATTCTGTTTGTATAATGTTGCGCTCTTTCCATTTGCATAACCTGCTTTATCTCTCGCGACGATTATTTTTACACGAGGAGTTCGGCCGTTTATTTTTGGAATTATAAAATTGTAATTCATTAAGTTACTCTTAGAAAAATGTATAATATTTTAGTATACATTATTTGACATGTGAGACAAACACTGAAAACGCACGGTACGTTACTGCGCAGTCATTGGAAACATTATTAAAAAGTAAAATTAACCAAAATTATGTTAATTTTAACAATAAATTTTATAAAAATTCCAAAATGTACAGTAGCATTTTTCACGTTTATAGTGTGAGCTTCACTCTCTAAACTTTGTTGATAAATTTTTGTATACCGTTTTTTTTTTTTTTTTTTGAGCGTATCTTTAGTTAATTATATGTTAATTGTTATTAAATGTGCCGACATTACTTGCATCTTAATGTCTTTTTAAATACAAAAAAAAGACATTGATAATGTAAATACTTGAAAAATAAAGCGAAACAAGGAAAATATATAACAATCGTCGGTAAAAATTGTAAGTGATTTAAATACAGGAATAAGCTGTGAACAGTGACCTAAAGGAACCCGAAGTAGAGCGCAGGAATATTACGACACCCACATTTATGTAATTGAAACTCTTAGGTCTTTGCCGCTATTAATTGTGCCCGTCTTTCTAAATTTACCAAGTTCCGTCCCTTTTCTTCCTCTTTTTTCGCTTCAATTTA
Source organism: Sycophila sp. Sp_5 (assembly GCA_018906775.1). NCBI lineage: Eukaryota > Metazoa > Arthropoda > Insecta > Hymenoptera > Eurytomidae > Sycophila > Sycophila sp. Sp_5. Next base: position 756,371 of record JACCID010000058.1, read on the forward strand.
AAACCCTTTTACTTGCACAACGTTACAACGCTCAATTAATGATGACGTTGAACTTCACCGAATCCGGAATTTTAGAGTTCCAGTTCTCGTCATTTTTACGAGATTAATTTTTACGTGCAATTAAACGTTATATCGTTTTTTTTTGCCACAAAAAAGTCTTAAATATTTAAATTTAGAACATTTTTCCGCTCAATAATAATTTATTGGATTGTCGCACAACAAAAAATATTAGCATTTTCGAACTAGAAAGTTATAGTCCCATAATAACTAAATAATTGATTTTATCGACGTAGTTTACTCTTCATATAAAGCATCTTATCAACGAGGAAAAAACACTATTTAATTTTCTCTCGAAGTCAGTACACGTGTTGTACGCTGCACGATTAAGGAAGTATTGTGAAAATAAAAGTGAATGGCCTACGTATTCACTGAAAGCTTTTTGCTATTTTTATCCGAGTAAATGTTGCTCCTTTTCTTGCGGTAAAATTCTCAAATGACTCTAGTAAACGCGTGGGTCGTCTTCGCCTATTTTCGTTGGAACATTATGTATGCAGGCAGTCATTTGTGCCTTCGATTTAATCACGTCCTTGACATTATTACGCAGTTATTTTCCTCTATTATGTAGAATAATTTTTTTTGTCACGCTTTAAAAATTATAAATTAAAAATTTCATACTTGTCACTGGAATGTTATCGAACGTAATCATTGATATTTTAAAACAATTTATAACTATCATAGAAATTCTATTAATAGGACATGTAACATAAATTATTAATGAATTTTATTAAATAAGCGCAGAAATGAGCTTACGCAATTATTCAACTGAGCATAAAAAAGTAAATAATTGCTAAATCGACAATATCGATATTTCGTTATTGGGGATAAAAAATAATTCTGCGCAGTAGGTGAGCAGAAGTATAAGTATGGCAGGAAAGCATTAATATGCTTACGAATCAGTTTACATAGACTATACATTTAATGGATGCGTTTTTGGCATAGGCTTGCAGTCCTTTTTCATCTAATTTCGAATAGACAAATAAAAATTGAAACATAGTAGTTAAAGTAAACACGGGTAGATTAAAAATAAATTCTGGCGCAAATGTTTCATGAGAATTGCTTTTGGCCGGATATTATTTATTTCATCTGACATTTAATTTAACTAGTGCTTATATTCGTGGTGTACTTATATTATAATTTCTACCGTTTTAGCTACCATTACAAATAAAAATGCAACGAGGAAAATTTTATGTTACATATATTTCTTTGTGAAATAAAAAAGATACTAGAATAACTTCCTAATTCTCACTCTGTAAAGAGTAAAATTTTTATTTTAAAACTTCTCTTATTTTACACTTAAAATGTTTTATCGTTTGCGAGGCTAATTAACATATCAGTTTTTTACTGTCTAGAGAATAAAATTTAGTGAATATACATTTATTTTCCGTGATAAGTTTATTTTCATTAATGTGTGGAAGACTTGTCAAGTAAAAGAAGGAGTATAAATTCACTTAAGCAAAGTGAATTCACTATTTGAAAATAGATCTAATAGAAATTTGATAAAAAGGTCTCTGCAGATACACACACAAGATCTTATAAATTTTTCGAATTTAACACAAGTCCAGCGTGTTTCTCCTCTCCAAAATAAAAAAGTTTACTCTGATTTTATCCACACTTTGACCCATTAAGAGTTCAAGCGTGTACACGTCACCCCATTTTCTTTTGTCAATACACGTACACGAAGAAATATATCATAGTAAAAATTACTATATTCCGTAGGAACAATGGGACATACTCGACCTATGACGATTTTTACTATAAAAAATACTAAAAATTCCTATGTACATAACAAAAATTGCTATTTATATCGTATAAATTGCTATGTACATAGGAATTTTTATTACTTTTTATAGTAAAAATCGTCATAGGTTCGAGCATGTCCTACTATAAAATTTCTCTCCGTGTATAAAGATGCCACCTTGAGACGCTGGCAATTAGATCATTTAAGGCACACATCGGTGTCATGCAGAAGCTCGGCTTCCTCTCTGAATATTCAAAGCGCGAAGTGGAATTCGACGCGCTGGCGCCGCGTTTAAAAATCGGCAAAGCTCGCACTTGGACTACGTCATTGTCGTGTGTGCGCACGTCGAACTACTATATATACACTAAATCCATATGCACGCGAGCGACGAACTCTCCCCGACAAATGTTGCGGACGATAACGAAGGTCGAACGCTTCCGACAGGATATCCGACGGCGGACAGCCGGTGGTGTTGACGCTGGTGGATGGGAGCCGACACAGCTTAGCGGACTTCCGCTCGAAATCAGCGACGGCGGGCGAGGGCAACGCCTCGTCGACGGCCGCCGACGAGGACGAGGAGCTCGCACGCATCTCCAAGCTGCTCGCAGCGGGCAATGGTGTGGCCAACGATACAGAGGACAGCCCCTACGGCGAGCAAGACGAGGAGGAGGAAGAGGAGGAGGAGCCGGTAGTCGTCGTCAGAGCCGAGCAAAAGCGGCAGGATGACGACGGCGGCGATTCTGGAGAGCAGCTCGGCAGCAGCGACGAGGGCGAACGTGTAAGTTTCTTTTTTTTTTAATTGATGGTTTATCGAGGATGGCAATGCGAGAGATCGATCGGAGAGGTATGCGGGTATAGATTGTAGGAATGAAATTTATGCGGAAGGTTGTTGATGTATTTACGGGATGCTTTTTGTCTCTTCGGGACGCAAAGCGAGAGAGGAGGGTCTGCTAATTATATTAATTTTATATGATTCACGTGGGAATGTCGGTGACTTGGGTGCTGGTGAATTTCGCTTTTCCCCGCCGGAAGTCACCCGTTGTGTATTATGCTGTGAATAATCTGTATATAGAGCAGGGAGAGTATGCAGCGAGTTGAATATTTATTTTTAATTAAAATTAATTACGTCGCGTTTGTAGGCTGCAGATTATTTATTCCACAATATTCTACAAAAATTTACGTGTATTAATGCTTTTTTTTTTAATTAATATAGTCTAACAGATTTTAATCGATTTAATTGTCTGCTGAATCAATACTTACTTATAAATAAAATCTCAATAATTATTAAAGTTAAATCCTAAAGTTTTATATTTCAACGAAAAAAACTTTGTAATCGAGTATAACTTACTAATCAATGACTTTTCTATTTACGTCAAATAGATTGATTTATCAGTTGATGAAAATAAAAAAAAATGAATTTGATCTATTACATTTTATTCAATTGATATATTTCAATATTCTAGTTTTAAAAAAATTTTGGAATACTTTACCCGCAGTCATAGGAGCTAATTGAGATCCTAATGTTCAAAGTAGCGCTTCGCTGCTTCAGTTTTTTTTTTGTAATGCGATTTTGAGTCTGCTTTGTATAAAACAAGCATAGATAAATAATTATTTTTTTAATCAAAAATTAATCTTAGCTATTTATATTAATAGGCGCCGGATGAGTTGACGAGTGGAGATTCGCTGTCGGAGAGCCCAACAACAGCACCGGAGCTAAACGACAGCGCGGCAAGGGCGCGGCTGACTGGCAGCGCAGACGAAAGCTCAGCAGCAATCCTGGACGGCTTCGTCACCGCCGGCCCGAGCGATCCCCACGAAGACATGCCCTCGTTCAATGAATGGGCCCAGAAGCGCCTCGAAGAGGCCGAGAAGAAAAAGAGTGAGTGTCATCACTCGCTCAATTGTTTTTTGATCAAGCAGACTAACTCATTTGTTGACAGTGACTTATACTTACACTGTGCGTTGCCTGCGAAAGTGTCGATATCGACGTAAAATCGTGGAAACGTCAATGTATTAATTATCAAACGCAGTAATGAGAATTAATTGTCTGTTTTTGTAATTCGTACAATTGTGGAATTCTTGCTTATCAAAGCTTATTAGTCATAAATTGTACTAAATTGTCGAGTATCGAATACTTGATTTAGTGGTGATGTTTTTTTAGCGTACAGATTACTTTTGTATGCTCATCGTTCTTTGTAAGCTGGTCGTAAATTTTTCGTTTTCACGGGACGGCAATAAGTGTGTCAATGTGTGGAAAAACAGATTTTTAAAACTGTTCTACTTTTGAAGTGTTTTGATAATTTCACGTGACTTTTTAAGAAAATATACTAATTGTTATTGTATACTGTATGCTCATTACAAGTATTCATGCGAGATTTATTTTCAACCGAAACATAATTAACAATATTTTATTCTTCTTATAATGATAATATCTTGAACAGTTATTTAAATTGATAACTACTTTTATGTTATTGAGTTACCACATAATTTATATTACCGTAACGAATATTTATTCGAACGATTTGTAATTTGCAATGCAGTTTTTTTTCTTAAATCTGTTTAAGTTTTATTTAATTTACTACAAGTAAAATAGCATTTGTTACAATGTTTTTTTCCAGAATCAATTAAATTTATTTTAGATTCGAATCATATTCTAAGTATCTAGTTACAAAATAAACAAAACAATTATTTTGAAGCGTATACTTTAACCAAATAAATTATTAATTAATAAAATTATGTCGTAGGTCATTCAAATGCTTCGGTGCAGACGGCGAGCGGCTCGCCGGGCCGCAGCATGGGCAGCATGCGGATGCGCTCGAAGAATTACGCTTCACCAGATTGCGGGGCCAAGATCGTGGCGGCGAACCCGGAATCCCGCAGCGCTCGCAACGTCCTTGTCGCGACGCGCGACGAGTACATGCTCAACACCTGCACCAGTCGCGTCTGGTTCGTCGTCGAACTCTGCGAGGCCATACAAGCTAAGAAGATTGAGCTCGGTAAGGCGATGAGTGCCTCTGTTTTGCTCCCTTTTCAAACCCTCCTCGGTCAACTGTTTCGGTTTACGCAGCTCTTTTTTTCCTTTTTAATCGAATGAACGAGCGACGGCCTGTAATCCCTCGGCTAAATACAGAGGTGCTGATTTGCTCGTACCGCAGACTCGGGTTTAATTGGTTTTTCAAAAGTGTCACGAGTTTCAAGCACGTGAACACTTTGCATGCCTTTAATTTTATTATAGAAATTGCGCTTTTTAAAGTATTTAAAATTGATTGAATATTAGTACTGTAAAACGAGGCTAATCCATTGTTTTTCTAGTATTTTCGAGTGAGCTTTTTCAAAAAACCAGATGATGTTAATATAACTATATTTTCGGAAAACCTAAGAAGAAAAATAAAGAATTAAAAATATACTTTGTAGATAATAAGTTACATTATTAGCTTAAGAATTAATATTTTTTTCTTTTTATGTTCAGCGAACTTCGAGCTATTCAGTTCTTCGCCAAAGGATCTGTCTGTCTTCGTGAGTGATCGCTTCCCGACGCGGGACTGGCAGTTGGTAGGTCAGTTTACGGCGCGTGACGAGAGGGACGTGCAGAGTTTCTCACTACAGCCGCAGCTCTTCGGCAAGTTCATCAAGGTCGAACTGCACTCGCACTACGGCTCGGAACACTTCTGCCCGATATCATTATTTCGTGCTTACGGGACCAGCGAATTCGAGGTTCTTGAGACTGAAACGGAAACAGACGCGCATTCCGATGGACAAAGAGAAGGCAGTGCCGGAGGTGCATCTTACTTCTTCTCTACAATGTTTTATCCTTCATTTAAATTAAAATAAGCATCTGATGATTTTAAGATCATTTTGAATCATTTTAAGTATGAAGTAATTTCATGCTTTTCTGTGCAGATTTTTCAAGTAATTTATTTTAAAACATTTTTTTATAAAATCATTTTTAAATATAAAGTTCATGGTTCGAAAATAATTAATTATTCATGAGGTATAATTAACGTTGCGTTACAATAAATGTTCATCTTTACAACACGTGAGCATGATAAGTACTACTTTTAGCATTTCATTTTTTTAAGTGCAACTCATTTTCCTGAAAACGTTACATGCAGCGTAGAAGTTTTTGAAATGATTCTTTGAAATGAACATAAATTTTTTTTAATAAATTAAATTCTTCAATTTCATTACTGAAATTAAAAACAGCTGAATTTTCAGGCCATATCGTTGCTGGCAGCGACATGGAGAATGAGGACGAGGACGACGAGGATAGCGTGTTCGAAGACGAAGAGGAGAGTACGAGCGAACCACCGAGTAGTCATATATTTGATAGCGCACGCGACGCAGTGTTGAGCATTGTAAAAAAGGCAGCAGAAGTTTTAGTTAAGAGTGAAGATCTTACCACAACAAATAATATCACAAAAATTCAAGAGAGCATAAGGGGCGATGTTCTCGAAGATGAGACATTGGACGACTGCACGACGCCTCTGTACAACGTCGCATGTCGCGACTGCAATGACGATCGATTCGCTAGGGTCTTTCAGCTTATCAGTTGCAAGGAGCACTATTTGGAGATGCTTCTTAACACTCCATTTGTAAAAGAAACTCTATCTAAAAGTCATTTATGTAGCAGCAGCTCAGGACTTGATTTCCTTTATAACACTGAGGCTTGCGCAGATGAGAGGAGGGGTGAGTATCTTCTTTCAAAAACAAAAACAAAAAAAAAACAAGAGAATTTTTTTAAGATGTTCATCATGACGATTGCTTTACTTTTATTTTCAGCTCTTCAAGTAAAAAGAAGTGAAACCTCGAGATATTACCTACAAGCACAGTTCCTATCGTCTCTTTTTACACCGGACTATATAATAGCCCTCTGCAATGTATTAGCTGCACGTGAGCAGCGGCTCTTTGTAAATGCTAGTCATCAGCAACAACAGCAGCAATCCGCTGGATGGAGAGCCAAACAAAACGCGAACCGAGCAGACCAAGCAAGTGCCGCTCATCAAAGATGAACAAGTAACTCCGACACACGTTAGTGAGGTGCCAACTTCGGACAGTTTCAAAGCCAAAGTAGAGGCACCTGTGATCAAGTCGAAGCTAGACGCAGCGACTGATACTCCGACACTGACTGAAAATCTAATTACACAGGTTATTATTAAATCATATCTTTTATAATTAAAAACTATTAGACTGAATATACTTAAATCGTGTGTAGATTTATTATTTTATAACTAATTTTTTTCTTGGGGTGCATTTTAAAGCTAATATACTATAATTTATTATTTCGATATAAGCAAATTAAAAAAAAAATTATTACAATATAAAGAGAAGATTAAATTTGAGATAGCTTTTTGACGCACTTAAAGTGTCAGAATAAAATGTAAGGTCAAGACCGACGTATAATAATCATTATGTAGATACGTAGTTTACTGCATGCAATTATAAATATCATAATGACGCAGTAATAAATTTCGTTTAATTAACTTTTGTACCGATATTTCTTGTATTTTTTAATCTCGATTTATCGCAGATAAAATAAAATTTTATTGCTTCGTTTGTGTTCAAAATCATTTCATATAATAATCTTTCTTATATTTGTTAATGTATCGATCGAAATTATATTTTTATACATAAAATGCAAAGTAATTATCATTTGTAAGATATGATTTTGATCAAAATATAATTTTAAGTTAATTTGAGATAATATTGATTTATTTTCACTTCACAGATAAAGCCAACAAAGACGATTGCGCCGGAGGCTAAAAGAACCTATACTACAAATTTAGAGACGAGCAAAGGGCACATAGAAGATGGTAACGTCGAGCAAGTTGAAACTTTAATATCGGAGGTTTCACTAAGCAGTGCCAGTAAGCGGACCACTACCCTTTCTCAGAAAAGTACAACTGCACAGGAGCAAGTTCAGATTTCTGTTAATTCTCACGAAGCATCAAATGCGGGTTCTACAACTAAAGTAGTTCACATTCAAGATGGTTCGAATAAACCTGTTGAAAAAGTTGGAAGTGCTGGAAGCGGAGAATTCGAAACAAAAATGACTGAAGAAAAAACGTCGGAGACAAAATCCAAGGTGGAAGTAGTTGACCAAGACCCAAAAATGACTGCTCAGGATCAGTTAAATTTTGAGGGATTTGATTTTAAAGACATTGATGTTGATAATCTACAAAATAGTGGCATCAAGAATGATGCCTCAGCAATTCCATCCACAGTTAGCACTACACCGCAACAAAAGGAATCGGTTTTCCTTCGTCTTTCCAATAGAATTAAAGTAAATTTTTAATTAAATGAATTGTAAGTAGTTTTTATGTATGATAATAAATAAATTACTTTATTTTAGGTATTGGAGCGAAATATGTCGCTCAGCAGTCAGTATCTGGAAGAATTAAGTCGTCGCTATAAGAAACAGGTCGAGGAAATGCAGCGTTCATTAGAACGAGCGGTGACGGCAATGAACGAAGAATCACGGAAGGGCCAAGAGCGTGAGATTAAGCGGCTCGAAGAAGTTACGATTTTACGCGAACAAATAGAAACCTTAACCAAAGTCCTCGATGAATTTGTCTACGATAATAATAGCTGGCGCATAAGCTTTTCATCAGTAATTCAACATGGCATGTTTGTCATGGTCGAAGTTGTTCTCGTTATTCTCATATTATCGTATTGTAAGAGGACAGACGATGACTTAGATTTTGTAGAAGAGGAAGTGCAGGATGAGATAAACGTTGCAGTGAAACCAAAGAGGGGTAAAACTTACGAGATCGTGAAGCAGACCTGTTCTCAATTGACAAAAAAGCCTAAAAAACGCAGACCAAGTGAAATTGCATCGCAGGTTTGTTTCATTTTTAAGATTTATTCATAAAAATAGTCATATCGATAAAATAAGAACGTAAATAATTTTTAGGTTTCTGGGACGTATGATCAGCTCATGATAGAAGATCGCGATAGAATGAACCAATTGTCTAAAAAAGATAGGCGAAAAAAAAGGAAAAAGGAGACACTTATACTTCGATCATCCTCAGTAAAAGAGACTAGTAATAATAGTAATAGGCAGGATGCCATGAGGGAATCAACGGGTTTGCCCTCAAGAAGTGCCTCAGCTAGTGATGCCCTTTTCACATCGAATCAACAAAGTGAGGCGATTTTGGGATTGCAGAGACAGAGCCGGCCTGAGTCCGCACCCGACAATTCTATAACATATTTTACTGATCAACGGTCACAGCAGGGACTTCAATACGATAATAAAGTGCAGATTCTTGCCATGAATGAGAATTTCAATGAATCTATTAATACGGAAAAACTGACGAGTGATTCAAACGATTTAAATACCTCGTTATCGATTGAAGATGATGTATTCGAGCAGGTATTTAAAGTTTGCCAAATTAAAAATAATTAAGCTTATTTTTTTATATTGTATTATTTGTTTAATTATTTAGGAAGAGAGAAACATTAGTACCAGTCGTATTCAAACTAAATTATCTTCTCCTTCCTTTATGAAGACGGCATTGGGTTCCAGAAGCAAAAGAATATCATTCTACGTAGGTGGCAGCAAGAAACAAGCGCAACGTGTCGAAGAAAGTACCACGAAGCCATTAGAAAAGAGCCATGAAACGAAAATGGATTCGCTATCAGAAATAGAAACAAATAATGGCGCAGGTGATGAGTGTAATAATGGTCGAGCAACTAACGGCCACGTGGAAGAGAGCGATGATTCAAGAAGCAGTAATGCGACACCAACGTCTGGTTGGAGCAAGAAAGAGAAGAAGAGCAACGGTTTGAAAAAAATGGTGAGAAAATTCTTTTGATTGAAGTAGAAACAGCCTGTACATAATAGCTAAGCTGAAGACTGAAAATATTTGGCGAGTACTTTTGAGTACAATAATGTACAATTATAGACTGCATAGTTCTTGATTATGCTGAGTAGAAGATAATAAGTGGATGAAAAAAATGTATGAGGTTGTCGAATCTTAAGCTTTTGCTATTGAAGGAGCTGATTAAAATTGAATTTTTTTTTGTTCAGAGAAAGGTGAAATAGTCTTATTTTGGTTTTTAACTGAATTTTATATAAATTTGTAATACTGAAATGTAAAGGATTTTACAAGCTTTTCATATTGTATGCAGTGATAATCAATATGAACCACAATAAGGTTATATATAAGAAGCGTATTGCTGTAAGTGAATGCAGTATGATATTAGGCTTTTAAATTACTACATGCATTTATTACGATTAATAATTTTATTGATTTATTTAAATTATTTATTTTAATATTATATTTTTATTAATTTATTTATCTGTGCTACGAATGTTTCAATAAAATTATTAATTGTATAAATATTTAACTGTAAAAAATGTCGAATGAAAAAGTAATGAAGACCTATGTACGCAAAAAGTAGTCATAAAACTGTAATACTTACTCCTAGTGCCATTTTAATACTTCTATATAAGAAGCGTAAATAGAATGGTTATTAAAGAGGTAATTTAAATATTGTTAAGAGCGACATTGTTTGTTTCGCCAAAGTATATAAAAAATATAAGACTTTAAATTATTACTGGAATTGTAAGCTTTATTTTTAAAAAACATATAATGAAAATGTTAAAAAAATATTGTTTGATTGTATTCTATTAGCGAAATTGAAGTCGGCAAAATATGCACTTTTTAAAATTAAGTAATTGTTGCATTTTTTAAATAGTTAGCATACTTATTTATTTTAGAAAAATTAGTTTATTTAGTATAAAAACTTTTTGCTTCATTTTAGCTAAAAAGCTTTCTAGAACTGCCAGCCTGCTTAATATGGTTGCAAAAATTGTAAATTGCTATCTAAGAATGTTTTGAAATCTTTCAGAAGCGACAACTAACAAAATAAACTAAAGCAAGCTTAAAATTATAAATAGACAATATTAGATATAATTGGAATGATAAATACCACGTGATATCATTTAAGATTAAAATAAATTAGTACATTCTCATGAATATTGATAATAGGAATAATCAGATTCAAATGAAAGATTCTCAATTTTTATTGAAAACTAGTGAGTGAGACTACACTTGTTTTATAAAATAATGATTAGATTGCTATAATTCAAAAGTGCTACATAATTGTATATGTTAAATCAACACAGATCTGAAAAAATTGTTATGGAGTTTATTGGATTGTGATTTTTCATAGTTTTTGCTATCTGTAGTATGGCAATTTTTGTACTTCATAAAATGAATCCTGTGATAAATCACATAAGTGTGTAAAAAGCACAACGAACGAGGCTAGATTGTAATAACAGTTAGCTAGCTGAAAATATAACAATAAACATTAAAAAAATCATGTGGACACTGGTATGTCTCTATATATCTGCATTTAAAGAAAGATTATTGTTTATTTGTAGATAAGTAATTAAATCCATTAGGACATGATGGTTTACTTTGCGTAAATCGAAAGACGATTATAAGAATAGTAATAAAAAAAGCAAAAATGGAAGTTGATATGTTTGAGCACGATGATACATGTGTATTTACTCAAGTCACCGAAAGTGTAATGATGTTTATGTATATCTGAAGTTGTGAATGCTAAAGCTCCACTAACGATCCATTAATTTCAATAACAATTAATATAGCAATGTTGTACGCTGTAAATAAAAAAAACGTATCGGAATTGTTTAATTTTAAAGGAAATAGGATTGCATGTATTTGTAAGGATTACTTTTATATTTTATTTGCATTTTATAAATTTATTCCAAAAAAGATAAGATTTTTAAAATGTAATCTAAGTTTTTAAATGACTATAATCACATATAAATTTTATACCGCTCTTTTTCATAAAAAACAATGTTATACTAAAAAAAATTTTAAGCATTATTCAAGATGTTTTAACGATAAATTCAGAATATTTATTAAAACAATCATGAAAAATTATTAGTATTTGATACAAATACATAATCCTATATGTTTATCACAAAATATAGTACTGATCATTCTGACTCTGAATACAGACGCGTATAGAAATGCTGGTTCGTGTTCAGATAAGAAGTATATATAATAAATGTGTAAGTATTATCAAAAGTCATGAAAGTTAATAGTAATCTGAAGGGAAAGATTTCCAATCTGGACGAATTATGTTAGAAAATGGAGACCAAAAATTGTTAAGGTATAATATCTTTATGTGAAAAATAATATATAGATACAGAAATCTTTAGAAAATTAAAGCATTATAGTCTTTTGTGTAATAGGTTCTCGTCTTCTTTGGTCCATTTGAATCTTAACTTCTACTAATCGTTTTACTTTTTATTGTTACTTGAAAAATTTTATCACGAATTAATCAGAACTCGATCTCAATCACAGTACTACTTCATATGCCGATTTATTTATTTTCATTTATTTATTTACATGTGCACACGGTTATATGTAAATGACCTTCAATTTGTTGAAAATGGATGGAAAGATTTTTTATTTCTGTCTTTTATGATTAAATGTGAAGTTCCAAAATAAAAAGTGGTACACAATTGTTGTAAGGGAATCTTTCATTATATGAATAAAAAAGAAGGAGAAATATTAATATGAGCATCTTCCTAATCATTATTTAAGAATATTACTTGTTATTACGATAAAACATACGCACATTTTGATGTACAATCATCATATATTCAGGATAAGATTTTTTAGCATTACTGTCTATATGCCAAATCAATTTTTTTCCGTGAAATACACTTAGTTTTCATTTGAATGATTAAATTTATTTAATTATGTTTGTAATTATTATAGCTTACTATTAAAAATGTCTAGAATGAATCGTACGAAGTAATTTTTTTTACTGTAAGAAAAAGAATTGCTTGACAACGTCCCTGTATAATAGACATTTGTGAAATGTTATAAACTATTATATTGAAAGCTTATGAATTTACAAGCAATTAAATTGGTTTCATGAATTTTAAGCTTTAGTGTGTATACGAAAAGAATTAAATTGTACCGAGTGAAGTGGTCCTATTGTTAAATAAATATAGTTTGTTGAAAACAATTTTTCTTATTGTGTGAAAATGTTTGAACATGAATGTTTTGCAATTTGTTCGCGCTTAACGAGTGAGTTGAACACTTAATGTAATAGAACCAGTGGGTTCGCTACGTCGTGAGAGTGAATCAACATTTAAACTCTCCTAGTAAACAATAAATCTTTGATTCTAAAAATGAAGTTTGTTATTATCCTCTCTTATTTTTGTAAAACCTATATGTGGCTATGGTTTAAATAGTAAAAAAGTAGAAAATCGTGAAAACAACTTGTCTGCTTTTTCAAGTTTCCTTTTTAAAATTAAATTTAAAAATCAAGTAGGGTCCCTATAGTGTCGCTGTAATTAATCACGGCGAGTTGTTGATTATCTTTAGGACACGTATGTTTTTATTAATTATTATCTGGAATGTTTGAGCTTGAATAACGATAACGAAGTTGGAAAACATGTTTTTTAAGGTGTATTTTAAATAACTTTTTTTTTTAATTACAGTTGCTTAATTAAAAATAGCGTTAACATGAGTTGAAATTCGTATTTATTTGCATTCTCGAATAACATGAACAAAGGCTATCTAAATGTAATTAATTTTTTTTAATTTACAGCGCATCGTATAAGTTCCATACAATTTTAAAATTCGACACTCATTTAAAATCATCAAGCATTTAAATCGTACCCTCTCGAAAGTCAATATACTTTGATTGCAATCAAATTCAACATCTAAAGATAAAAAAAGTCCATGGAACTTCCAAACAAATAACTCGATTTTCGTTACTAGTGTGCTAAATAACACGTAGGTGTTGAATTCATGGCAATTTTATACACCATGATTTTGGATTTTAAACTGAAAACTACGATACTGTACGTTTGAATTCGCTCCGTGATCGATGACCTAATACTCGTGGATATTGAACACATATACACCAGTAGACAACTACCAAAATTGCTTTTGATTAAACTGCAATTGTGATTTGAAAAAACTTCTATGAACTTCAAGTAGTATTTTTCTTTTACTTTTCAATAATGTAAATACAAATAATGAGAAAATTTATCATTTACAATTATTTGATGTCTATTTACGTTTAAATTTAAAAGAATAAAGTATACCTTATGTACTACTAAGATTATATAAAAAGATCATGTCTAGAAATTATTAATATATAACAATGTCAATTTAGATCACAAATTATTAGTTCACAAAGTATTTAATAGCCAATAATTCCAACAACCTTTCCCATACTGCGAAATAAAGTAAAATAAAATAATTACTTCTGTGGTAAGGAGTGGATCAAAATTAAATGTCTTGAAAATGTTTAAGCAGAAGTAATCAGTAAGTTTTTAACTTTTTTAAACACAATTTTCCATTGTAATTTAAACACTGAAAGAAAAAAAATTGTAAGTTTAATATAAAATATTTCTCTAAACATTTTCACGTAATGTGTTTTAATGTAAAAACGCATTATTTTTTTTTTTAATTTGTTAATCTTCTTTACGCAGCGAACTAAAAATTAATATTTTTATTCTACAATTTTCCAAAAAAATTACGTCCCTACAAAAAAAAGGGCAATTCACGAACAAAGAACACGCCTTTCTACTTTTATCCGATATACACGTCGAAAAAGCCCGGAAAAAAGTGCATCTCAGTTTTTAAACAATTTTTTCGAAACAAATATAAATTATAAGCGAAAAAAAATCTACAACCCGCCAATATTTTTTTTTTTATAAAGTTCCTTTAAAACAGCCGAGGAAGATAAACCCCGCTGGAAATTCGCGCTGACCAAGCCAAAGCTCGGGTTTGATGGCCCTCGAAGCCGCGGAAGTCCGATGGCTCTTGGCTCGTCCGCGGCGACGACCGCGCGCGGGCCTCGTATTCCGCGCATCGCGTTACGCGGGTATCCAGCCTGGATTTAGCTGCCGACCGGGCACCCGCCGAACACTCGCCTATCTCCTCTCCTCCCGTCCTCGTCTCCGTCGCCCATCGCCCCTGGGCAGCCGCGCCAACCCTCGCCCCGCGGCTCATCTTAGCGCGTTTAAACTTTCAATCGGGATCTGCATAATTTACATTATGCTAAAGGCGCGACGTTGAAGTTGCAGCGAGATCGCGTCTACGCACGCGGTAATTTAAAAGTACGAGCGGCGAACTGCTGCGACGTCGTCGAGTTCGAGGGGAGTTTTAAGGGTTGTTCGTTGCTTTTTTTACTTTTGGAATTGACGAATTTTTTTATGCCTTTTTTTTTGTCAAGCCTGCGTTTTTATAGATGGCTCTCTTGTACGGGAAAGCGAAAAAAAAACTAAGATTAAAATTAATCTGGTTATTTTAGAAAAAATATTATATAAAATCTAAATATAGTGCTTAAAATTAATATTAAAACCGATATAGTATCTGGGTATTTTAGAAAAAATATTATATAGAATCTAAATGTATTGCTTAAAATTAATACCGATATACTATCACAGCAGTGCTATAATTAAGTTAATAAGTTCTTAAATTATTAAGTTCGTAACTGTCTAAATGTGCTTAATTATATTTTCATTTATTTATAAGAGAAGATCAATGATTCGTATGTGAAAAATTATCACTATTAAAATATAGAAGAAAATATAACTTTATAGAAATCCGTTCAATTTTACACGTTAATTTTAAGTGTAATTAGTAAAGATTTTGCTACTCTTTCAGATATTGCTATTTTTTTCTACTTATACGGTGAACATTTTTCTATTTTTTTGCCTTCTAAAATGTAGTAATTTTTCTTAAACTCATTTAAAAAAAAGGAGCCAATTCGAATTTGCCTTACAAAAAGACGTATCTTTCTTCTTTATATTTCATAGAATATTCAAGAAAAAAATGTATCCATTGGACACGTCTCACGGCAAACAATGAGATGAAAGTCGCGCGGTAAAACGGAGTCAGCATTAAAAAGTTGTAGTTGCAATTGCTCATAGCAATTTAGCGCAAAAATCCCTTTCGTTTTGGGCAACATGCAACTTTATTTGCCGCATGTCTTCCCGTGTGTGCTTTGGTTCATCGTCATGGCGATTTCGCGGATGTTAACTCGCAGAAAATTACAAAAGTACGGGCACGAACGCTCTCAGGCCTTAGTCATGCGAAGTTATCCGGGAAATTACGTGAATCTCTTGCTTTTTGTATTTCCCCTTTGCTTTTTATTTCGCCGCGTGCGCCTCGCGCTTTGCCGAGTCTTTCCCCACGCCTGGCCCCTCCTTTTTCTCTTTTTCTTCTTCACTTTTCCGGCGTGAAAAAAATTTCCTATACTTAATTCGCGACGGGTAATTTGAAAGTTAACTTGCGGCGCTTGGTGAGCAAGCATCGATTAAGTCGCGCTTACGTACATTGGGTATTAGTTTTACCTCGAAGTGAAAACTGGAAAACTGTTCTCGACTCTTTTTTGATTTGAAATTTCCTCTCTTTTTTTACTCCTTGTTGCTCTTGTTAATAAATTGTTGCTATAAATTCTCGATTCTGATCGCGGAGTTTTGCTGCCGAGTTGTGTATATTTTGAGCTTTTAAATGACGATGATATGTATTTTATTTTTTTTTACATGAATTTTAATTAATTGAACGAAGACTAGGTGAATTTTTTTTTACAAATAATTTCGACTTTCCGCACTGGAGTATTTTCATGAAAATGTTTAACTTAAATCTGCGCAGTATCTCGAATAAGGTTGAGTAGCAAGTGAATTTGATGATGCCTACAATGAAAATTTAATTTTATACACTTTTTCACGATGCAGCTCGAGCTTTCAACTACACGATGACCGAGATATTTTCACGTTAAGTTTTATTTAATATAAAAAGGTCCTTCATTCATTTTTTTTGTGAAAACTTATCGTTCCCTTTTGAAATTTTTCATTGAAATGTTTAATTTAATTTCGTTTGACTTTAAATAACGCTCAGCATCGCGCGTAATTCAATGATGTACTATATATATATGTACAGCTGTAATGAAAAACATTTCATTTGTTGTAATTAATATTACCTTATCGCTTTATTGATTTAAACACAGTCACAATCGCTGCTTCGCTTCGATGTTTTTTAGCGAAGGAAATATTGTTTAAAAAAAAAAGCTTAAATATCAATGAAATTAGTCAGCACTCGCGCGTACCTCTCGCACCTAAATGAATTTTAACCCTCAACCTAATTTAATTTTATTTAATTTTATTTCAACTGTAAATATCTCGCTGTTAAAAGTGGCCCCTACAATCGAATTGAATACGATAAAACTCAATAATCCTTCTCTCTCTTTTATAGCCGTAAACAATCGAGTCAGCGGCAATTTTCCGTCATTCATTTCAGGTAAAACAACTCGCCAGGGCTAAAAATAATCATCAAAGTTGTAAAACCCTCGTTCGCTTGATTTTGCCGCTGAAAACTACTTTGAGCACTTCGTCGGCTCGGTGAAGCGAGATTTAAACCAGAACGCGATTACCAGCTTTTTCATTCGAGAAATGAAGGCGCCCCAAACGAAAAATAACAAGATGCGCGAATAAAGGGCAGCGCGGGTGGGGTGAGGGGGTAAAGGCGCAGCGACACAAAAAAAAATTACAGAAAGAACTCGAGTACTCCTCGCGCCGGTTTCCATCGCTGTTCATGAAGCTCGGAGTCGCACTAGGCTAAGACTTTACGCTCTCGCAGGACAAACGAGAAAAAGAGAAAGGCAAATACATTCCACAAGTGTAAAAAATAAAGGAACAGCGGAGACAAAGGCGGTATGCAAAGTTGGGATAATGTAGAGGTGGGATGGCGGAGGGGGGGGGGGAGGGTACGAAGAAGAGATCTGAGTACGAGTGAAGCGATAAAGACACTGATAAGGTGAAAGAGGAAGAAGGGAATAAAAGGGAGTAAAATTAGAAGTCGGAAAATTAAAATTACTTTTCAAGTATATGGGGGTGTACTTTTCTTTTTCTGCTTTTTTTTTGTCGGGAGGCGATGGTGCGGTGCAAAAGTGGGTGCGAGTGCGTTTGAGGATTCATAGAGATTATTTAAATGTAAAGTGTATGAAAAATCGATATCGACGGGGGGCGATTGGACGCACATGCACACGGCCACCGGGGAGCGATCAAATTTTATATGTTGTACTTGGTGCATCTAGTTAAATTTATATATAGATCGGTTTGTGCTATCACTCAAAGTTTGATCGAGTTTCTCTCAATTTCTTATCGGTTTAAAAGTTTTGCTGCTCCATCCTCTTCTACTTCTTCTCTCTCTCTCTCTCACTTTTTTCAAAGGGTAAAAAATTTTTTCGCTGCTGAAGGGAGGTTTAAGTTTTATGGACTCGCTGAAAGGTCAATACGTATTTTACTTGAAAAACAACCCAACTCGTTTACTTTTTTTTAACTTTGTTTTCGTTCGAGCAAAAATTTTCAAACATTTTTGCTCGTAGTTTAGTTCTCATATTAGAAAAGTTTCTTTCCCGAACTTAGCTTAGTGATTTTTTTTTCTAAAACTTTCCTTGCTGAATTAAGGGCGATAATGTCGAATGCATTAATTGACGCAGACATACAGCGATATATGGGCGTTAAATTTTGTTGCTTAAATGAAATTGTTTAAATTTTATTTTAACAATTGCTGTCAATAAAAATTTGTTTATAAAAATACGAATTGTTTACTTCGGTAAAATAATAATAAAAATAACAAATTTTTATGAATACTGCTTGAAAAAAGTTATTAAATTTATTTGTTGCTTTATTATTTTTTAATACAGAATGAATCTTTTTAGTTTCAGTCAGAGTGAAACATTTTTATGAAATATTTGTTTTGTCGAAATACTATAAAAAATATTGATTTTTTGGTATTTTTTTAATTAACTGTCTTTATAGGCGACTGCTTCATGTTGTGTAATATTTATTTCAAAAACATTTTTTCATTATCAGGCAGTGTAAAAGGATTTCTTCATAGCTTTATTTTTATTTTTTTCGGGCTAAATTAAAAGTAGAGACAAGCCAAAAAAGATATTAATTTTTATTGTAAACATTGTAAATATATTTAAATAATGTTAAAAGATGTAGAAAATTCAATTAACTTTAATTAAATTCTGGGTTACGTTTCAATTAAAGACTAGGAAAGGCTTCTTAATGTATTTCAGATAGGTTCATCTGAATTTGACAGATTTTAATATGTTTTCAAACATTGAAACATTTATTTTTATTATTGTTAATAGTATAATAACAATTAAAATTTCCTAGTTCAACCCAAAAGTGACTAAAATTGTTAAGCTTATAGATTAAAGAACAAATAATAATATAGAACGGCTGAGAAATAGTATATAAGCATTCGACTAAACATACAAATTATTCATCTGAATCCTTCTTTCGATTGCTTCCTCAAAAACACAACGTGGCTCTGCTCCGTTCGATCTTCATATTTTCGAAAAAATATTTATATTTTAGGAAAAATATACACCAAGCTTTTTCTGTAAATACAGAACATCTTTTATTTTCTACCCTCATCGATGCCTCACTGCCCTCCATGCCAGCATAACTTTCTTGCCCCAGATCGAGCAGCGTCCCCGCCATTCAAATCAATCATTGCAATAATAAAGCCGTGTACATCCCTTAAAAAGTCGCAGTAACAGCGGCCCAATTAAGATTGATGGTCATCCCTGGACCGCCGCTCGCAATCTCTCCCGCACCACCCCCGGCGCGAGGAGGAAGCTCCCGCGGTGCACGCACGCGACTCGGGGGGAGGGTGCCGAGTCGGCTGCACAGGGAAAAGGCGCAAGGATGTCGCGCGTGCGTGACGTAACATGCGCGTTAAACTGCGCTCCTCCGGTGGCGACGCGCACGCGAGAGCCGCGCCGGTAACGGGGAAGAAGGCGGCCGCGGGGGTGGGGACCCTCGGACGGTCGAGTGGCTGCGCGCGGGGGTGGGAGGGGGTGGCTGCTCCGGGGGTTGGATGCTGCCGAGGGAGTCGAGAGATGTGACGCTCTCCTCCCCTCCAGCGCCACCTCCTTCACCCCCTCGGTGCGCGAGAGAGAGAGAGAGAGAGCGGGGGCGGCAAGCCGAGCACGGAGCGGCGCGCCAGTTTGTGCCAGAGCCTCGGCGAGCTCGGACGTGTGCGTGTGCGTGTGCGACCACTGCCGCTGGCTGCGTGCGCTGCTGCCCCGAGAATTATGCTACCCGCGGCTCGGTGCGCCGGTTATTGGAGCCGTGGGACGCGCCGGTCGGTTGGAGGCGTTTCGGCCGAGGGCGCCGGGACGATCGGTACCGGGATGGATCGGCGGCGGAGCGGGACCGGGAACCGCGCGCTGGTGGGCTTGATCTGCCTCGCCCTCGTGCTGCCGCAGGCTGCCGCCGTGCTGGACGTCATTAATGTCGGTGAGTGTTTGGCGGAGTCGGAGGCGCTCATTTGTCCACGGATCGAGTGCTTCCGCGATGTTTGACACTGCTGTTGAGGGGGTCAATTCGATGGGAAATTCTTGCGGAATTTATTTATTTATTTTTCTTTTAATTAACAGCTGTGCTTTATTATTATTATTTTTTTTAATTTATTTAAGAAACGCGCTTAGAGAGCGGTGCTGATTTTTTTATTGTGTATACTTTCGATCGCTTTTCAAATGGATTGTAATTAAATTTTATGCTTTTTCTTTCTATCATTATTAATACCATTTGTTTTTATTCACGCTCGTTTGGATTTTTATTGGTGAAGCGTTGTAAAAGGCTGCTTTTTTTTTGCCATTTTCCATACTGTTACGTTAACAGCTGGAATTAAACTTTTATTTTGATTGAAGATAAACCTTTTCTTGTACATTGAATGAACAAGCTTGAAATAAGGTTTTTTCTTTTAAAGAAAAGTTTATCTTTTAAATAGAATTATTTTAATTATCACGCGTGCGACGGTCTAACATTCGATTACGCATTTTTAATTTCTGATTTAGTTACTTATTTATCTTGCTTCCTAATTAATATTATTTTCATAATTAAAAAAAATGTTTACGAACAAAAACGTGAAGGTGTGTAGAAATCTTTACTAAATTAAATTATTCTAAAAGGATTTACAAAAGCAACTTTCAATCCGCTAAAAAAATCGCTTTTTCTTAAATTATGTGGAGGACTTTTTAAATGAATTAAATTGAATCTAGTGTGCGTATATAGGAAGGGGTTAAAACCAATTTTATGGTACAATAACCATCGCATTCGTAAAATGCTAATTTACCGTAAGTTCAGCACTGAACATTGTTTTTGATTACGCATATAGAATTGCAAAATAATTTCATGATTTTCCGTGGTCCACAATAAAGTACTAGAATGCCACGTGTGTGGAGTGTAAAAATTCAATTAGTGTATTGGCCTTTTATTTTCGGAAAACCACGTTTCCTCGCGCAAAATGTGGTTACGGTTACGACAAGACAGATATGCTGGGCGTGCTTTTGACTATCTGATAAAACAGTTCGTTAACGTTAACGAATGTTTCGGGAATTCATAAATGGAAAGCAACATTTTATTTAGATGAAAAAAAATATTTATATTTTCTTTAATTATCAACCTTTCATTTATACGTGAAAAAATTAAAAATTGAGTGCTGCTGAATGAAATATGAAGTTGTGCGAACTCGTATTTCTTTTTTTACTTCATGCGTGATTAAACGTTGTTATACGTACTAATTTACTGTCTGTGTAACATTAAACAGGCTTAATTGCCTCGTTCACTCGGTTGCTTCTGCAAAAGAGTAAGCAAGCAATCTAAACTTGTTAAAATTTTACGATCGCCCAAGGTGTTGTTTCACAACCTCAACTTTAGTCAAAATATACCAGCCGCGGCTTAAATAATAAAATTTTTTAATTTTGCCGCAAATAAAATTACTCCACCCTTCGCCCTTCCCTCAATTCTCATTTAAAATTCTTCGTTTAATATTTAAAACAACCTGTTTCAATTCGTATTTAAAACTCTTCGTTTAACATTTATAAAGAAAAACTTTCGATACACTTTTAAAAGTCTTTGATTTAATATTAAAGAAAAATAACTATAGCCGCGGAAGGATTTATTTAAATGGGCGATTTTCTTTATTTCCACAAACATCCATTAACCATTACTCACTGGGTAGAACAATTATAATCCGTGATTCGGCCGAAGAAATAAAAGCACGGTCAGGCACGCGCAGAATAAAAACAATAAAAAGAAAGAAAGAGAATCGCTAGCCGAAATAAACGCGGAGCTTAAAGGAAAACCATTAATTTTACCGCGCGAAAAATCGTTAGGCAAATGCAGTTGGCACGAATAGCTGTTCCTGCCGAGTAACTCTAATATTATTCCTCTTCTCGCCCATACAAATTCGTATTTTACCGTGTCGTCCCACCTCCCGCTCTAACGAATCTTCTTTCCTCCCGAATGAAACACAACGCATACCGACGCGTCCTTCATACCGTTATACGCGCGTTTCCCCAAGTGAATTTTATAAAAACGCCCGTAGAACTTTTACTTCTTTATTTATTTTTATTAATTTTTTTGCTCCTCTCGGTACTCCGATCGCCGGCGTATCGTTCGCGCTGCTCTGTTATTTAAACGTGTCAAATTCGGCACGATTTTCAAAGGCGCTTCGATTTTTGGGCAGACCTCACAGCAGCATCGTCGTTTTTCACGAGAAATTTTCCACGTCCCAGACATGCACACAAATGGGGCACGACACCGCGCGTAGCATCGCGCTCCGAATGAAAGGGAAAAAGTGAAGTGAAAACAAGGAAAAAACGCGAGAGGTAGACAGAGACAACCCGAGAGAAAGAGATATATATTATACACATAAAGAGAAAGAACGAGAGAGAAATATAAAGTGAGAGAGAATGAAAGAGATCGACGAATATAGAGCGAGAGAGATAGAGATAAGGCGACAAAGAGAATGAGACGGGGAGATAAAGAACGAGAAGGGTAAAGAGGGAAGGAAGGGAAAAGGGTCAGAGGCGTAATGTAACCGTCGCTTCCGTCGCAGTGGCAGGAATTTCTCGCGGATTTTTTTTCTCTCGCACAATATCGCGCGAAGGTGAGGAGCAAGAGAGAGAGAGGCGGCGAGCGCGAAGAAAAGGCTAACGCGAGATGTAGCGGTGTGAAAAAGCGGCGCGCTCGCGACCGAAGAAAAAGCCAAGGAGAGGCGACGGGACTCGATGGCCGCGAGATAAAGGGCCCGAGATTGAGAAAGTTTTTCAGCGCGGGATGTCGACGCGATTGCGAGTTACGCGCGCGCGCGAGCGAGCGAGCGAGCGAAACTTTAAGGCCGAATGCCGTAGTGCTGCACAACAATTTCGCGCGTTATGGAGCGAAAAAGAGGGTGGGATTTTTCCCTGCAGCCGCTTCTATACGCCGGAGGGCCGGAAGTAGAGGGAAGGGGAGAGGATACGAGAAGCGCGAAGCGGCGAACGAGGGCCTAAGTAAATCGCGTATGTGAGAAGCGTGGTTAAATGAATGGGGTGGGCTGACGCTAGATTTAGATAAATCTTTTATTTATTGTTTCGTACTTCCCGCCGGTGAGACGAATGTATATTTTAAGTTTTTTACTTCGGTAATGAGCAATTAAATGTAATGTGGGAGGACTTGAATCTTGAATCAGATTTTCATTGATCAGTTCTATATTTTTCCAATTTTTCGATTCCGGTAGACAAGTACTTTTATTGGCTGTAATTGTTGAAAAGTGCTTTACAGTTTGTTGATACAAATCAATGCAGAATCAAGTAAGATATTATTAGATCATTTTTCTAGCTTTTGAAATAAAGCTAAAATTGAAAAAGTACTAAAATTAGTGAAAATTTTGTTAGTGTTGTTTAGTGAAAACAGTGGATCTTTGCTTTTGTGGAAAATCTTAGTAATTGTACATGCACAGTAATTTTTCAATAATTCAGCTATTTGAATAGTAGGATTAAAGAACATTGATAAAAAAAATATGGATACTTAGATGCTTGTTTTTATAGCGAAATTTAAAAATATTACATTTGAATTGAGCAATTTTTTGAAAAAAAAGTTATGAGATGAAATACAGTTATATATACATATAGATGTTTGAATATGTTTTTGAAATGTCATGTTTTACATCTCCGCAATAATTGATGTCAGGGAATTTATTTTGATTTGACTTTCAGATTAAATGAAAATACAATGAGACGGTAAAAAATGGAAATCGAATCGTAATGGACGCTTTACTTTACGCAGAATGCTGATATTCTTGATCTTTTTGTAATTTTCTATGAGATTTTTCCGTATTAATGTGATGGATGTAAAAATTGAATTGATAAAAATATGTTTGAGCCCGTCGATACATAAAAATTCTATGCGATTTATTATATTTCATTTTTCAGAGCGAGATATACGCAAAATAAGGAAATAAAACTGAATATTTATTAATTTTACATTATCGTGTCATCAATGCGAAATTCATGATATCTACATTTGATTATCTCATGTTTCATCATTGATTATGTGTAAAATTAATTAATGAATTAATTTAAAAAGTTCCATATAAATATCACGTTTATTATTATTTTCTCAAATTTCCACGCGCCTCGCTTATAACGAAATATTTTCCGAATTTAAAAAAATTGAAATTTCATTCCATGCGAAAAAGCTACCTCCTATGGCCTAAATAAGTAATATTCCAAAAACAAGCGGGCTGCTCTCTCGTCCCGGTCTTACGCGTCAAGTCCCTGGCATATTCGCTGCGGGAAATGAAAATCGGTAAAGAGAAAAGCGCAATAACCGGACCGCGCTAAAAAAAAGGAATATCTGCGCCTATACAATAAAAAAATGAATGTTTGTTCAAGAGGGAGAAGAGATAAGGGCGTAAAAATAAAAAAAGAGTAACAATAAAAAAAAAAAATGCCGAAATGCCACCGCGAATTTTTTTCGCGCCACTTCGTTATAAAACCCATCTTCGCGACCGTGCCGTCAATAAATCGCTTTTGACAGGTCGAGGAGGCGCTACGCCCTGTATAAAGGGGGATACGATCGGTCGAAAAGGCAGACCAGCTGCCCGCACCGGATTAACGCGACTACAATTTCGAGTTTGATGTCTATTCGTGGGTCGCGCCGGAGGGTCGTGTTCGTCAGCGGAGGCAGGAAAAAAAAGGACTGCGATGTCGCGGATCTCTTATTTGCATAGCGGACGTGAGCATCCGAATTAATTTACTGAAAATTTATTATAAAATCAAGTACAAGTCCACCCCTCGACGACAATTTCATTGCTTCTCGATAGGAAGGTAATATTAGTGGAATCACGGTGATGAAAAGTTTCGCCTAAAGTTTTACTGAGATTATTCTCTTTTAATTTAATTTATTTATCTTGTGAATCGTATGTCGATAAAGTTAATTGTTTTAGATATCTAAATATATGATTATTAATGTCGTTTGTCGACGTGGTTCGTAATAATTATAAATTACGTTGTTCGACGTATTAGTCAATTAAAAACGTTTAAATTACTTAATAGGAATGATAGGTCGAAATGCGAGGCGATTAATTCGCCGAAATTTAATGAGCTTTTTAATTATTATTTTGTCTTTCAGTAAAATATTAATTGCACATTATTCATTATTTTAATGTCAATGAAAATTGAAATATAAGATGATTACTGTTGATTCGAATTGTTTGCAAATACAATATTAAATTTGAATCGCTGTTTGCCGAAAGGTTTTCACATAATCTATA
This sequence comes from Sycophila sp. Sp_5, assembly GCA_018906775.1. Taxonomy (NCBI): domain Eukaryota; kingdom Metazoa; phylum Arthropoda; class Insecta; order Hymenoptera; family Eurytomidae; genus Sycophila; species Sycophila sp. Sp_5. Next base: position 781,799 of record JACCID010000058.1, read on the forward strand.
CGCGTGCAGTATCGTAAATTTACAGAAAAAAAAAACATAGAGATACAATTTAACGAATATTTTAACGCGCAAAGTTTATCGAAGGTAAGTTTATTGAAGAAATACATCGGAAAATGAATCACGTGCTCGGCAGTTTAATCTTCCACGGAAAAAAAAACGTAAATTCTTTACGACTGAGAATTAACTGGGTGTCACGGGCGAGTAACCCTCCGCGTGTCGCAATGCCACACACGCATAAACATTTCGCTTCATCCCGCTTAAAATTTCATTCAGCCGCTATTAAACGGACCGCTGATGTAGCTATATAGAAATTTTAATAGCATTCCTCTCGCTTCAGTAAAAAACGAGCAAAATGGGCGAAAACCTCGAGCGCGGGCAAAGACAAAAAAGCAAGAGATAGCGGAAGATAGAAAGAGAAAGAGAGATAGGGGAGGAGGAAGATGAGGCGCGGGTATAGGGAAAAAGAGGGCGAAGAGTGGGGGGGGGGTGGGAGCGGTGAATGAGAAAAAGAGTGAGGGATATGTTGGCTCGGGGTCTCATGCAAAATGAGAGAGGAGAGAGGAGCGAGAGAGGAGGAGTGAATGGCGAATGCCTATAGAAATGCCAGCGAGTCGCGCGCCTCCTTTTTCTCATTTTGCCGGGGCTCGCTCCTGCAGCCACAGCGGCGGCGGCACGACGTTACGCCGGAGCCCCGGTACTTTACGGGAAAGTCGATAGGCCGAGGTTTAGGGAGATTCGAGCTCTCCTTATTCCCCCGGCGAATATCCCGGCGCGCATCGGGAAAGATCGCCGCGGGAGGGTGACCGGCGAGAAGGAGCCACGGGGCTTGAATGTGTATGTAGATGAGAGCGACAAGTGTGACCGCGAGGAGGAGGGGGACGAGATAAGGATTTATTCCGAGTCTCGGACAAAATGCCGAGATGGTCCTACCGCCCCTTAGCTCATTTTCTTCGAGATCTCGCCTGCGCTTTATTTGGGTCGAATTATCGTTTTTCGGAGTTTCGACGTTAATCTACGGCTGTGAATGAAAACTGATAAGTTGATAGGCCGACCGAGATAAAGCTCCTCTAATTCGCTTAGAGTTTTTTCTGGTCATTTTTGGATTTACTGCGGAGATTAAAGTCTTTAGTGCAGTAGCAGTTTGACGGAGTTTTTATTTCGGCTCGGTATTTTCTGGGACGAGTGAAAATTTAATATTCAGTGGGAATAAAAGTAAAATGTGTTCTCTCATTTTGGCGAAATGTGTCGATACGTACATTTTGAATGTGATGCTTGACTTTTTTTATTCAAATGTACGTTTAACTTGATTTCGTGATTTTCAACGGATGTCTGATAAAATCCGTCGATCACTACTTATTTATAAAAAAGATGGAATTTTAATTATGAATATTAAAATATTTATTAAATTGCAATACTCATTACATTTTAATATAAATTTAGGAAAAATATTTAATATTAAAGTTTGATACAAAAACTGTTTAATTCGTTCAGCGTTACTGTGAATGTTTTAAATGCACTCCTCAGATTAAATCTTTAATCAGTATAATAAATTTTTTATTTCTTATTAAAATTTTCTTCAGTAAAGAAAGATTCAATTTTCAATAAAAATAAAAGTATTTAGGATTGAAGAAACGTGTCGAGGAGCTCATACTTGATAGTGACACTTGATTCTTTTTTTATAGATTTAAATAATGTTATTATCACTTTAACTGTCTGATCAAATCTGTCTAACTTTACTCATTTAAAAATATTGAAGAATTTTTATAATGATTCATTTAAATTATAATTATAACTTAATATTGAAGTCCGATACAAAGGCTTCTTTTATTCGCTTTATGTTTTTAAGGTATTTTTAAATTTACTCTTTAGATTAAATCTTCATATTTTATTTCTAATTAAAATTCCCTTACTAAAGGATAATTAAATTTCTAATAAAATTAAAGTTCACGATTGATTAAGACATTTTCTTTTTTTGAATAGATTCGCATAATTGCACGATTCTTTTAAACTTTACTTGTCATTATTATATATTTAACGAATACCGAGGAATTTTAAAAGCGATGCATTAAAATTATTATAAAACGACGGTATCCTCGCTAACTTTAATATAAATTAAGTGAAAATATTTAATATAAAAGTCTGCTATTTCAGAAAAATATCGCTTAATAATTATTAATTCGACAAAAATTATTAAAGCACATAATGATCAGGCAATATTGTACAGTAACGAAAGAATATTTTACGCATTTTTTACGTTTTAAAATAAATCAATTATAATAAATCGGCATTCATCACACTCCTCATTTAACGAATCAATTCTCAAAACAAAAATCAATCAAGTCAATTGATTCTCCCATCGTGTGCATAAAAAAAACAGACACTAAAAAAAAAAAGATCGAGCCCAACCCACGAGGAGCGCCGTCGTTAAGAACAGAAACAAAAGCCACGGCCGGTCCGGTCCCGTTTCCTCGTACTCACTCCATTAGCGAATTTTTTCGCCAGTTGGTGCGGGTGACAAATACGGTCACCGCCGGCAGGGGGGATGCGAAAAAAGCTGGCAGCTCGAGACGATATGAAGATACCCCCCTCCGCCGGTGAAAAACTCGGCCAGCCGGGATCGAGGGAAATTCAGCCGCGAGCACGTATAGCTCGGCCCGTCTGTGTTCCTCCGGTCGGCCTGGCCGCGATGGAGTGGCCTCCTAATGGATCTCGAGAATCTCCTCGGCAAATGGATTTAGGATAGCGTCGACTGATTTCTCTCCTACGGCCCGGGGATTTTCCCTTTGACGAAGTGAGAGCACTTTGTCGCGATGCGCGCAGTCACTTCATCTCTCTTTCTCGCTCTACGTTCCCCCGGTCCTCCTCCAGTCGGCCTTCGTCGCGTCTGCTACTTCATCGAGCTTCTCCGTCGCACTCGGCAGGGGAATAATTTTTATACTCGCCCGGGCCCGATAATTTTATCGTCACCTCTCTTCCCTTTTGAGGCGGGACGCGGCGCACTTTTTCTCCACGGCTACGACGTCGTCGTTGCCCGCGACGTCCTCGGGGTTTATCGGACCTGACGACGGATTGATGATGTCGCTTTTTTCCCCTCTCGGCTTTTTTTACAATGCCGTCGCCGCCGCGATAGGAGTGCGCCGCGGGTAGCGTGGTCCTCCCTCTCTCTTCTTTTTTTTTTCTGCCCCCGGCCGAGGAGAGCCTTCACGCGCACCTCTTCTCGAGTGAAAATTATATTTTTAGAGCGCGCGATGATGATGGCACATATCGCCGCGTCGATTTAACTCGGCGTTATTGATTGTGCTTTATCCTCTACGTGCTTCTATTTTAAAGAGTGTGCACGAGATTATCATAAAAATTTGCGCGCTTCGCTTACTTGATTATCGGCGAGAGAAAAATTCTAGTAAAAATTACTACGCTATTTTGTAATGCTGGGGGAGACTTGACGGATAAAGAATTTTACTGGGAAGGGTAGCTGAAATTCGCTGAACTTACAGTGAATTTGAATGCGCGTCTAATTTTGTGACCCGTCGAGTTTGTTGCTCGACGAATCACAAAACAGTAATTTTAGTATTACTTTCCTCGTACGAAGCAGTACTTTTAGTTTTATATTAATTTTTAGTAGAATTTGTTTTATACTCTGGTAATTGTGACTTTTCTCTTCTTGTATTATTAAACGAAGAATCATCGAAGAATAATAATATTACACAAAAACTTCATCAATCAGTTTCTAAATCGATGGATCAATCCTCGTTTATGGTCGAACAGGAAAATGTACGTATCGTTACCAGTGTCTTAGTGTTATACGTTTATCCTGAGAAAAGAAGGAAGAAAAAAAGAAAAACAGCGCAACGGAGAGAAATAGGTATATAGGAAAGCGATAAAGCATTAGGCCGGAGGGGGGGGGGGGAAAGCTGCGTTCACTCATCTCGTAAACCATAAACTCCTGGTGCGCTTCCCCCGCCATTTGTTCTGTAGCCACTCGCAGCATTCTGGTGGCTCATACATCGAGGACGTATAGCGTGCGTCGGTACACTTAGCACTGCAGTCATAAGATACACTCGAGGAAGGGTGGAGGGTGGGGGTTGGCTAAGTGTCTGTCGCGGCGCCGTACTGTTCTAACTCGGAGTCGCGGCACCGTACCTCCTCCTCCGATGTACAGGAGGGGGGGGGAGGCGTCCAACGCGACGACACGAAGGGGGTGGGTGGGGGTGCAACGTACGTCGAAGATGTAAGCTGCGAGTTTACAAGAAAATCCAGAATCTCGCAGTCAAAGACTCCGAACGCCGCCGTCGGGGTGGCTGCTGCCTGCGCTTGAGATTACATCAAGGTGCAGCGGAGAGCGACTAATGCGACACTCGCGGCGGAGTCATCCGACTCTCCCTCTCGGTCGCTCGTTCGCTAAGAGGGCGCGCGGATAATTTGATTCCAACTCAAAGCCTCGTCGATCTATTAAATTTTAATTACACCTGCGCTGCAGCGGGCGTAATTAACGCTTACGGAATAATTTGCACGCGACGAGGGGGCTACCCCTTCGTTTATTTTTAATGGTGCTTTCGCGCTCCGACTTGTGTACACAACCGAGCCAGCGAGACTTGGACGACGCGATTTTTTTTCTCGGTCGATCACTTTCGAGATGCTTAAGCTCTGCTGTTTCGCGTTGTTCGCTTTTTGCCATCTCTCCTCGGTATTGAAGTAACTCGCTGGCTTACTTCTCGGGGGAATTACGCGTACGGGAATATGATTTATTAGTCCATGGATTACAGCTCGTTGAAATATCGATTTTTCGCATTGGCCGATTTCACTTGAAATATGGCCTTGACGCGAGAGGTAACTTTTCAAAAATGTTACTTTAATTTTTTTTCGCTAGGGATTAAATATGAGCAAGCGTCAATTGTTCGTCTAATAAAGTATGAGAGACATATTTTATGATTTTCGACGGTACATTTGAAAATTTGATATTTCGAGTGAAAATGTGCTCTTCACTCTGGTGAAATGCGTCTATTTGATTGTACTTACCCATGACATTTGATTTATTTAATATACCACGCTGATTTTCCGCGCTTCGCGCGCCTATACTGCTTTCTGCAATGGGATAAATGGAATTTTCACTTTTTTTGGCAGTGATTATGTTTCAGCGAATATTACTGAATTTTTGAAAAGGTGAAATTTCAATTATTCAGTAGATGTACTATTTTTTACTTAATTTATTTGGAAGACTTTTGACAAGTCAATCAAGTGAATATTCGTTTTAGAGTACATCCTCTTCTCTCCAATAACACTGAAATAGAAATTAATTTTCATGTTCACATTAATTTAAACAATATAAATATTTTTCTTAATATATTTCTTAAAACTAAAATTATTACGTTAAGCATTACAAAATTATTGAGAACAAAAGTATTTCATGGTTTTTGAAGAGCAATTTATCAATAAACTATCTTTTACTTACATAATTCTGATCTTTATTAGAATCAATTTAATTAAGAATAGCTCGCTTCACTTCCAGAATTTCTAACGAATGTCTGACCAAATTCACGTATTACTACTGATTTTTTTAAATAAGATTTTTTAAGACTATTATGTATAACTTTGGGTGTTTTTTTGATTGAATTTAACATAAATTCTGTGAAAATGTTTAATACGGAAGTAATAGTATGTTTTGTAGTAAAAATCGTCATAGGTCGAGCATGTCCCATTGTTCCTACGGAACATATTAATTTTTATTACAACATTTCTCTTCGTGTAATTATCGAGCCCTGCCCCTCAGATGGAACACACCCCAACACAAAAATAAATCATAAATCTCACTAAGTAGTTTTGAATTCACTTGGTGTATTCTATATGCTCTGTAGAAAAAATGGGGCCACGGGTCTTCCCGTTGAATTATCACGGGGAAGATGTGCGTGGAGCTCATCATAGCTCGGATGATCCTCTCTCTTCTCTGAGAAACACATGAAACGTCGTGACTTCTCTCTCTCTCTCTCTCTCTCTAAATACATTAATATCTCTCTCTCTCTCTTTCTCTAAATACATTAATATCTCTCTCTCTCTCTCTCTCTCTATCTCTCTCTCGACAAAACTAGCGGTTTCAATAGTACCGTGTAGCTTGCGTCAAGCAGTTAGGCTGGCTATTAACAGAATGGCCGGCTCGCACGCACTCTTTCTATCTCTCTTGCAAGTGTGGCTCGCGCGCGGCCATGTGCTCGCCACGGCACTACCCGTGCACGCTTCCCCAGGTGCGCGGTCGTCATTCGGGAGTACGTCGAGTATACGCGGGTGTAGGTGTGTCCGTGTATGTGTGGGGACGGAGGTACCATGGCGGTAGGCATCAGCTGGTCGCTAGCGGTGCCTTGCGTCGTCTCGGTTCCTTCCGCGGCTTCCTGCTGGGTCGACATGCTTGGTCGGGGATGCTCGTCATCGGCGCTGCTAGATTCTCGGCTTAGAGGCGTCATCAGCTCCCCGGGACCTCGTGCTCGGCCCGGCCGTCGTCCCCAGTTCATGCGCTTTTCTCTCTCTCTCTCTCTCTCTCTCTCGCACTCATGGGTCGACTGGCGTACTGGCGCGTCGTCCACTCCACGTCCGTCGCTCACCGAGGGCGTAGCAAGTGTAGAAAACTCGACGTTAAATAAATTATTTAACGTCGACGCCTTCTTCAGCCCTTCGAGAGAGAGAGAGAGAGAGAGAGAGAGCCGAACTGCATTGTACACGAGGACTTGCAAAATGCAACGTCACAGACTAAAATAAAAGATTTACTGAATTCGCAGTGCCTATTATCCAGATTCATTAAAGTTTAGAAGACGTTACTTAGGATAAGACTTTCTTCGAGCTTTTAAAGAGATGAGGGTAAGAATGGCTTAAAAGTCCTAAGAACTTATCAAAATATGAAAGAAGTTTAGAGAGCCCGGCTTTCTCAAACAATCGTTTCATTTCTTAACGACAGCGTGTTTGCCCGCTGTCTCTAAAGCACAGCACCAGGTAAACATTTTGAACAAACGGAACAAGTGTATTGGACAAATATGATTGGGCAAAATGCGTACAGATTTTTCACGGTAAACAAGTCAACGATTTTTCTTCTCTCGATCTATAATAATAAAAAGTTAATCTCGCGTCAACTCAAAAAAGATGAAGTACCAAATTACCACCAATAAGGTTTACAACGTAACAAATGTCGCCTTATCTTTTTTTCATGCAAAAAATTTATTATAATTATTTTTCTTGTTCCTGCGGGAACTGTCAAGTTTCTTTGTATATTATTTAGTAATAAATAGTATCTTTCTTTTGTACACGGAGAGAAATGATATACAAAAAAATTGCGAATACTAAATTTTAATCTCCTCGCAGACTGGCGCTGCTGGGAAAATTAAAATAGATTCATGTAGAATTAAAAGAGCTTGTAGCAAATTTTTTAGAGTTACGGTAAAAGTTCTGATTTAAAGTAAGGGAAACTTTTCAAGAAATTATTGTAAAAATGTTCAGTAAGTGATATACTGATTACTTAGAGATGCTGCTATAAGAGAACAATAAAATTGACGAGAGAATTAATGGTAAAATAAAATATAGAACACTTCTGCGTACAGTTCGTAATCAACGATTCAATAAGGAATGAATAAAGAAAATTTTTAATACTAAAATCAGCGTCTTCTATAAATAATATCTTCGTTTTTTTGCGTCATTTTGAAGTGATAAAGGGACTATCGCTTGATGCTTTTATGCTTTGAAATTTAGAGCCCTCAAACGTACATTTAACACATACAGTATTCTCTAATTTTACACTTTACATAAACTTCGGTTATTCTTTCTCGTCGTCTTTTCTGAAAATTCTTACGCACAATGACAAAAACTGTACGTACTAAAACCCGTTAAAAACTTTTAAGTTACGAGGCACCTTATATACCTTTTCCACTTAAAATAAAAAATTACTCCGAAATAAGTTTAATTAAGAAGAGTAAGTTGAGAGGCAAGTGGTTGCCTTCTCTTCAGTGGTCTTCTCATTCCGCGTCATCTTGTGAAGCGGAAAGTCTGCGGCGGGTAGCACACGCGGCTCGGCCGCAGGAGAGCCAGACGGCTCGGCTTCCTTCCAGGTCGCGCGGATACCCGGCAGTACCTGCACCAGAAGCCGGCGGCGCCGCTATCTACCTACCCGATGTGCTCGACTAATGCGATTAATGGTACGACTCCGTGTTACCGGCTCTAAGAGAGAAATGCACAGCCCGGGAATGGGGAGGGGAGTTGGCGGAGACGCGCTTCCTCGGGTGCCGTGCGCGAGGTGAGTTACACGAGGCCGAGAATTTAGGTGGATGGAGGAGAGACAGGGAGACTGGAATAAAGTTGCGAGGGTCCGGATCCTGAATGCTCCGGGCTACCTAAGTCACGCTCACTGTTAATTCATTCGATTAAATATTTCGTTGTGCTAAATGGGTTTTATGAGTCGATGTTTTTGCGGTGTAATGAGAAGGAGAACATTTTCTATCGGGGTAGAGGGTGTGCAGTTTTTTTTTTCTTTTTTATCTCGGGTTGGTTCGTTAAGCTTTATGTTAATTATTTTCGGATCGAGCATCATTTACCGCGACGTATTATCAAAGGAATTATTAAGACGCTCGAGGTAAAAGCTCGAAAGTTGTAACTATATTCTTGCCTTGGTAGATAAAGTGCAAGTCTGACGAGACGTGCCTCGTTCAATGAGTTAAAATCTCAACTTCCTTAAAGTCTGAGAGCACCACTCCACCGACAAGCTTTATATTTGTCATTTATGACCTACACCGTGGAGATGATATTTATTTATTCACAAAGTTAACGGATTAGAAATACTTGGACTATATACGTTTAGCTTCACATCCTAAAATTAAATTTTATTTTATATAAAGCGAGATCCTTTTGTAACTTATGCAAGAGTCACGGTAGATTAAACTAATAATTGATGGAAGCTTTTGGTTCCTCTGCTTAAGGACTGCCAGTAGTTGCTTAATTATTAAGGGCAAACAATTTCATTTAATTTTTAATCTAATCATCATAAGATACACGCTTATCACATAAATTTATAAAGCACCCTCATAAATTTTATATTCAAACAAATTCATCAAAGAAACTATCGCAGGACCAGCGAACCAGCATAAGAATAATTCAGACAAAAATAAGATTCATCTTTATTTTGTCCGGATTTAAGATTTCTTAAGATTTAAAAAGATTCTCGATTAACAAGCACCTAAACATCAATTTAAGATCTTTTCGAGATCATTGTTTTAATACAATATTAATATTAGTTTAATACATATAAATTTAAAAAAAATTAAATATAAGACCTTGTTAAGATTAAAACGATTTTTATAAGATCTTATGTATAGAAAATTAAAAAAATTGAAATATATTATATTAATATTAATATTGTATTATAATAATGGTCTGGAAAAGATCTTAAATTAATATTTAGATATTTATTAAAAGAGAATCTTTTTGAATGTTAAAAAATCTTAAATTCGGACGTAATAGAGATGAATCTTTTTATCGTCTTATTTTAGTCTGAATTATTTTTACGCGGGAAGCGCATTGATAAAATGAAAAGCGATTTAACTGTTCTTAAAAAAGAAAAGCGTGGGACCTTGAAAAAAAGGGAGGAAGGGAAAACGCCGGTGATACAGTTCCGTTCCCCTCGTCGTGTAAACTCCCGCACACAGAGATGAAGCGGAGTCGCGCCTGCGAGGCCAAGAATTTGCCTCGCACGTCTCGAGCTCTCGTCGGCAAATAGCGAACAAATCGAATTGGCGTGCGCCCGGAATCTCGAATCGCTGGCACTACGTACGTCGAGTGAGGTGAGCGCGTGCAACCAGCGGGGTGCCTGACGGGGAGGGGGAGGGTTGCCGATGGACGGACCCTTCTCGCGAATCACGTCCCGATAAAAGAGGCGAATTGACAGATGGACGCGGCCTCGGCGTCGGCACCGACGTATGTTCGCTGAAAGGGGAGGCGGGGGAAGTCACACACGCCGCTGAAAAACTGAAAGGCGCGCCAGGTATGCGAAGGTCGTGCCGCGACGATTTATCAAGTTGGATATTCAAAATTCCGGTCCTTGGCGGTGTTTGACAAATTTTTTCCAGATATATAGCAGACGCGGCTCTTTCGCCTGGCTTATCATCTTACACGTAGAATGATTTTTATATTCTTTTTTTCGGCAAATTTTAGGCTTTTATTCCGGTTTTTATGGAAGATGACAATGTATGCGAGCTTAGTGGCAAATTGAGTTTTCAGTTTGAGGGTATGATTCTTTGCGAATAATGAAGAGTTGCAAAAAATTATATTAAGTCATATTCATCATAGCAAAATGTTTAGAAATCTTTATTGGAGAGGAGTGTCTGATCGATTTGTCTGTTTCTACTTAAACGAGAAATACATACGCCTATCGTTTTTTAATCATTTGTTTCGGTGTATTAAGTCTATAATTCTTGCATGTAATTGTTAGTATAATAGAATATTACTCTAAAATTAGATTACGTAAAGAGAAAAATTCTATAAATAAATTTCGCCTGACAATGAAAATTTTTACTATTAAATTAAATACAACTTCCATTCTATATCTACGTACGGTTTGTCCTTTACTACTTACGTTTCTAAGTATAAATTCACTACTTAAAGCTTATTAAATTGTTTTTAAATAGTTAAACATTATATAAATATATCGAAAATAAAAGTTTGTAACTATAAGAATAACGTTAAATATTAATTGAGTCACAGAAGAATACTTAAGTAACTGTAGTGATGTGGAAGTAGTAATAGCGCAGTATGGTCAGACGTGCAGTTGAGCCTTTCAATGTCGAATAAATGCAAAATTTCATGAATAAAAAAATTATAAAAAGACCGATTCTTTTTCTGTACTGAATATAACATTTAAGTAAATAAAATTACGTATAAGTAGTAAACCCAGGGTATGGTCCGACACACGGACGATACTTTAATCCTTAAATAAGCTACAAAAAAAAATGTAATCAAAATAAAATAACAAGAGTCATTCTTTTTCAGCACTTACTGTATCGTTTAAGTAAGGGAGGGGCGTGTAAGTAGTAAAACCACGGTATGGTCAGACGAGAAATCAAGACGTAAAACGCCGAATAAACAAGCAAAATCTCTGCATCCAACAAAAATAACTTTTTACGTCAACATTCATAACAAGATTCATTCCTTATCACAGAGCATCCATCGTGCCGACCAAAAAACAAATGAGCACGGCGCAATTTATCCATTTCCAGCATTTATCCGCGCCGGCCGCAGGGTATTCCTGGCCGACGCGGCGTGAAATCGCCTATATCATCGCTTTAGCACTCGGCCCCGCGTGTATAATTTTTCGAATCTCGTAATTACAACGCGACGTAGCGCCAACCCGCCCTCCCCCGCGCCCCTCCAATCGCGCATTCACCGCGCGAGCATATATAGAGCCGTCGGCGCCGCTGCGCTTGTCGCGCGTACGGCGGACACATCGAAAGGCCAATTTATCGTTCGGCATAATCACCTGCAATCGCTGCGCGCGTTATTCGCTGCCCCCTTGCGCGCGCACGCAGCGCCGGACGGTTACGCGCGAGCGGTCCGCTTGTTGTTTCTGTAATTGATGCATCGGCCCTCTATTAGAATGACAAAACCGCACGAGCGGCCGGCCCCTCGCGGGCTCGCATACCTCGGCGGCCAGATCATATAATGCAGGGGCAGCCTGCCCGGGGGTTATGTAGCGCGAGAGCATCGCGCGCACATTCGGCAGTATGCCGATACAGGCCGTTTCGCCCCGGAATCGCCGCTGAGTTTTGCGGCGCTTTGTGCGTGGCTGCACACTTAGCCTACGTCGGCGGGGTTGGAACGGACGTTCGTTATTGCGCCCGCGGATGGATTAGCCCTCGGCGGCCGATGCTCGCGGGATTGAAGAATTTAGGGGGCATCGGACGGCGGCGGCCGATGGAGCGATCCGCGGTAGGCAGCTACTGAGTGGGAATTTTAATGCGCGCTCGCCCGGCGGCTAAAAATTTATGATCGATTTTATGCGCCCGTTGAAAACGATTTATTCGTGTTTGCCGCGGTTAAACAAATTGTTTGATAATTTATTTTGACGCTGGCGGTTGATCCGATATTGGCCGCGATGGGAAAAATCTTGGGGGGAAAAGGTTGATAACGAATTTACATTGTCTTTCTGGCGCTGTCCGTTGAAATTTGCTGACAATTATCCTGATAAAATATGAGAGTAGGTTCAAATACGCGTAGCTTCAAGTTTGCAGATAAAAAGACATTTTTTTATTTATTGTATTAGTTTGCGAGTCGTACGTGATAATACATTTTATTTTTAATATTATTCGGTTATTTATGAAATATTGACATGTTGATCTGCTCATTTCTTTGTTCATCAGACATTTGTTTGCAATTGTAATGGTATCAATACGTTCTGTAATAACAGAGAATATTAATGACAAATATATGTTAATGTTAACAGAAGGGATTGAATAATACAATTATTTATTTATTAGATGGGCAAAAATACCTCATCAATGGACACAATACGATAGAAATCGTTAATAATAATGAAGAACTTCTGCAAAAAATTGTTTATACCACAGTTAACGATTGTATTTGTTAACAATGTTGGCCCTAAAAAGAATTTTTTTATTTAAATCAATTTTCTAAGATCATATTTTACAATGATATTAGTTGTCTAAATTGAGATAATTTACAAAATTCCCACCTTTATTGGTTAAATTAAAGGATTGCTGAATGTGTAAAATCAATAGTATATCACTCGATAAGTCCCACCAATATCAAACATGATAAATTTTTTAAAAAATAAATAAGGCACTTTCATTTTAAATTGAAAAAACTCACGCATCTAAAACATAAAATAGTATACCACAAGTGACATTATGAATGCATCAGAGATCACAGGTTCTGCGCGAGCAGCGCAAAAGTACCTTTAACCCGTGGTGCGCAAAAATCGCGAAGGTCACTTTTCGACCTCTCTCTCTCGCTCTTCCGTAAAATTTTCGGAAAAAAAATGAAAGGAGCCCCGTGGAGCGAGGGTAACAAAGTTGAAGCCCACTCTAGTAATAACGCGCCTCTGTTAACGCGTAAATGAGTTAGCGTCGTGAGCGCGCGCGGACACAGGGCTTCTGGGCGCTCGCGCGTAACAAGGCAGCGCCGCGAGAATGGCGGGCTGCTTTTGATGCCGATGCAGCACCGCGGTGCTGCTGCATGCGCCGTTTGAACAGCCGCCTCCGCGGACGCGTGAGAATCGTATTTAAACAGGTGTGTATAACTTTGCCCCCAGTGGGCATCCCTTTGCGTGAGCGACCTCCTGCTCGACCCTTTCTCCGGCTATCTCTTTCTCTTTCTCGTTATCTACATTATATATATATAATATATATCGCGGGCAAACAAAATAAGTATAAACGATAAAAAAAGAGAAAAAGTAATCTAACAAAATAAAAGGTATTAAAATAAGAATTCCACGCCTCCAGTAATAAGACCTTGAAACTAGGGAAGAAAACAAAATCTTCCTGAAGTTGTTAGATCCGTCATACACGGAGAGAATTGTTGTGGTAAAAGTACTATATTCCGTAGGAACAATGGGACATACTCGACCTATGACGATTTTTATTATAAAACATACTAAAAATTCCTATGTACATAGCAAAAATTGCTATTTATATAGTAAAAATTGCTATGTACATAGGAAGTTTTAGTATTTTTTATAGTAAAAATTTTCATAAGTTGAGCATATCCCAATGTTCCTACGGAACATAGTAATTTTTACGTTTTTTTTTTTATTTTATGTTTCTAATGGTAAGGATTACTCGTGGACGAATGGTAAGATATTCGAGTCCTTTAAGGTCGTGATAGAGGGAGAAACTGACATTAAGAATCATTTTAAAATGTTTCGCGTGAATGTCACTCTAAATGTCTTTTTTATTCTTTATTGCATAAAGAGAAGATCGATTCATTCTCTATCTACGTATCGATTCAGGCACATCTGCCTTCTCAAATTTTTCTTACGAATAAAAATAGTTAAAACAAATATAACTGCAATTCGTTTTTCTAATATATTTTATATGTGTATGCATATAATATATGTATATCTTCCTATCTATTTGTTGCTGCCCCTTTCTCTGATTCTGTGCGGAGGATCGAGTATTTGGGCGCGAACCTGATGGGAAAAACTTGAGAAGTGCTGGGGTATATGGCGGGAGTGTGGCGTGAAACTTTGCGACGCTTTTGATATGGAATCATGGGGGGCGATTGAAATAAATTAAGAATTTTAAAGTTTTAATGCCCAGGATATTAAAAGTAATGAGGGAGCATAAAAATAACTCGTGAGGGGGGGATCGGAGGGGCGAGGGGGAATTTACTCGACGAGATATTTATCTGTTTTCACGCGTGAGATAGCGTTTGAATACGCCCAGTGTAAACCAGTGTGATAAAAGGTACACTTATTGATGAAAAAAAGGACGAGCTTGAAAAAAAATTAATAACTTTATAACGCTGTTTTCTCCCAAGCTTCAATTGGTTCGATAAATCAAATCCCTCATTGGGTGTGTAACTTCATTTGTAAAAATTCTGTAAATCATTCCGGTATGTACATTGCAATGACACTTGCTTTATTTTCTAGTGGCTATACTGGAATTTTAAACAATTAAATGTTGAGCTTTGAAGTGTAACACTGAAATTCGTCAAGATGAACTGAAATATCCTTTGATAAAATCATCGGATCGTCCAGCTTCCACTTGAAATGTTCTCTTACACTGACGACTCGCGCGTGTATTGCTTTAAATAGACAAAGCCAATCGAGAAGCGTGAAGTTTGAATTCGTATTACCACTTAACCCGCGCTTGTGTGAAATCGAGCTAAATGTAATAAAGGATAACAGACTGAGATATAGATAGAGCTAGACGAAAAGAGGAAGGTGAGAGTAAGACGTGAATAGAGAGAGAGATGAAATAGAGAGAGAGAGAGAATGAAGAGAGATAGAAGAGAGAAAATATAGAAAGTGAGAGAGAGAGAAATGAAAGAGAGATAGAAGAGAGAAAATATAGAAAGTGAGAGAGAGAGAGACTGAAAGAGAGATAGAGAGAGAAAATATAGAAGTGAGAGAGAGAATGAAAGAGAGATAGAGAGAGAAAATATAGAAAGTGAGAGAGAGAATGAAAGAGAGATAGAGAGAGAAAATATAGAAAGTGAGAGAGAAAGAGAGAGAGAAAAAGATAAGTGGAAGGAAAAAGAGAGTAGTAGGTTGGGATCAGTTTAATATCCGCGAAAATCCATTTTTCCTGGAGACGTGCTTACGAGCGATGATTCGTAACGATGAAAAACGACATCCTGCGGAGTTGAGAGATACGTTATTTTTTTTTACTTATTTTTAAGAATCAGATTCTTTTAATTATTCTTCTTTTGTCGGTCTATGGAAATGTATTAAAATAAAGTATAGTGTTTTTCATTGATTATTGCAAATTGTAATAACTTTTTTTACTGTATATATTAAATGAATTTTACAATAAATTATCATGCATATCAAACGATAAACTTATCGAATTTCATTTGTTTTATCTACAATTACATATTTCTATTTTTATCAACACGACGGTACAATAAAAAGATTATAAAATGTCCTCGCTCGGCTCTTTACTTATATTTTATGGTCGGTATACTGCTTTTTACCGTTTGTAATGCGATAAAAGCATTAAAAATTTGATAACGCAGGCATTTAATTAGGAAGTAGACTTTATTTAGAAAAAATAAGCGAAACTTCGGTGGAAAATGCAAAAAGATATGAAGAAGGAGAGAGAAAACAGAAAAATTAGGGCTGAAAAAAGATATGTGTACTGGGAAAAAGGAAGTTTGAATTTTTACTTACTCTAAAAGTACCGCTAAAATCCGCCTTTTCGTTATCTTCTTTTTTTTTTATTGAAAATGCCACTTTTCTTAATGCTCGTGCAGTAACAGAAAAAAAACTTTACCTTTGCAAATTTATCCAGACTTTTTAGTTATTCATTGGTTTTTTATTATCTAGGCACGCACGTTGAAAGAAAAAGTACACTTTTAGGAGCATTCACATTTCGTATAAATTGAAAAAAAGCACTTTTTTGTATGTAAAATTTGAGTATACAGGTGATAATTTCTTGAATGTAGTTTTAGTGTCCTCGTGAACAAGGAACAACCAAATTTGTGAAATTTCAAGTCTGAAACTGGCTATCCGTCAGAAAACTTCGCGAGTTTATATGCAAATGTTAGCAAGTTCCATTTAATATTGATTGTTTTTAAAGTCATATGTTCCTTTTGGCGATATAACGACATATTTACAGGACAAAAGTGTGGAGGATGTAATGGACAAAAATTTTATTACGTGCTATTATGCAAAAATATTTGAGAAAACTTTATGTGTAAAGATAATTTTATTTCTCCCGATGTTCATGTATATTATTTCCGAGAATAAAATTTCTTTCTTCTCTTTAAGCTCATACTTGGTTTTATAAATGGAAATCTTTTTTAAGTGAATTTAAATATGTTTTCAACAAAAATGTATTTGCATCACAGAAAGGCAATAGCATTTTTATTGTTATAAAATATGAAATATTAAAAATTGGCATAAAAAAATGTTCTCGCCTCGTACAAAATGTATAACAGTGCACCGTCAGGAAATGTTCATATCGGAATATACTAAAATAACATTTTCAAACTGCGACTTTGAAATGAAAACTTATCGAGAAGTACATTAAATCATTAGCTAAATAACTTCTAAGCTTTTTTGAAATCCATTAAAATTGAATAAACCTATATATAGAAGATAAAGAAAAATATACTATTACGTGAATATAACTAAATGTCTTTTAAGTTTGAATAATTGTTAAAGCTATTAATGATACAAACAATCTACCCTTGCGTTTTTATTAAAAGAAAGCTTCCTTTTTCTCCCCACGGCATCTGCAAAAAAAAAAAAAGAAAAAATGTGTTCCGCCGCAAGAAATTCATTTTCTTTGCAATCTATCATAAGAACATCGCGTCGAGAAGAAATAAAAATCGCGAAAGATTTAAGAATCCTGAAAGGAGATATAACCATGAAAAAGATTATTTCTCGCATAAAATAGCCTACCATTATGAGGTGGAAAATACGAAGGATGTGAGCGGAGGCATTCTAAACAGAATAAAAAAAAAAAGAAAAAAATGGGGTAGCTGGTAGAGAAGGCGAACGGAGGAGAGTAGCGCGGAAAGGAACTGGAAAAAAAAGAGGAGCGCACGCTAGAGGAAGACCGGGGAAAGCGGATCGAGCTCTCATCCCATTAAGCATCGCGTTTCACGTACGCCAGCGCGCGCGCCGTGCCCCGTTCCGCCAGGAGTATGCGCGCTTATACGATGCAAAGAGGCCGAGGCGGTGCGATTCTCCGTGCGCGCGCCTACAGCCTTCCTTCACTCTCCTGGCCTCTTCTCCTCCTCTCCTTTCGAGCTTCCCTTTTTTTTTTTTTTTTAATACGCCCACTTCAGTCGCTCCACACCGAGAGGCTGAAATGAACAGTTGATCATGTGACAATGGCGATATGATTGAAATCAAAGGATTCCGCCTTCAGCTCGTTTTTTTTTTCGCTGGCTCGATGTATTTTCTCAGGAAAAGGATTTCTTGTTTATTTTTTTTTTGGAGGAGGGAGTGTGCATTTTTCTGACGTTGTGATCGTTGGGCTTCTTTAATTATTATTCGAATCGATACTTTGTCTTTAGCGCACAATTTTAAGGATATAATAAATAAGGATAAATAAATAAATAAATATAGTTTATTTGGATTGTAAAAAAGTAGAGAATATCGAAATAGCCATGCATGATTTGAAATGAGGTTTGGAAATACTCATTTCGTTAATTACTGCTACTTTTTCAGATTATAAAAAGAGTCAATATCGATTACCCTTGTCGTGCCTTGTTGATACTTGTATTTTTGAGTAGAATTATTTTATAGACAACAGCAAGCTTCTGTTAATTGATTATTAAAGTTTCACATAGTTATGAAGAGTTGTAAGTAAGAAATTTACAACATAAATAGCTCTATTGGAAAATTATTTGCATATATTTAAATATTTCAAGTAAAATGTAATTAGTGGGATGGCATTGGCATGAACACGTCCATCTGTTCAACTGTCGAACTTTTTCACTTCAGAGAAATCAGTTGAGTAATAGTGGAGGTTCGCTGTAAAAAGGATAATTGACTGCTCCATTATAACTAAACTCATATGTGACCACCCCTCGCTCTAACTCTCAAGACTTCTCCTATCGCGCGGTTGATCAGTGACTCGACATTTATCATTTATCAATCATTCATTTACTTTTGAATGAAAACGTACACCTTTTCAATGCATCTTCAATCTTGTAAAAAAATCTTCGCTTACAGTCCTTGTCATGCTTTCCTGTAACAAAAAAACAAGATAATGCAATCTTCTTGAGAGTAAAAATTAATTTCTTTTATCCCAAATTCATAAATCGTTCTCGTGACCCCATTAAAACTCTCCCTCAAAAGGCGCCCCAAAACAAACTTCATTCATCATTCGACCAGGAAAAAAAATCCTGCCATCTCGAGATATCTCCCCTGTCCCTCTAGCATAAAATGCATATCGGCATAGTCTAGCCGGGCGCGTGCTGAGGCTCCCGGCGCAGCCATCATCGATACCGCAATTTTCTCCGGGCACTTAGTATTTTCGTCTCGCCGGGGAGGGGGTGGCGGGCGGGGGTACGGTGCGCCTCGGGAATTCACGATACGCAGGTCCGAAGTGTGTACAGTCGTTCTGTCGTCGAACGCATTGCCATTCTCATCGGGAATAACGTTACATCGCGCCCGGGGTATACCTAAGGAGGCGCTCGTGCCTGTACGTGCCCGACAGCTCTGATGCGCCTCGGCGACCCCTCTCTTCTACATCTCCACCCCTTTAAGCTCCTTATTTCTCCTTCCCCCTCGAATCTACCTTCTTCTGTTTTCCGCGAGTCGTTTTATCTATGCCGCCTTGCGTTGCGCTTTTGCATTGTCTTTTTATTCTGCGCTTCGCGTCCCCTTTATTTCTTTACATTTGCCCGGCGCCCTGGAACTTCCTTCTTTCTCTTTTTTTTTGTTTTCTACTTCTTCTTTTTTTTTTTTGCTTCAGTTACAGCTCTCCCGTTTCCCAGATATCTCTTTCCTCCTCTGTCAATATTTATTGGATCCCCTCTCCGTTTTCTCACAGTGGACTTATTATTCAAAGACTTTCTCCTTTAATCGTAGTTCTCTACTTCGTACTCATGATTTCAGGAAATATATTTTTTGAAGGGCATAAAGGAGTTTTATGATTTGCGAATTAGTTTTTGAAAAAGTTTTGATTAATAGTAAATTATCGGATGATTTAGGTAACCAATTATTTGACGATTTAGGAGTACATAGCTTTTAAGTAGAAAAAGCCGTGGTCAGACAGAATGCGGATAGAAATAATCTACTGTGAATTTATTCAAGACACTACAGTTTTGCGATTTTTAAATATTAAATTCATAGTTTTCAACTCTAAAATTGTTTGTTTTAATTGATATGAAAAAAAATAGTTTCCTATTATCGATTTAAAAAAAAATGTAAACGAATTGAAATTAATTTCTTGGTAACGAAGTAACAAATACTGCAAAGTCAATTAAATTGATTTTCTAGGGTACTCGATAAAGCTCGCATGCGCCACTAAAATTTGTTTGTAGTATATGCATTAATTAAATTCTTGTATTTTTTAATAGAGTGGTAAACTCTAGAAACAGAATATTTTTCAATTTCAAGATACTCAATTTTTGTAAATTACATTTTACGAAATGAGCAGAATCCATTACAAATAATTATAGTCAAGTTTTTCTTGATAACAAGATTCTTTAAAGAAAATTGTAATTGACTGTAGGCTTTATTTCATTCCCTGCAGTTATACATTACCGACATTAAACAAGAAAAGCACATTTTACTTTTATTAAAAAACACACACACATATCTTCAAGTTTTTGCTACGAATGAAAGCACATTTTAGAGATTTTCCTTGCGAAGTCTTCAGTCTTTTTGTCCTGGGAATCTTCCGAAGTACACTTTTTTCTCAGGAATCCTCAGAAACTTGATTATTTTTCTCAGGCATCTTGCGAGATGAACTTTTTTTTCTTTACAATTTTTCGGAATGCGCTACTTTTTACGTCGCTAATTTGAAACACACTTTGATAAGTTTGAACTGCGATATGAAACCGAGTAAATAAAAAAGAATTCCACTTTGTTAAAAAATAAATGAATGAGCAAAGTAAAACCGAATAACAAACAGAGCTCGAAAGGTTTTTATTTTGATTTACCGCATCGACCCTTTCATCGTTGTTTTTTGTTTAAAAAAGAAAAAAAAAGAAGGTCAAAAGCATTTTATTCGCGAAACACGGAGGAGAATTAATTTTGTAGTCCCTCCGCAATTTTTCCCCAATTAAAAAAGGAAACGCATACAACGCGCTCCGGCTCGATTCGTTGATTATAATCGCGACGACGTCCCCCCACTGATCGCATTAATAATTCAAACGAAGCTTAATTCGTGCGGAATGAAGCTAGCTGATGAGCTTCTTTAAAATTAGAATAAATCGAATCATCGCCGAGTCGGGAGGAGCATCAATTAGAAGCATCGCACATTGTCCTTAGGCGCTCCTTCCTCCTTATTCCCTCCTTCTCCTTCTCCTCATTTCTCTCGCAATCTGCCCTTCCTCCATCGCGACGAAGGTAAAATGCTGCCTGCGGGAGACTCCAAGCCTCCCCCCCCCCTTGAAAAGAAAGAGAAAGAGGCAGAGGAAAACGAAAAGGGTAATCCGATATTACGCCCTCCCCTCCCAGATACATTAAAGTCCCGCCATTCCTTCTTCTCTCTTCTTTGCTAGGCTGGAGTCGAAATTCGTTTCGGGTCGCGTTGACGGCGCGGCGCGTCTCGTCCCCCGCTTTTTCTTCCTCTTCGGCGGCGCGTGCTCCGCGCGGCGGCCTCGTGCTCTGCATCTCGCCGAGGAGGAGGTGATCGTGCGCGAGCCGCCACCGCGTCTCCCCTCTTTTTATTGCTCGACTATTCGCATTAAGAGAGGATTACATTCTGCCGGCGTGCGGCGGGGGGAGAAGGGCAGGGGGCCCATCGCTCTCCGCGCCATGGAAAGTTGTCTCTCGCAGCGGAGAGGGTGGGTTACGATATGTACCCGCGTAACGCCGCCGAGAATTGGCCTGGCAATATTAATGGCGTTTTTACGACGGCGACGTTTGATCGCGGGTAATTTCTCATTTTTTACACGTCTACCAGGCGCGCGTCTTCTCGGTAACGCCCTGGCCCGCTAGAATCTAGATTGAGGCGTTCGTTCGCTTTGATTTTTCTCGGCCGAGGGAGGCAGCTTGACACTTGGATGACGTTTCCGCGGAAGCTGGGAATACGATGTGGATGTGATTTTTTAATCTGTTCCTTCCATTTGAATTTATACCACGTGAAATTATCGAGGATTGGGAGGCGAGAAAGTTTTATTAAATGTTACCGAGGTGATTCGTTGAAGAGTGGAGAGATTGGGGAAAAATTTGAAAAATTAGCTTGGTGAGACGGAAATTCTACTCTCTCGTAGTTTTAGAATTTTAAAATTAATATTTTTGAATTTTCAGCCGCTTTAATAGCAGCTTAAAAACTGAAATCTCTATACTGAAGCGAGGGGGGTCCGGATACACCTAAAAAATTATTAATTTATATGATGAGTGAATAATGTTAAAAAATGAGTAAAAAATGTCCCGAAGTTTTAAAGTTTGATGCGAATATTTCAAAATTAACTACTTATTATGCAAATTTTTGTAATTTTTCAATTTTATTCTCACTCTAGTGCGCAAAGCACAGTCATTTTGAATGCAATATTTTTCTTAGTGGACTTTTTTCATTATGAAAGCATCTCTCGCTTTTTTTTAAATCGTGGGGTTTCAAAATATTATTTAAAATGTATAAACGCCAGCGACAAAAGCGCAGAGTGACTTTAAATACGCTCGTTTTAAGTTCTTTTTATTTTCTCTTTGTAGCTAAAATTTTTAAAGGGGACATTGCGGGCGGTGCTGAAAGTTGGACCGTGTTTATCAAGAGAGGTAGTGCAAACATTTTAACAAAGCATAGAAAATTAATTACAATCATTAATTGCATCTCAGTAATATTTTCATTTAAAACGTTGAAACATTAAATTTGTGCTTTTTACAATGCTCAACCAAAATTAAAAGAGAAAACTAGTTTTGATTTAAAAAAAAAAGTTTTTAAATCACGGAATGGGTTGGAAAAGCATGCAAAATTTTGTACTGAAATGTTTTTGAATGGACATGGAGAGACGAAAAAAGCGAGTATTAGTTTTAGCTGTTTTAATATAACAGGTTTCTTTTAACGTACCGTGACAGTAAATGCCTGCACTTCTCTCAGCCGTCATTTTTTCTTCAAAAGCCAAATATATACCTTCATATGTGTAAAAAAACTGTTCGCTTTGCATTCATTGTAAAAGAGTGAAAATAGAAAGTGAAACGACAACTAGAAATTCTTTTTTAAATGTTGTTATGCGCTCGAAAAAGGAAATAAAATAAAATGGAAAACAATAATTTAAGAGCAGCTCTTTTATGCAATGCTAAGAGGATTTACATTTAAACTGAATGCTCCTAAGTCGTTTAAAAAAAAAGAAAATAATAAAGATGCAATTCGAAAGTTTAATTGTCTTATTAAGTGGTTACTTATTCTTTTTTCATATCTTTCAGTTTTTCAGACAATAATTAAGAAAATTTGTTATTAAGAAGCATTGAAAATATTAAACAAAATTATTTAAAATTTTTGCATCAAATCTGTTCTTTGAATCTGATCATTATTTTCCTTATTTAACGAAGTAACGATAGTAACCAATTGCAAATTGAAAAGAATAAAAAAAATGAACTAATCAAAATATCGATTTTTGCTATTATGAGAATCTGATAATTATTTTCTTTATTTAACGAAGTAACGATCATAACCAAATACAGATTGAAAAGAAGCAAGAAAAAATTCACGAATCAAAATATCGATTTTGGCCATTATGAGAATTTAATCATGCGCGTTCATCTATGTTTACACACATTTACAAAAATATTACGAGGAAACAAAAGGATAATCACTACAATTATATACATATATCTTAACATTAATTTTCCATGCGTTCTGCTTTCTTTACAATAAAACATTTAAAAAATAAAATTATTTATCGTGCAAACTGTTGATCCGAGCTACTTACTGAGACACGAGATTCCCCTGAAAAGTCTCAGACCCTTACACCGCGATTGGATACTCAATTGGCTCTATCAATCTCCAGACAGTCAGTCCTCACGTGCGAGCCTCGCTTGCCCTATAAGACGACAAATCACGTGCTATAAAAAATTGAGGTAGCGGGAGAGGAAGGAGAGTAAGACAAACGGAGATGACTCGAGAGTTAAAGAGCG
Source organism: Sycophila sp. Sp_5 (assembly GCA_018906775.1). NCBI lineage: Eukaryota > Metazoa > Arthropoda > Insecta > Hymenoptera > Eurytomidae > Sycophila > Sycophila sp. Sp_5. The sequence goes on from JACCID010000058.1 coordinate 805,260, forward strand.
GTAGCGCACGGAATAGACAAAGGCATGGGCGGGGGTGGGTCCGGGAGGGAGGGTAGGGTTTCGTTTGGAGCTGCCACCACCGCACAGCGGTTGAACTCCGTCCGGGGAGTCTCTGGCGCCGTGCTGATCCGCGTTAGCCTGTAAACTAGTCGGCGCTCTTCAGTCAAGAGTCAAACTGCCGTCGCGCGCCGTCGCCCGGTGAATGCAAATATTATTCAGGGGCCCTGCTGCTTTTGCGGAAATGAAGATGCTTCTAGTCTCGTCAAAGAAAGGAGCAGGGGCGGAGGGGAATTGCTTTTTTTGCGCGCGTTTCCGTCTGTTGTCGTTTTTAAGCGTTTGCTTTGAATTTGCCACACGTCGCTTTCATGAAATGGATCGGCGAGTCGCCCGATTACTGCGGTTTTAAGGAGTACTTTTTAGACATTGTTGAATCTTTGCAAGATGGGAGCTTCGCTTTTCGCGGAAATACATTTTCAATGGGTGTTGTTTTCCAAATGAATACTTCATTGGCTTTGTGAGAACTTAATTTGGTAGGAAGATCTTGTTTTTTTTTTCAATGTCAGTATGTCACTTATGAAACTGATGTAGAGAAAATTCGTGCAGAATACTTAAAGTATAGTTGCACGTGAGAATTTATTGATTATTTTTTACGTGTTTTTATTATTAGTATATACATGTAATACTTCTTCTTAAATATTCTGATTTTCTGATAAAAAAACAAGTTAAATGATATTTTTTTGTCAATTATTAAATTTTTACTAAACAAATAAAAAGCATAATATGATGACTTCTGATAAGAATTGCTATAAAATAAATAATAATTAATTTCTTCGCTTTCAAGTATATTTTATATTCGTTAACTTTGTCTTAATCCTTGTATACAATTTTAATTTTTCTATTTATTATTGCTTCTTCATAGAGGAAGCTTTGTAATAATAAAATTTTAAGTTTTGTTGTAACATAGTAGAAACATATTTAAGTGAATTCTAAAAATGAAAAACGTGTTTTTAGAAAATGTTTGCATGGAAGTGTGTGGATGTGTGTGTGTGTATATTAATCCGCTAATTAATTTTTTTTAATATTGAATTTTCGATTTTTTAAAAATTTATTTTCGATTTTTGTAATGATAGGATGTATAGATGAATACATGTAATAAAAAATCTTTTATCTTTTATACATCAAAAAATACATACATTTAAAAATATAAATAAAAGCATATATGTAAATTCTTGAAATAATAACGTAAACCAAATATAAATAAAATAGCAAAATATATAATAATCATTAATAAAATAAAAAGTGCCAATCAATTGGCAGCGGTTTTATTAAGATTGCACTCTTATTTCCTATTTCTTTTTCTTCGTGTTTTCAGATATTTCTTTCTAATTTTTATATTTTTGTAAGCTTTACTTAACAAGTAAATTTAATATATTTTTCTAGTCGCTGCTAGCCGATGGCTATTTTCCTTATTTTTTTCTACGAAGCATGTAAGTCAAGGTGCGAGCAAAAAATCACATTTCACTTTCAAAACGCTTATTAACTTTTCCGTCACTCCAACAGAAATATTTTAATCAAACCTCATTATGGTAATATAACCCGGCCACGCCGAATGTGCGATAAAGATACAGAGAGTGATTTCAATTTGCAATTCAGCAAATCGAGCGGACAGTAAACAAAGCATTAGCATATAAATAACTCGTCCGACAAAAAAAAGTGGTCGAAAAAAAGCAAGCAATTCCTATCTAATAACCACCCGTCATAAATCAGAAAATTAATTCTCCGTTCTCCTCTAACCGTCTCGATATAAAAGAAAACAGAGCTCATAAAAATAATACCCGCTCAGAAGTTATTCATGCCTTTCTCGCGCTGACTCCCGAAGGTGTTGGCGCCGCACTTGCGCCTCTCCCTCTCTCTCTCTCTCGTCCGCACAAAATCGCTCGCGTTGATTTATTCCCAGGCCCGAGAAGAAAGTCGGGAATTCAGACAGCTCGCGATCGTGCCGCCGCTGTCGGCGAAAAAGGAAGGCGAAGGAAAGAGAAAGAAGACGGAAAGCGATAAAAGCAAGCCGAGAAAGACAGAAGCAGAGAGAAAGGCAGAAGGCGAGCAATACAAATAAATCTGCGTTTCCTCGAGAAAACCGCCAGGGCGAACCGGGGGCCCAGCATCCCCCCTCGTCGCGAAATGACAAATTCCGCGCAGGAGCTCACTTTCCTTCCATTCCGCGGAGGCACATTTTTCGCCGGCGCCTTTAATCCCCGGCGGAGAGGCAGCGCACCTGCTCAAAATCCAGCGGAGTGCGGGTCCCGCGAGTCGGCGCCGCGTATTCTTCAGGCGTCACTGGGTCAGTATATCTTCGCGCCGCGCCTCCGCACAGTCCATTCTTCGGTGGCCTTTAATGGCGGAGATTATCCGGAGATAGAGGTCGCGGCCCGCCGCCGGCACAAATTCCCGACGCCGCCCGGAGATTTCTACGTTTTCTTTCTGCTCGGGGCCCCGGCGCCGGCGGCCTCGCGCTCGCGCGATATTTTATCGCCCGCCGCGCCTGATACGCCGAACCATTAATCCCCGCCGGCTCTTTGGACTTTTTTCCTTCTGCCGCCGCGACCGCCGCCCAGTGTGTATAGCTATATAGGGGGGAGAGTGGGGAGAGAGACGAGAGTCGCTGTCCTCGGTCCGGAAAGAGATGATAACGGCCAGTGGAAACACTTTGTTACGGGGACGCCGGACGAGAGCGGCGAGCGAACGACGCCTTTCGCCTACTACCTCGGACCTTTTGCCCTCTCTCGCTTCGAAACTTCATAATTTTCGAGCTTCACCGGTGGAGGTGTACCCTACGGTCGTCTCATGTGCTTCGGTAATTTACGGCCGGTTAGAACTGATTTTTTTTTAATAATTATCGAGTTAATGTGGTTTTTTAAAGTCTCGTTTAATCGCGGGATTATCGCTTGAGAATTTATTGTAAATTAAAGCTAAGCCGTTTTAGTGTAGGGTATAAATTTTTTATAATCATTTTTTAAAAAGTGGTCTGGTTAGAGGGTAAAGGGGAATCGTAATTGGAGCTTTCGAGTTGACGCTTGCACTAATTTGTATGTCAAAAACACAATTAACCGCAATCCATTAGGGTGGAGAGCATAACGTTTTATCGTAATTTAAAAAAAACTTTATAGTTCGTGGATGAAAGAGAAATTATAATCGGGACTTATCAATTAACACTCGCGCTTATTTGAATGTAAAAATGCTCGGCCGGACTAAAAAGTGATCAGTACCACTTAATTTCGAATGTAGTGTATATCCCGAATAAAAGGTTTTTTAATTAACTTTAAACTTGAAAATTTGACATACTTTTATAAAACGAAACTAAAAGCTAGCTGGTATTTTATAGTCAAAAATATTGGAGATAAAGATCAATATAGTAAACAAATATTTATAATATTATTAGTTAAACTGACCATAAATATTTTTAGGAAGAATTTTCTCAATGCACAATAGGTAATATCGAATATTTGTTTATTGTCGCTTTCTTTGAATAAACTCTTATAAAGTAGCGATGCATTTTTTGAATTTCGAAAGTAGCTATTAGAAAATTCTTCAGATATCTCTCAATCATTTTTTTTTAAATTCCAATGAATGCTGTATTGAAATATCGAGACAGCAGACTTAAAATGAATCACTTTTATTTATTGGTTTCTACACCACACTATAAAAATTCTTCTGCCTTTCTTTTTTTATCTCCAATTCTTTGAATTCACTACTTCAATATACAATGGTTTCCTAGGTTTATTTTCGAAGTAATGACTTTTCAATAAATTAGAAAGTAAGTTAAACACATCTTTTAAATATTTTTAATGTTTGGAAAAGAATCATTAAGAAAATATTTATTTAGCTTTAAATAATTGTTCTTTTAGTTAACTATAACATTTATATCAAAAAGAAATTGTAGAAATTACTTTGTAATGTACTTATTACTTTTATTTCTATATGTAAGATTTTTTATTTAATATTTTCATTTAATTGTACTCTGAATTTTTTAAATTTTAACATACCCCGATATTATATACTACACGCAGAGAAGTGTTATAGTAAAAATTACTATATTCCGTAGCAACAATGGGACCTACTCGACCTATGACGATTTTTACTATAAAAAGTACTAATAATTCCTATGTACTTAGCGAAAATTACTATTTATATAGTAGTAATTGGTATGTACATAGGAATTTTTAGTATTTTTTGTAGTAAAAATTTTGATAAGTTATATCCCACTGTTCCTATGGAATATAGTACTTTTACTATAACATTTCTCTCCGTGTATAAAATCACTTTATGTTCTAATTTCTAATGCTATGATCGAATCTGTAAAATCGCGGAAAAAAAGCCTAAAGACCCCTCAATTGCGCCACATCACTTAATCCTCAAAATGCCCGGAATTTCCGTGAAAACTCTAACGAGCCTAGAAATAAAAAGAAGCCTCCCTTTAATTTTTTTTCTTTCATATCCGACAAACAATAAATATGTCGAGAACGTTTCGCGCTAACGGGGTCAGCCGGAAATCTGCAAAATCCATATTTCCCGTTGTGCGCACGCTTCCTTAACGGTCGGCAAAACCGTCGGGCCAATTAAAGAAGAGCGCCAGCAGCTGGTCAAGATAAATGCGCGGCGGCGACACGTGCGCGGCAACGACGTCGTAAGCCGCAGTTGAATGCCAGCTGTCGAAGAAACGCGAGTAAATTTCCTCCTCTCCCCACCCTCCACCCTCCGCCTACACGTCCGCGCGCACCCGCGTTATTTACTGCGTCGCGGATTTCAACGGTGGTGTCGCTCCGTGCACCCCCTCCCCCTCCCCCTAGGGCGTATATACACGCGATTCGCGGGGTCCGTCGCGCGCGAGCAGAGAGAAACGTCGCATTCGCGCCTCGATGCACACGCACGCGCTTTAATAGACAGGCGCTCGCGAAGCCGCGGAGTCGTAAAGGCGAGAATCCGTTAAATTACCTCGTTCGCCCGTTTCTGCGTTACTGTGTTGCTACACACTCTCGCTAGTGTGCATGAATTAAATAACTTTTGCGTAACGAGCCTTCGACGTCGATGCGGTAATTTAAGTATTATAAATGTGCTCAGATGTGAAAATTTGGCGCGCCATCTGCTGCCTACTGCGGATTTTCTTTCTCTCGCTCTTTTTATTCTACTGCTTTCGATGATTCGAAGGGTAATCATTAAATAGTAATTTAATCGGATAAAATGATATGCGTCACTTTATATTCACACGTAGGCTGCTGTTTTTTTAGGTAAATCGATATATATTTCGATCTCAACTGTAGTTGACCTATTTAAGCGGACCAAAGTAAATTTATGAAATGATTATCATTATTTTTTTTTGAAGTAATAAAAAGGAGACTGCCAAATCAATGCATTGATCGAGTGTAGTAAGCCTTTCATTAAGAAGTGTTATTTTTATTAAGGGTTACGCTAGTGCATGCAAGTAGAAACAGATAGAAATGGTCAGACATAATTGATTTTCAATCAAGGCAGCTTGCAACTGAACCTTCTTTAATTATCAAAAGGAAAGCTATCAAATTGATAATTGAGTAAGGAATTTATGCAATCCAGGGGATACCGATTTACCAATGCATTAACAAAAAAATAATTAAAAATGTCGATGCGGTAATACGATACGCTATTATTTAATTAATTATTCTTCTAATTTCTATATCAATTGATAGCTGTCGGCTATTTTCACAGTTTTATAAAGAATATACTTATGTTTGATTCCTTGAATTTGATTTACATTATTGTTAATTATTTTTTTTTTAAAATGCGAATTTTTAAGAGAATAATAAGATTAAATTCAAAAGTACACTTTATATTGGGAAGAGTTATTTTCATTACATTCTCATCAATGCATACAAATAGGCAGAAACGAATATAGTCGGGCGTAATTGATTTTCAATCAATGCAGGTAGTCCGCTCAACCGCTTACAATATATCAATAGAAAATCTATAATTCCGATATCATCGTTAAGACGATGTCAGGCTATGTGCAAACCACATATTCACATACTCACATATTCACAGGATTATTATTTATCCACGTGGTAGTGAGGTATAATTAAAAAACTATTATTACTCCCGAAGATCGCATGAAATTTTATTATATTCATTCCAATTATTTAATTTTCAAGTTTTCTTTTGTAGCTGTCAGAACGAATTTCTTTTTTATTGTTTCTCGAACAAGTTCAAATAATTTTACGTTTATGCGTTTTTCAGAGTTTTTCCACTTAACGAGTGGGCAATTAATTCACGTATTTTAGAGTTCGTTCGTTTATCCATGTAAAACTCTCTCCTGAAATATTTTTTCCCCATATTTTAAACCACCACACACTTGAAGTAAATCATCTAAATACACTTTTACTTTGAAAACAACTCGCTCAACGTACACAGTCAGCTTTAATCATCTCCTTAGTTTTGATAAGGCAAAGCGGAAATAGCAGCGGAGGCAAAAGAGTGGCAAAAGCAAGGTTAATGAAATATTAATTTTGCAACAACGCCGTCGGCACTGAATTTCCTACCAGCCAGAGTATTAGTTCGACTTCATTAAGCGAATGTAATAGCTAGTCAGTTAGATATAATCAGTCCTTGGCCTCAAAGCCATTGTTGGAGAAAGGCCATATCACAAATCTCATCAGCGGACGAGCGGACAGAAGAAAACGATGAAGTCGCCCTGCGCATTCGCCACGCTCGCATATCAGATAGTCGAGCTTCCCGAAACACTTTGTGTGGCTCTGGCACGCCTATGTGTGCTGATGTACGAAGTGTTCTTGTTTTAAGTCGCGCGCTCCGGGCTATTTGGACCTCCGTCGTTGCCCCCCATCCAGCTTTAAATGTACCCGCGGCTGGTCTAATGGAAGATGAAAAACGAGTCACGAGGGATACTCATGTTTTAAATGCGCTAAATTTTGTTGTTGCAGAAACTTTAATTAATTATTTTTATAGCATAAAACGTCAGTTTGTTACAGTTGTACTTGCATATTTGAAGATATTTTCGTGAATTTGATCAATATGTATTATTAACAGAATGTCATATTTTTTAGTAATAGTGAAATATCGATTTGTTATTGGGTTATTATAGAAAATTGCAGATTTCTTTTTTGAAAGAATTAAGTTAAATGATCGTTATATTATGATAGTTTGGTGCTGATGATTCGAAAAAATTAACATTTAGCTATTGTAATTATTAATTTATATAGAAAAAAATTGTCGCGTTTAGCAGCAGGTTAACTTAGGATGTATTAAAAGTACTTATTTCGAAATTTTCAGTATTAGACTCAAATAGATAATTGATACTCAGACTCATGCACATGTTCTAAGTCAAGTTGAAACTGGTAAAGTGGCTTTCCAATTACTTCGTAGTTATACGACATTACAAAATTTAACCGACTAAAGAGCTGGAAGAATTATACTAATTATTTATGAGCAAAATACGTATTCATGCAGAACTCCGGTAAGCTGTTTACATTTGAAATATTAAACATCTTTTCTTAATAAAAATATAAATGTTATTTTAAATGGATTCTAATGTAGCGGGTAATGTCTGACCGCAGACTGACTTGTACTACTGAAACTTATTAATACATGCGCACAAACAAAATATGAAAATAATTGTACAATCAATGGATATTCTTTAGTAATTCTTTAATTAAAAAACGATGTATGAATTTAATTTTAGGTAAATTCTAATGCATTGGTTGATCTTTTGGCTCATTACAGATTGACTTATACTACTGACATTTATTTTTTATATATATGCGTGCCGAAAAAAAAATATATATATTAACTAAATTATTTTTAAAAAATTGAATACGTCAGTTAAACATCCATAATTAAATATAATTCGACTTGTACGACTGAGTTTAAATGATCATATTTGGGTGCCACAAGCAATATGGAAAAATAATTAATTAATATTTATTCATAAGTACAATATTAATTAATGAATATTTCATGTTTAAATTTGGGTTAATGTCCAGTAAAATAAATTGACTGAACTAAATGCAAATTCGTATTTGGTTTAGATGAATGCGGTAGAATGAAATTAATTAAAACGTCTTAAACACGGCTAGCCAGATATGTATGTTTTTGTCGCCTCGTCGTTTTGAGTTGTGCCAGGATCTTGGTCCGGTCAAGCGTCAGTGTAAGCAACAAGTACAAGCCTTATACACCCACCCTCCCAGTATATTCGACAATACAGCAATGTTCACCCACAGAGAGTTTCTTCTATCGCTAACTTTGGTCACTCGGCAATGTTTCTTTTCTCTTCCCAAGAATTTCGTTCATTTCTTTCCTTGATAAAGTGATCTTCTAAACAGTTCGTATTTTCTTACTCAAAACCAATTTTTCACATCAACTTTGTTAAACTTCAATCTTCTTTTAAGGAAAAGTTGAGTCTAAAAGGGAAGCCATTCTTAATTCGAGTGATATGGCAGCGGTTGTTTGAAGAGGTTCATATAATGGACTTCATCAGGTATATACTTGTTGAATGCTTGAATAATTTGCTTTTGAATTAAATTTATTCTACGTTAATACTTTACAATTTCGATAAATCGTTTATTGCTAAAAGGAAAAACACTAATTTTGTAGGATTTATTTGCATTAGTTTTTATTTATTTATTTATTTATTTATTAACGGAGTACAGAATATACAAATATAAGTAGATTACAAGTGCAGATACATATAACATTATTTAAAAAAATAACCTACCAGAAGAAAGAATCTTCCTGATTGATAGTCTGGCTCTATACAAAATTAGTATCTTAAAAAGCTCATTACTTAAAACTAACAAAAATGTAACTTTTCACATTGACACTATCACTACTGTAAGAGTAAAAAGTACCCAGAAGTATATAAATATAAAATATAGTATATATATATAAAAGCATGTTGAACTGCTGTAAGATAAAAGTGCATTCCGTGATTTGTTAATATTTTTTAAAATTTCGTTGTCTTTCATTAAGGTATTATTTAAAGAAAAGCGAGTCATAATAAATTTTCAACTTTTCACCCAAAAATGAACTCTGCATTTCAATATAACGCAGCTATTTGATTCAATTCACTAGAGGGAAAAATACAATTTGGCCAAGCTTAAACCGGCGCTTAAGCGTTCCGCAAACGATTTCATGCCTAATTCACGCCTGCTAAAGAGGCGCGCGCGCTCATACAATTCAAACTCCAGCGAGAAGGGGGAGAGGGTAGCGAACAAGTGGCGCGACGCACCGAGATACATATGCATCCCGCGGAGTCCCCGGGCGTGTTTCCATTTCACCTTCGGCCCAGGGATTAGCGGAGCTTCGTCGGGGATTCCAGTCGCGCGTTTAATCATTTTCATTGCCCGTCACCCGTTCGCTCGGCCACTTACGCCCCAACGCCTTACCTTCGCGCGTCGCGCATATATATTTTAGCGGTTGGAAAGCGAGGAGGGAGGTACGTGCAAAACGCGCGGCTGCATTAGAGCCAGGAGCAGGGGTTATGCTGGTACTCGCTTTCGAAACTCGAGGATATGTAATATTATAATAACATCAGCGCGAGTTCTGTGGCACTGCGCGGAGGGGGAGGGACGGAATTAATGGCGGGCGTATAATCTGCAGCGACGATCGAGCACTTTGGCTCGAGTGCGAATTAAGAGGCCGGGAGATCCGCTATTGCGTCTTCGAATGCCCTTGAGTTCTCGTTGAATCTTTGATTCCTGTGATGCTTTTCCAGTATCGGGTGGCGTTTGGTATTTTCAATATAACTTCTTACGGAGCTTTTCGATCGTGTACGCTGAGAGAATTTGCACAGTGAAATTAAGGCTAAGCTGCGCGTAAAAGTAATCGGCGAGTGGTTTTCGAGCACTGAAAATTGAGGAATTTTTAGTGGAATCTTCATCCTCGAAGCTTTCACATTTTTACAAAAAAAAAAGGTCTGTAGAAAATAAGTGGATTAATTTGTGAAGGTACGTTAAAATCATGCGTAAAAATGTTGTTGAAGGAAGGTTTGCCAGCTTTGGAAAATTTTAGGAGATAATTCACTGTAATTATTACCGAAACCATAAATCGTTTGTAAAAAACTTTGTAAAATTGATATGAATTTCACTGCAAAAATTACGGTGAAGCTTTCCATAAAATTTGCGGGGCTTTTCTTCTATAAATTACAAAAAATTCATCTAAAGTTCATATTTCGGGTATAAAAATTAGAGAGAATTTCCAGTGCTTGGAAAATTGCAAAGTTTAAGAAAAAATTCTCTTAGAGCAAATGGGATTTTTCAGTTTCACATTTTAATAAATGATACACTGTATTTTGTTATGCAGTGTTATTTACGCAGTATATAATTTGAATTTCACTGTATCCGCGTACATTAAAAAATCCACGATCTTTTAATTTTCGTTGGTGAATTTGCGTTTAATTATTATATAGATGGCAGTATTTATTCCTGCAATGATAATTTGCAGTGCGCCATGTTACTTACGTTTCGCAGGCGACTAATTCCATTTCCAACAGACTAAATGTGATTTCCTAGGGAGTTTTCCTAGAACTGTAATTTATTTATGAGGAAAATTAAAAGTTTTATTTCATTCGGTTGCCACCTTTGTTTCCAATAATAATTCAGAAAAGCGTTCGAAAATTTTTTTGACACCAAGTTACTGGCAATACAAAGTGGATGGAATCAAGTCAAGCCTCGTGTATCATGCTTTCAATTGATATTAACCTTTTATGCACGTACAAAGGAGCACGAAGATTAATAAAAAATTTTCATGAAACTCAAATTTGATAAAAAAGAAGTGGGCAGCTCAACGGGAGACGGCCTTTCAAGCGTTTAATCAAAATTTCATATCCCTAACTTGAATGTACCTCGCCCCGTCGCTCGTAGTCGACTGAAAAAAAAAAGAGCGAAGGACAGAGAAAGAGAGAAAAAAAAAACAACGGAAGTGGTAAAAAACAAATTTGCTAATTTATTGTTCCCTTTGCAGCTCGCGCCTTTCATTCTCCTCACAAATATTATTTTCCACTCGCTCCCCCCTCAGCCCCTTTTTCGCCGACTTACCTCTCGGATAATTGTGTTTACAGTGCGACGCAAGTCACTATTACAAGGCGGCTTTGAAGTTGGCTAAGGTAGCGCAGGAGCGACGCTATGGCCCGACGGTCCTCTCCCCTGTGATCCACTATTCAGCTCGGTTCTCATCTCTCGCTTCCACGCCCTCACGCCCTGAGCTCGCCGCTCCTCTTTCTCTTTCTCGTTCGCTCGCGCTTTCTCCGGACCCCTTTGTCTCCTCCTTTCGCCGATCCTCCCCCCTCTTTTTTCCCTCTCCAGAGAGATATCCTGTCTCTCGAGATTTTCTATCTCCATCTCTCTCAAGATATTCTCTCTTTTTTAGACTAGCTATATTTTTTTCCGCCTACAATGCGCTTACCTTGTTAAAGGCTTGATCGTGGGGCTCGGACGCTTCCTTCCTTTTTGTTTCTTTGTTCTCCTTTTTTTTCGTCGCCCGCGTTTTATTCAAACTTTTCGCAATCCCGGCTTTCGTTCGCGACAAATTCGGAAGAATCGATCATTGGTATGCCAGGCTCTTCCGCGCCGCGCGGAAGCGAATACTCGGAATATTTCGCCAAAAGAAAGTATTCGATAGCAAATAAAGCTCCCTTTCATTTGCCCTCTCGGAATAGTTTGCAAAATCAAGCAACACTTCTCCGTGCACTTATTTATATTATATTCTGCGCATATATATACTATACTCTGTGCACATAAACTATATATATACTGCACACGTAGACGAATGCAGCGTTTATGGTAATACCGTAAAGTAGAGCGTCCCAAGTTGAAAGCTCGCTTTAAAAAATTTCGCATTCCTACTCTCAACTTACAGCCGAGTTATTCACGGGGACTTGGCTCGCGGTCTCCTCTCCGCCGCGATAATTACTGTTCGCCTTCCTTTGTCTCTTCGGCAGGACATTTCGGTAATGCCTCTGTGGAATGCACGTAAATATCTCCTCCTCCCTTCCACTGCCGAGCGACTCTCTCTCTCTCTCTCTCTCTGTCCGTTTGCTTCGTACGACTGTGGAAGCACCGCCAGGGAAACTCGCCCGCGAGAGTCCGGGCAATTTAGTTTTCCGCGTGGCGCGCTCCGTCTTCCAGCAGCTCTGCCGGCTCGGGAAACTGCAGCCGCGTAATGTCATTAAAAGCCGAACGCTTTATCGGAGAGACGCTGGGAGCCCAGGTGTTCCCTCATTCTTCGACCGGGTAAGCGTGATAAAGCTGCGCAAAAGATAGCGAACTTAGCAGTGTCTTCAGATTACAAATGCAGAGCAAGGCAGTCTGTGCGTCTTTCAGATTCGAGAGAAATACACGAAATTAAACAATAATTAGAGTAAATGCAGGGTATACTTTAAACATGCGAAGCTCAGTTTTCCTAGTGGATCGGTTACGTTGAGAGAAAAAGTATTTTAAAAATTACTAGTGTGAATAGGAGCGCGATCACAGGCTTGATTATCATAATTATCATACTCTACTTCTAGTAGAATATTCATAATTGTAATAAGTTTTAGTGGTCAGTATTAGAAATAATCCTACAGTTTTTGAGAAATTTTAATGTAGAGTGTAGTTCTTTTTATCGGAGAGTACAATGTAGTAATATTTATTGAAAATTAAATAAAAAGGTATAATCAAGGAAAGGAAGAGTTGAAAATTGTTGTAGAAAAATTCCTGTTATTCCTACCTGAACTGAAACTGTGACTCGAGCTTCTATTTTTTACCTGAAAAGCTTTATCATTTTTATAGGGAGCACTTGTAAAAATTGTAAATTTAATCAAATTCACTCAGGTGAAAATAGTACGTTTCTATAAGTGAGTATGTGTTATATACGCTTTTCAATAAGAAATAGCACATTACGATACGAGTTTTTTTTCTTTACAACATAAGCAAGTGGCGATTTTCCTGCAGGCGTATTTGAGTGAGCGTGTGGAAAATCGTAACTTTACGCACGACGTGTAGAAAAAATATTTTTTTCAAGATAAAAGCACAACTTTCATATGTTCACATATCCGTACGTGTACAAGTTAAGCTTGACCATCTATTGATAAACATTTATTAAGAATAAAGGCTTAATTTTGGAATATTAGTTACATGAGTAAATAAGTCCTTATGCTGTATAACGAAGAAAAAAGACGAGTAGTAATTTTAAAATTATTTATTTAAAAAAAAAAAAAACAAGTTTTTGTTCCAGGTGATCCTTGCGTGGTATTTGTAATTATAATAAGTATAATGAAAAAGCAGGATATTTCAAGCGTTTTAAATTAATTCGGCGAACTTAGTACCGACACTTTATAATTAATGAGCAAAAAAAAAAGATGCGAAAATTGGATTTCTTTTTTTTTAATTATAAGCGTTTTGTTAAAAAAAATTCTCCTGACGGTATTTGAACTCTCGATCTTTTTCGTCAAAAGGCGGCCTAGAACTTACTCCCCAACAAGTAAGTAAAATAAGTTAATTGCAATAGTATAGCAGTGAAAGCATTTTACACGCGCGTAACCAACGTTGCGTGCGCAAAATAATCAAGTTTAACAACCTACTTTTTAACGAACTTTATTTAACAGTTACCGCGTGCATTGCAACAATTTAATAGTACATAATTAAAGCTGCTTATTTTTAAAGGGAAAGAGTTGATTTTAAATTACGCTCGTTGCAGTATCAAAATAAAATAATTGAATAATTTTAAAAACACAGTCTCTCCGTAATATTATCGCATTATATTTTATCGTAAAGAGAAATTTACACGTTTAAAAATATAAAAATAATGCAAAATGTTAATTAACGTTATACAACCTAATCAAAATTTTCGCATAAAAAGATGTACATGGTTTCGCCCAAAAACGTAATAATTACGATTGTGAAGGAACGTTACAACTGACGAATAATTAACCAAACCTCGAGCTAATTAACGAATGCAGCGGAGAACGTTTGCTAACGCAAAAGTCAGCTAGATCCATACCAGTCCATGTGACGAACAAACTCGACGATAAAAATAAATAAATAAATAATACAAATTTTTTGAGAGAAAAAAAAACGTTAACGTAAGGAGAACCTCAAGTGGGAAGATCTGAAGCCGAGAGAAAATTCCGCCAGAATCCCAGCGACTAAAGCAAGGAGTTGAAGAGACAAAAAAAAGGGGGTCGAGGCGGCGCGGAGGCCGACGAGCGAAGAACCGGGGCCTTCGGGTGGGTGGGTAGCAAACGACATCGAATAAGCGATGTCTTTATTGCGCCGTGGGGGAAAGATAATAGGAAACCGATAAAGTCTCATAGGCCGGGGCAGCGGCTGGCTGCAGCAGGCGGTGTCGCCCGGAGGCAAGAACATCGGTTTTGGCTGCTGCAGCCGAGAATTTGCGACGCTCCTGCCTCCGCTGCCCCCGTCCCTCCCTTCCACTGCTCGTTTCCCGGCCATCTTCTCTTCATCGTTCCCAATCCGACTTGCCGCCCCCGCGCACGCCACCCAACGTCCGACCGGAATATTGCTGTATAAGCCTCCGCGTTTAATACCCGAGCCTTACGGATGGGCCCCGCTTTACTTCTTTTACAGATATCTGCGGATGTCGCACTTTCCCCGCTCGGCCGAAGACGCATTAGTATGGTCGAGGCAATTATTTATGACGATTGTGATTGAACGGGAACTGCCACCTATATGTCGGGTCTTGATGGTTGTACACTGAAAAAAAAATTGTTAATTTTAAGGAAATAATTTACTTCAATAGTACTTATTAAATATTTCTTTGAATCAAGTAATAATTTCATCAAAACTAAATGAATTTATTTGTTTCTAAATAAATTTAGTACCATCAAAAAAATAATTTTTGTCTCAATTAAATATTTAATAAGTACTATTGAAATAAATGTTTGCTTAAAATTAACAAATTTTTCTCTCAGTGTATATACTTATCTTCGAGTCGATTGCTTTCGACTGGGTAGAGGCATAATGATGATACATTAGCGAAATTCGAGGTATTTTTTATCAAGCTTTTTACGATTTACTTGAATAATGTTGCATCTGAACGATTGGATAATATATTAATACAATACTTGAAAATTTAGCGTATTTTTTAATAAAAAAATCTTATCATATTATCAATAATCCATGGAGGTTTCATTGTAGTCATGATTTCTCGTGATGTGATTGGTCGAGCTGTAGATGTTATTTTATTTTTCAATTGTTTATTGTGGCACTATTTATAAAGCTAAACCATATTCCCGCGCGCGTAGCGTTCGTCTGATCTATTCATATTGAAAAAAATTCTTTTCAAGAATCAGACGAGAAAAATTAAATAAACAAATTTGTAGCATACCTAACAGCTTTCTTTTACAACAAATTTAAAAAAAGAATGAAAATGTAATAAAACTAAATATTTTTTAGACACTGCAAAAATTATATTAGGTTATTATTTGTTTTATATTCTCTAATTCTTTTTATAACATATATCTGATTATTGTTTTAAATATATCTATTTTTTCACTATAGCAATTATATTTATATTAAATTATAATTATTATTATTATATAGCACTATAGCAATTATAATTATATATTATATTTTGTTTTTGAAAAAAATTGAAAAGTTTTAAATACATTAATAATTAAATTCTTTAGGCTCTTGTATCACTATCCATTCAATTTAATTATTTTATTTTTCAATTGAGTTCTATTACCAGGAATTAGTTAATTCGGTGTGTATTACGGTATACTGCGGAAAGCTAAAAAATTTCCAATAATTAAGAATTCAACAATTAAATAATCGGGCATATTAATAATTAAATCATCTAAACTGCGAATCCACTCAGTTTAATTTATTTAATTTGATTTTGATAATTCCGTTACCAGTACCCTATTTCAGTATGATTTATCAATTCTACGAAAAGCTTTAATTTTTACCAAAATTTGCCATGACCAGAGATCCTAAACCGTTTAAAGCAACATGCTCGACGTCGGCCGAGCTCTCAACCTCCAATGCATAAATCCACACTCGAACCAACATTCGCTCGTTCACTTTGCCTCTCTGTCTCTGCTCAAATCCTCCTTTCCACTCCTCTCCCTTTATTTTACTTATAAGTATAAACGCGGGTATGATCTGCATACACATAGGCACTCGCGAAGTGGCAGAGGCCCCAGTTTCCGGCACTCGAAGACTCATAACGTACGGCCGTGACGGCGCGTAGTCGTCGTATCGTAAAATGAGATGTCACGTTGGCTTTTATGGCGCTTGAATCAAGATTAGATTTACTTTGCCCCGCTCGCCCCACGCTCACGCCGCCGGGGACACTTTGGAGCGCGAGCGTGCGCTGCAGCCACTTTCCCGATCGCTTGCCGGGACGTGACGGGCGCGGAGGGGGCGAGGAGGCGCACGAGCTTTTACGAGACAAGACGCCGGCGTCGGCCGAGCGGAGCGCGGAAAAAAGCTCATTTTCGAAAGCATACACAGCGAAAGAACTCGGGCTGTATATATATATACATACCCCATAGTGGCGGGGCGGCGGGGACCGAACCGAGTGAGGGGAGGTGCATCTCCGCTCTTTGTTTAATACTTTGTTTTCTTTGGAATGAAGATGACGGGAGCTTGAGCTGAGCTTTAAATTCTTAGATCGACAAGTTTTCGTGAAATTGTCGGGGTTAATGATTTGGCGAGTTACGTTCGAATGAAATTGTATATAGGAAAATTCGTTGATTTATCAGCAGCAAAGGAGATTTGTATATAGTTTTTAATTTTCTCAAAAAAAAAACAAAAAAAAACAAGAATACTTTGTAGATTTAATATTGAGCTTGCGAGAAAAAAAAAGTGCTTCATAATAAAGTCTGCAGAATGTTCTAACTGTATAAAAAAATAAAAAAAATGTTTATGATATATTTTTTTAAACACGTGCTTATTATGTGTATATGTGATACTCCCATCTCCATTTGAATGTATGTATACGAGATTTTCTTAGATTAATCTAGGGATATTGCGGAGGGGCTTCGCTTGTCACTCATTTGATTCTGAATTGAATTTGGGTTTATTACGCGGTAAAAAGGGGATGAGGTTTGAGACTACTTGATCGGCGCACGGTGGTGGAAAATTCTTTGAAAATTAGGGACGATATTGAAGCTTTTGATCTTTAACGCATCTCCCTTGATCGTGATGTATATTTTATTTTATTTCCGACTCAATGGTCGAGCTTATTTAAAGATTATCCAAATTCATCTTGCCGCGGCTATTCTGGTCTGTAATTACGGGGCCACACGTGCTCCCCAGTGCTAAACTTTGGAAAGTGGATCACGCTTCGGATATCATGAAAATAACGTGAAAATGTAATATTAACACGCGCTGTGCACGAAATAAAACATATTTCGTATGTACACACGAGCAATTTCTAGTTTTCGGGATATATGTTGCTTGAAATATAAATACGATGCAAACAGCAATTTTCCTACTTCTACAATTTCTATTTTTATAATCAAAGGACCTGTTTGTTATGAAATAAAAAGTGTTTATGCGATCGATGCGTTGCAGTGCCAACGGCGAAAAATGTTGCAGGAAGAAAGAAAATAACGAAACAATCCGCAGAAAAGTAGTTAGGCAATATTAATTAAATGCACCTTCATACAAGTGGACTTTTTTGTTTAAATTAGTAAACAAATTTTTTACTAGGTAGTGCCTGATTTGCAAAGAATAATTTAGAAAGTCCCATTGTTCCTACGGAATATAGTAATTTTTACTATAAAATTTCTCTCCGTGTATAACAAATTAAGTGATTGCGCAAATAAGTTAATTCTATTCTAAAATGTATATTTTCGACATTAAATTATTAAATAAATAAAAAAAAGTCGAATAAGTAAAATATTTTAACTGAAACATAATGGAAAAATATTTTAAATATACTAGTGCCTTTCATTTAAAATATTCACGTTCATTCATAATAAAATGCACTCGATCGGACCCTACTTTATTTGTACTATCGAAAAAGTAAAAATCGGCTTATTATCTGTATGATATTCAATGATCGGGAAAACTTATGATTAATCTACATTAAACCTGCATAGCACAAAAGTTTAATGTATATAATTATAAATTAAATCTTCGCACAATGCTGAGAATTAATTTGTACAATGCTTTTATAATATTCCTGAATATTATAAATTATAACAATACGATTACTACAATAACCATATTATTGGGTATATAAAAAAATTAAACCTTGAAAAACAGCAAAAAAAGCAAAATGATTGTTATATAAATTGGTGGAATAAAGTACAGCTAATCTTTCTTAAAAAATGTTTCTAACAATAATAAAATTATAAATTGAGAAAAAAGTCAGATTTATCAATTGAACTAAGTAACTCAGGCCTCCGGAAATTAACCGATTAAAGCGAAATATTGATAACGATTGTGCCATTATTAATTATAAGGAATTATTTAACAATGTAAAATTTAGTTAATAAAGGCCGCGTAAAGCTCTCTGCGTGAAAATAATTTACGAGCGCACACGTCGCAGGGGCTCGTAAACCATCGCTCATTCAAAATGCAATGGAGCCCTGTGAATAATTAAAAAATGAGAGAGCGGCCAGCACCTGCCCGCGCACGACGGCCCCGGCGCTCGACCATTATTTGCTGTTCGAGCCTCGCAAAAAGCTATTTCCAATTAAATTTTTTATTTTACCCAGCCTCGTTACGCCATTTGAAAAAAAAGAGGGCCGAGTTTAATTGTGCGCCCCTGTTTCGTGGGTGCAGGCGCGCGCCGAAAGGGTAATTGCGCAAATTCACCGAGAACTTTTGCATACTTTATGCAGGTTGCAATTCATGGAGGCTTCCATGCGTTTATCAAGAACCACGTCATCAAACTTTTTTTTTATTTTACGAATAATTGAAAAATAAAAAAACTAAATAATCGTAATGATGGTCTCTTTTCGTCAAATTTGCCAAACGCAGGGATCGTAAAAAGCTCCTTTTTCGGCAGTGTGCCGTTTTACAGGAATCACTGCACTCATCTGAAAAATTAGCGGAATTTTATTAGTTCAGAAAAATTTTGGAGCGACGTTCTCCATGTCAAACGTGAGTACAAACCTTAAACGCGAACTTTTTGATCGTGGGTATATATAGAGCTTTCACCAGCTCCTCGTATTTAATAAGTAACTCTCGTTGAATGGTGCAGTTTAACGTGAAAAATAGCCGGAAAAACAGTTTTGCAAAGTCCTGGGAGGCAAAAAACTTTTTTCGCACTTCCCCGTAATTTTGAGCAGCGCCTCGAGTCATCACTTTAAAAGACAGAAGAAAATTGCACCGTCGCATAATACATTAATTTAGCACTCGGCACTCGTCGAGTTTATACACATTCGACTAGCGTCGCTCCGTCCGCCCCTGCAACGCGTGGCTCGGGGGTGCAAAAAGTTTGTCATCAGTCATTCGCAGCCGAGAATAATGTCTTCCTCCTCGAAAAAGTTTCCACGGCTCTCGCGTAATATCCAGCCTCGCAGACGCCCTATTCCCGCTCTTGCCTCCGAGGCGCGACCGCGAAATTCAAACTCCCTCTTCCCTTCCTCCTCCGCTTTGGACGCTTTAACGCGATCTGTGACAAATCGAGAGTTTAGACTGCGCTTCGACGACTCTCGCTCTCGGCTCACGCGCCAAGACAAGGAAATGAACTCGGCGATTTCCATTTCCCGCGGAGGCGCGCGCAGAGCCGCGGGCGCCATGGGGATGAAAAGAGTTTATTAAAAATTACCATTTTCCCAATTTCGACGATTTTTTTTTGCTTCTTGCTTCTTGCAATGAACGATAGTTGATTTTGACAAAGTTTTTAATTACAAAAATTTTTCGATTATCATATTCAAGTTGGAGTGATTGATGCACTCTTCTCCTCTGTCCCCATTTTTTTTGCTCTCCGATTGTTCCCAGAGCTTTGCACAAATGAATTTCGTGACTTTTTTTCTTTCATTGCTTTTTTGTTTTTAATGTGTCACGGAGTAGCGCCCGAGTTACTGGTTGGTTGCAAATAACGGCGAAAGGATTTTTCCCTGAAAGTAATGAGTGTGCCTGTAAACAACTTTACGATGAATCGACTTTTAATTATTCGCATTCGCGTAAAAAATATTACTCGAAAATTATCGATATAAATTAAAGGTTAATAAAGTATTCCGGGCTGCTCGTGAATTTGTTATTTCCTTTGATTAAAATGCTGAAAAAAATCCATTTTACGACAATACAAAATATTAATATCATTAATTAATTTAAACTCCGACTTCAATTTGTTATAATTATTGTACAGAATGTGCTTTAATAACGTATTTGGCACACAATTACATTCTCAATCAAATGAAGCAAACCTCCGAAATGCGTATTCGTCGTGGCGCAAAATCTCAAGAAAATAACAGCTCGGCTATACCTGGATCCCCTCCCAAGGTTGATGGCAATTCCTCCGAATCGACGCCGACAATTCCCAAGCATTGACCGACGCGCACACCCGCAAAAGTTAATAACCATCCTGTCGCACATAAAAAAAATTTAATTAAGCAACTCGTCGGCTAAATCGGTCGCCTCCGTTCTTCCGCCCGTTCCTCTTTCATGCAGCTTTATCGACTAATTAAAAGTCCAGCTTCTCGCTGCGATTGACACTTGGTTTTTCAGTAATAAAATAATACATAGTTTTTATTAATAAATAAAAAGTAAAATGCTCGCGACCATAAGCAAACATGATTCGAGAAAAGGTATAATGGCCTCTCTCCTCCCTCGCCGATCGTACCTCGTCTTCCTCCCACGTCGCAGGGGTACGAGCTGGCGAAGGAAAAATTTATTTTTTTTTAGCATCGCTCCCCTCTCGTCGAAGTGGCGTGAAGCATTGTTCGTTGCCCTTTTTTCTCCGCACGGCGCGTGCTCGCTCGTGAGTTTTACGCGCGGTCGGGAAAATCTTGGCGAGACACCGGGGAGTCCTTGCCGGCGAGGATTCACGCGCAGCCAGTAAAACTTGCGGCCTGTTATGGAGCGCCGCCCTGGGACACCTCGGCCTCGTTACATCCTTGAGGTGGCCGCCTCCTCGCTTGGCTTCATTACCTCGTTCTCTCGTCGGCACACACGCGAGCGCGCCTACTTCTTATTAGATTAAAGCATCCGGCTGGGATTGTGTCAGTCGGACTCGAATGTTTTCCGCTGTTGACGAGAGGGGATAGTCTGTAAATGGGCGCTGCAGAGGGTGGGGGTACGATGGTTCATCCGCGGGCCCCTGCGACGTCCATCATCATTATCATTTGGTTTACGACGGGAGCCAAGGATTTTTAGAGCGTATTTTTTCCTCTGGTTGATGGGGCCACTGTGCGGTTTCGTTTTCCCTTCTTTGTTTTTTAGAGTATAATTTATCGCTATGTTTGGGCGTAAAATGTAAATAAATTATCTTGCTTTAGGGTGCGGAAAGAAAGCCTTGTTGTTTTATTAAGTTTTGATTGATTGATAGGGTCATTGATAGTGGAAGATTGATGGTCCTAAAGTGCATTTGCGTAATTTGTTCTAAATATGCGCTTAAAGACTAAATTTGATAACCCCGTTTAAACTGCCGCCATTTTGAATTTTGAAACTTTGATATGTACGTATCAAAACATACTGAACTGTACCAGTATGATAATGCTCCTAACCGCTAATGGATTGAAGGCATATTCTAGATTGATTAGATAAACTTTCGCTGTTCCATTTTTCGCTGCTGATTATAAATTCAGAATTATGGTTTCAATATTTTCGGGGAAATTGTTTAATTAATTAGTTAATTTTAATTATTATGTCAAGCCAGAATTGAATCGAGAATGTGTGTACATTGTAGAGGCAATATTTGTAGTACAATTCCACACAGTTCCATTTCATATCAATTGCACATTGAAATATATTATTATCTTTTACGTAAAGCATACATTTATAATACCATTATTATTTTTCAATTAAATTGTTATAAATGAAGTTAGTCCATTGATCGGTGAAGCTCTGTAGCTCTACATCAAAATGTTGGTATTGTTATGCATTGAACCCGCATTAACGCACACATCGAGATTTCGTAAATTGTGATTATTAAAAATTTTTACTATTGTAATGGTAATTATATTTCAAAATCTTTTAGATTTGATTTCTTTCATTATTATTATAAATTATTTTTTATTTGATTATATTATGAATAATTTTTTATTATCTATAAAATAATGTTTTAATATAAATTATTTTTTATAATTAACACTAATAATTTTGGCTAATCTAATTAAGATTAATATATTAAAATAATCAGTAAATTGTTTAATTATCTTTAATTTGTTACCTGCAATCTTAAAAATAAACAGATTTCTTTCAATAATTCGAAATTTGTATGAAAAATATACTCTAGAATATCAAGCAAAAAAAATCAAAACTTTAGTTTTACGATTTTCAAATTGGCACTGCTTAACAAAGAGAAATCGTGACATCATAACACTTTTTAATATACTATTTCCTTGGTAATGACTGTTAAAAATGTATTGAATACTTTTTTATGTCTTATTAGGCATATCAAAAGTATAATTTAATCAAATTAATTTGTTGCTGATCACCATTCCACACCTTAAATGTTACGCACTTCAAAAAAATAGAATATAACATAATATACATATATAATATACATACATGTGCAATTCTTTGGCTATATTTAAGAGCTTATTACTCTTGAGACTTTTTCGAACAGTATATCGTTTATTGTAAAAAAAAAAATTCATAAATGTTTTCAAAAAATTTAGTCATTAAGGTGCCTTTTTAAAAATACTAAAACAAAAAATTGAACTTTGAACCATGGATTCTCAAAGTTTACCGATTAGTGCGGTCCCAGGATTATTACAGACTGGAAAACCTTTGAAAAATCGATCACAAAAAAAAAAATAAGTACGAAAGATCTCTTTTTTTTGTTTTCTCAACTTTTTTTCGTTATTTGACTCGGAAAAAAGTTTGTCGAGGGATTGGGCATGCACGCCCGCCTATTCTCTTTTAAAATGACCTAAACAGCAAGAAAAAATTGGTCTGGCGGGTGTGCCTTCGAAAAAAAAAGCTTCCAAAGCTGAGTTGTTTCTTGCTTGCCCGTGGATTTGCACATATATAAAAATATACACAAACTAGAAACCAGCGAAAAAATCGTCATAATTTTCAAATATCCTCCATATCGAAGAAACATGCCTGCGCAAGCCGATCCCCACGTAGACGCGTACACATTGGGACCCGCGCGAACTTATCGCCACAGGGAATTCCCGACAATGCGTCTAGCGCGCGCCCCGCAAACGCGACGGGTAATTAATTCCGTTGTAAGGAGAGGCGAACTTTCAAAGGGTGCAGAGCTCGCGGCGCGAGAAGGGACTGGGTTCAGGAGGCGCGGCTCGATTGTCACGACGAGCGGCGCGCGACTCATCTTAAAATCTCGCCGGAGCGAGGGAGCGAAAGGGAATGCTAATGGCATTTCTGATCGAGGAGCTGCCGCAGCGTGAATTATTTATCTGCCCCGCGGCGATCGGCCCGCGAGGCTTTCAGCGGCGCCGGCAACGATATTAGCGAGAAAGAGTGCGTTAATTATTGGCGGAAATTGGGATCCGGGAAAAGCCGGCCAAAGAGAAATTTCTATTGGCGTTTACATTTGCGTATGACGGGCACCTTTCGCGGAACTGGTGGCTAATTATCAGATCAGTAGGGGGATAAAACGGAATTTTGTTAATGTCGGTTATTGAGTCACGATGATAATGGTTACTCGAGGAATTCAATTTTGAGCTATCATTTTTTTTTAAAGGCTAGGCTGGAAGGAAGGTTAACATCCTGTCGGTTTTTATGTTTTTTATACGTGATTTTTAATGAAGTTTGATCTCTCTTTTACGTGAAAAAATATAAAAACGTTAACTGCTCACGTTGTGCGTTCCTGTAAAAGATCATTAAAATAAGTTGAGAATTTAAATTACTGATAATGTTCAGAATTTTAATTTTATTTCACGACATTGACATATTACCGTGGTGTAAATAAGGTTTTTATGGGTCGTGAAAATTTTAGGTTTAATAAAAAATTTAATATCAGCGGACACATATTTCGCGTAATAATAAATTGTTAGTAGATTCTTTTATGTGTAAGTATCTAAATCTCGTTTTTTTTACACTTTTGTTTCAGGTGAGTACGAAATTTCTCTGCACAGCTCGTAATCCAATTTAAGCGCTCTTTCGGTAAGGCTACTTTTTTTTTAAAAAATCTATTTACTTTTTCATGAAAAGCCATCCAATGACTCCACTGATAAAATTTTTAGAATAACATTTACTGCAATTATTATATAAATTTTACTATTTTTTAATAGCTATTTTATGTAATATTATTGTAAAATGCAATATGAATTATACTTTAATTCCATTAGTATCGAGTATAATTTTCCAGGTTTTTATATAATGTAGTAAAATTTTCTAAACATTAAAGAAAAAATCATTATTTTTCTAACAAAAATAATTATAAATTTCTAATTATAATTATATAAATTATAATATTATAAATTTTTAAAGGTTAAATAACTTTATTGTTTGATTAATCGACATAAAATCATATAAAGTTAACAGTATATAGATGTCATATAATTAAACATGCGTTAGATAGAATATTCTCTTCGCTTAATTTTTCGTGGAAAATCAGGACATCAGTTCAAGCTTTATTGGCACAAACACTCGACACTCCGCCCAAATCCTACTAGATGTCAATGGCTACATTTACATTTAAAAGTAAGGAAAAATCTCGAATATGCCATATTCGCAATTACAACGGCAGCATGTACACTCACCGGAATAAACTCTTATGGAACAATTTTCTTAACATGTTCAAGATTATAGCTCTGTAAATGATTAATTAAAGACAAAAAAAAAACAAAATTAAATTTCCTTTTTGAAAATTTAAAAATGGTCCATAAGAATTTATTTCCAGTGAGTGTACACCCGTTCAACAAATAAAATAAAATTCCTCCCTTATCAGAATTTCATCCTCGTAAATCCATGCACTGAAAAATTTCGGAAAAATCACCGTCAAAAGCCTCGGTCCTCGCTCGCGTGCACCGCCGACCCGAGAAATGCAGGATATATACGAAATGAAACCGCGCGCGATTTCCCGGCGATACCAGAGCATTGCGCGCGGAATCCCCCCGGCGTCCTCAAAAGATATGACCTCCGTCCTCCGTGTCTCTCTTCCTCCCCACCGTCAAAAGAGAATCGTCCGGCGAAGCGTTTCGCGGGCCCGGGGATCAAGCCTAACGTCCCGGGCGCTGTTGACAGCGCCAACATTTGCCACAAGGCGACCGATCAATATTGTCCCGCGGAAATCTCGATCGCGGCCCGCCCTCCACTTTCGTTTGCATTCCCCATCGTCAAGGGAGAAAGAGGGGGACTCCTCCTCGGCGGCCACGCAGCGTAAACACAGAGATCCCTGGCGAATGCATCCCGTCCGCCCCGATTTCAGCGCGGCCTCTGCGCTTTATCGCGGCGTTTAACGGCTGCCGCGTCAGGCGAGGAATATGGCTCCTCTTTTTTTCATTGGCGCGTTTTAGGGCGGAATTATGCCTCGGCCGGGTTGATGGCGCCGAAGGGTTATTGATTCTTGATGGGTCGTGGACTCGGGCATTCTGCGATAATGAGCATCGGATGGTGATGGGATGCACTGGGTGAGTGAAGGTGATTTTTTCTTCCCGGGTTATTGGGGATTACACGGGCACTGAGAGGCTGCTGGCTAACCTACGATGATTAAGACATTATTTTCAGCTGCATTGATAATAAAGTAATTGAAGAATTGTCTTACAGAAGTAGGCAAAATGTTTTAGTTTTTTAGTAGTAGCGAAAGTATTTTGGTGTATCATCCGAGTGTTTGTACAGATGTATGTATTTTGTTCGCACTTAATTTTTGTAGAGATTTAATTAAATTTTTAAAAAGAAAAGAAATTGGATATGTTAAGTTTCTTGAATTTCACAAGTTTGAGCTTAAATTTTTTGTTTTATGACAAAGAAGAGTGGGTACAAGTATAATTAAAAAATTAATACTGATATCTTTTTTGAAGTTATTTTTGTAGACCTTGTATTTTATCGAAATTCGATCGAACAAATACGTCAAATGATTTTTTCATTTGTCACGACGCGCATGAAATTCACCCGTCGATATGACATGTAATTGACGCAAAAAATAAATAAAATGAAAAGTGATGCTTATCGCTCTGCGATTCTTTAGTTTTTCTCTGTCAGGACGTAATTCTCCTGATTAATAATTTTATCAACCTTAAGCCAAACATTCGCGCATGGAATATGGTACCATTTTGATAAATTGACCAAAAAACAAGCGGCTATTATTCGCAACCGATTCAGCCCACACAGCATAGACGGCATTAACATTTCTTTCATCATACACAAGTTTGTTTTGTTAATTAACATTTGTGCGATAATTTGTGCTTTCTTCGAGGGTTTTTTTACCGAAAGGGTTTTCCCTCAAGATTTAATAAACGTTTTCTATTCTATTGTTTAGCCTAAATATTGTGGATTTATTCAATTAATATAATTGGCTATTTATTACCGAAGAACCACGAAGCTCGGAACAAATTTGAGATTCAACGCTACACCTTATTCGTTACATTATAATCATAAGTTTTTTTCTGCAATAAATCTATATTCAAGTCATTTTGATAAAATCTTTTCTCTTTTCTGCTATCTACTATGTTAATGATTTTTATATAATTCGCATGATATAATATTTAGCTTCTTCTTAATTATATTAAAACAAGTAACTGCAGATTTTTTTTAATTTCTTTATGAAAATATTTATTTTTACAAATTTGGAATTTGAAGTCTAGTGTTTCTAACTATTTTTACTTTTTTGCAAAACGAGTTAATAAAACTGCGTCTAAAGCAATGACTAAGCAATTTAAATGTAAATTCATTGACTTAAATAAATAAAGTTTGGGGAAGCTTATTGGCTAATAATCTATTGATTATACCAATAGCTTTAATTTCATTGCACACGAAATAATAAATATAAGTTAAAAAATAAAATAATTCTTTTTTACGCAGAAATTTGCAGTAGTTGAACACATAGTTTTAAATACAATTAAAATATTAGTTAGGCAAGACTTTAACATTTTGATTAAAGTTCACTAGAATCTAACGTCATTATAACTAGCTCGTGAAGTATATGGGAAGTTTCCTTCCCTTAACTTAAACATAATTAATTATAAAGTTGTTTTATTGCAGTTCTCTCATTTCTCGCCGACAATAGCTTAACAAAATTACCTTTTCGCTGCAACTAATTCCAATACTAAATGTACCCGCTACATTAAATAATCCACGAGCTTTATCAAATTAACAATATTTCAAACGCTAAATCTCTGCGCTGCAAAATTTAAAGGTGCAAATAAAATACGCTGCACCTATATAACAATCGCGAGGTTGTCTAACTCTGTATTTACATACATGTAGGGCAGCTCAAATTTTGGCAATGATTCATTGCATTGAGTTATAATAATATTTGAATAAAATGTAGCCTTTTTAATCAAATTCGTTGGATATCTCCCAATATATATTTTTTTATTTTTTTACTTACAAAGTGATTGAACATAACATAAAAATTTGAGAAATCAAAAACTCCAGCAGGAATAAAAGTACTTTTTCCTCTCCAGGTCGAAGGTAGGAAAACACTATGCACTGCGGCACAATCACGCCACCGTGGTTATCACCAAAGGACACGCAAATGATTAAGATTACGTTCTCCCAATTAAAAAAAAAAGACAGGGAGGGAGAGAGAGAGAGAGAGCAAAGAAAAAAATATTGAACTGAGAACCACAGCCGAATGAACTAACGAAGGGGAGTAAATCGATGAAAAGTGCAGCGAACGCGCTGCCGGCGCACGGGAGCCGCTGCCGCGCAGGGCAGAAGAGGAGAGCGAGATAGACAGAGATAGCGAGGGAGCGAGAGGGAGCGAACGCGGCTACACGACCCTTGACCGTCATTAGATTCCGGCGCGAAATGGCGGGCTAATGTAATTATCCCCGAGTGTCCGACGACTACGTGTCGAGGCATACAAACGCCCCAAACTACTATGATCACCTTCCCCCCACCCCTGCCCTCATGGTCAACCCTTTGGTCCCGGCGCCCGGGGGCTTCCGTAACGTCAATGCTGCCGCTGCATCGCCGAGGAGATGCAGTATGTGACCCGACGAAAATCCGAGAGCTGCACCTGTGCGATATTCTTCGGGGTTCTAATTAACGCGTGCCTGTAATCTTTCTCTGTCTCTCTCTCTCTCTCACTCGGGGACACTAGTCGCGTCTTCGTCTCGCCGGCGTGCTTTTCGCGGTGCGCGCTCTCTCGCTATGGATTGCACGAAAATTTACCAGGAACAAACACAATTTTTTAATGAATTTCAAATATCGTCGGCCGAGCCAGCTCGCACGTGCCCTGCTCGCTTCTGGTAATACTCGATGTTAATTACATTTAATAATATTTATTTTCGTTCATTATTAACCGAAGTTTGTGTTGTAGAGTTTTCGGGATTTTTCGCCGATGAGTACCCACGTTCGTGAAGGTTTATTTATTTTCAATTTAGGCGAATTCATATATTTATGTTATTTCTTTTATAATTGTAATATGCTTTCGTTTCGATCTGACTGATTGTAATATACCTATTATATATTTTTTATCCAAATGAATAAATAAATAAATAAATGCTCTACTCTTACAGCAACATTAACGCAATATTTCAGTTTTTTTTTCTTGACAATTTTCAGATATTTTGTTGTAAAAATATTTATTTTGCCTTGCTTATTTGTTAGCGCGTGTATTTTTACTTCGTATACTAAGCATATTTAATTATTTTAATTTGAACTCATAAATAAATAATACTATTTCGTCTCATATATAAGGTTTTACTGAATTAATGGGGAAAAAATATTTTTTCATTTCATACTCATAGCGTTCTTTCTCATTATTTTTTCATGCCTTGACTCCGAGCATTTTGTACTTTAATGAACCACGCATTACGCAGTGTAAAACGTTCCCCGATTTTTCGTCCATTTTCTCTACGAAGGTCTGCATAACGAGTCTGAAAAACTAGGGCGAAAAATGATTCACCGTTTATCTGGAAAACGCAAAAGGGTTTGAGAAAAAAAGGACAGAGGGAAAACTATTCTGTCGTTGAAGTTCACTTTTAAGTATCTTCACGATTTCTTCAGTTTTTTTTCTCATTTGCGAGGTGACTCGGGATCGATTGCTCCAATTTTCACACGACCCTTTTTACTATAATGAAATATTGTAAAAATATTTTATTATTACTTGTGTTTCACAAAATAGTTTCAAAAACATTCCCAACGAACAACTGAATTTAGAAGTTATTTCGGAAAATGAATGAGCTGTAACTGATGTATGTATTTTTAATGAACAAAGTTGAAAGGTAAATTTATGCATGGAATAAAGTGCACTTGATAATTCTTGGTATTTCAATTCAGCGTGAAATTTTGAAAATTATTACGCGAATACTTTAACGTGAAAAGAAACACTGCCAAGGGCAATGGTACAGATGATTGCAAATTCTCTCTTAACAAACTGACAAAAAAATATGTTGTGAAGTATTTTAAAAGGTAAAGTGTAAATAACTTTTTATTGGATATTTTAATTTGGCTTTATAATTTATTGGATATTTCGAAAATTGAATTGCATACGCGTGCTAAATTTGGATATTTCCCAATAAATATTTGTTTTATTATTTTTGAATTATTTTTGTAAACATAACTAAACACGAAAAATTGTGTAATAAAAAAGAAAACAAAGCATTCTCTATGAAAAAGCAACAAGACGCAAAATAGGATTTTTCAATTCTCAAATGAGATCGATCAATTAAAAGAATAAAAACAAAACAACGTTTTCATTAATCGAAACTGCAGCGAGTGCACTAACCAGAAGAGATTAAACCCACCCACTATTAAAAGAATTAAAAAAGAAAATTCCTTCAAGCGCACTCCGATCGTAACAATATTTCATAATCTACGCGATGCGATAGCACTTGTAAAGAAAATAGCGGTCGAAGAGAGAAGCGAGAGAAAGAGAGACAGTAGACCGAAATTTAAACTACTTCGTTAAATGAATTTCAGTAGCAGCCGTAAAGTTTCATTTTTCCCCAAGTAGCGTCTATCAAAGTAAAAACCCTGTAAGGCACAGTTTCCCCATCAACTTATACTTTTAATGACCCAACTCGTGGCGGGGCGGGGGGACGAGGTCGAGGCACCGCTTAATAAACGAAACGAGCAACAGTGCAGTGCCGACATTCGCGTAGGCGGCGGTAACGAGCCGTCAATGGCGCTCGCGGGCGCCGTGAAGTTCAGCCCCTCCACCCCCAAAAACCGCGCGGCCGGAAAACCTACAGCCAATTTGCGGCCGCGATACGCCGGCAGATACGACGGCACGAGAAAATCTGCGCGTTTATCGAGTGGAACGGGGCTATCCGGGGGGAAGAGGGGAGGGGGAGAGGACTACAGGGTGCACGTCTCCACGACTCAGATTATACGGTCCCGGCAGGATCTGCGCCGCGCGCGAGCGCACGCGTGTAAGCCGGAATTTACGAGGAGGCATTTCAGCGCTACGACGCCCGCCTACCCCTCGGCCTCTTGTTTAAGGCCGTCGTCCCGACTGCGCTGGCCTATCTCGCGGTTCCGCGCGGCTAGCGACCGCGAAGCGCAAAATCCGCAGCGTCGACGCGCGGCCCCCGGGGCTGCTGCTGCCCCTTCCGCCGTGCGCTGTACACCGCACACCGCCCCACCCACCCCCTCGCCGCACACTCCGCGTCGGGGCTTTTTACTGCCGCTCCGCGACGCGTAGGAGTGGAGGCGTGTAAGGGGCAGTTACACGTTGATTTGCTGCCCTCGTTCCTTTCCGCGGCTGTTAAACTTTTTATATTTTTAATTGCCGCCAGATGCAACGCACCCCGTCGGCTGATTATAGTGCCCTGGGAACGAAATAAGAGGTCGTTTTCTCGGGGAGCTTCTTCCTTGGGATATGGGCCGAGTGGTGGATCCTCCGAGAGGCAATCGCGCGGCGTCTTGTCGTGAATTCGAGGGAAATATCACGTACTGCGAGGGACAAGGATTTACGAATCGAATTCTCGAGATTCTAGTTTGAATTTTAGATTCTGGCTCATTGGGAGCGAATTGCGAGAAGAGTAAATAATTTTTTTATCTGTAAAAGGAAAATATCATAGTTAATATGTCTTTATATATCATTTTACGTCTAAGCGAATGTGAAGCCTGCAGAGCTTGCAGGTTTTCAGTTCGCTTTTATAATGTGTCGTCTAAATTTTATGTTCATTCAAAATATATTGACAAAACAGGATATAGAATACTTTTAACTCATTGCTTTGTCCGTTTAGTAATGTATATAACGTAATGCAATAGAATTACAAAACTTATAAATATACAGTAAATAATAAATGGAGCTTTCAGGTTCTAATTATAGGACACATGAGGTATAATTAAAAATTAATGATTAAGGGATTAACTCGCTCTCTCACCCTTTAATGCTGTTGGCTGACTTAACGAGCAAAAATTTTGAAAGGCACAGTCTCCTTATTATTCCATTACTAAAACTGCTAAAAAGGGAAATTAAAAATTAAAATGTTGTAAAAATGAATAGCTTTTTCAATGTTTATCAAAGCATTAATAAATAATTAGTCACACACTGCCAGTATTGATGAATAGTATATACTCTCTTCTTGCTAGTTAATTTTAAAATTCAAAATGTTTTTATAATCAGCAATTTATTTACGTTTGACAATAACACATCTTGATTGAACGAAAAAGCTCGCATTTAATTATCGCGTTAACTATAAAAAATGCTTAATTTTCTATCAGTGAAATTTCTTTCTGGAATCCGCAGCATATTATTTTTATCGCTAAAAACTCGAACAGTAAGTAAATGTTACCTTCAATCTTCATTGCCTCGAAATCCCCGCGTATCTCCGTGAAAAATCTTAATCCGAGCGCATATTCGCCAGGTGCAAGTCGTCGGCCACTTAAACCTGGCGACTGGGCAGCGAGGTTCGCCTAATCGGAGCTAACGATACGCGCGGATCTCCGGGCCTCGGCCAAATTGGTATTTACGAGCTGCGGCCGGACTGGCCGATCCCTCGCGACCGCGAAACGAGGCCGCGTTTGATTGGGGCCGAACTAACATCGGGCGCGGCGCCGATTGCGTCTTGTTTCCGGCCCCCGCGGCTTTCGCGCCGGGGATTGCGGCGACCCGCGGTCTCGCGCTAACCGAACCGGCGCCGGGCTTCCATTTTTTTTTATGGGGATCACGGATTAGCTGCGTCGGGGCAATCGCGAAACGCCGTTAAAGCTGCATCCCGGCGATCGGCGATGCGTGGTTAACTATCCTCGTTTGCGAGAGTTTTTTTTTATGGGAAGGGTGAAAGGGGTGAGTCTGTTTGGGGGACGGAAGTAATCGATATGTAGGGATTGCAGCGCATTCTATTTTTAAAGAACTGTCGTTTTGCGATGATAAATTTTGTATAGGACGGCTAGAAAGGTATGTGGTCTATCTAAAGTAACTAAAATGCAAATAGTTTTATTGGGGTTTTATGAAAGTACCCAAAGGCTGGATACTTTCTAGAATGGGACCGAATGATGGACAAGAAAAAGTAAGATTAAAACGATAAAAAGTTTCTTTGTTAGCATTATTTGTGCTATTAGCTGTACGGTCACATCGATATTTTATGAAATTACTCTTTGGATTAAATGATTTTAATCCAAATATTTTCTCGAGGTTATTTTTAGTTTTATTAGTTTTTGAGGTTGTTATAGCTGAAGTTATATGACCAGCTTTAGGGATCTGTTACTGTCCATCTTTAGGTCCCACTACCATACAGAGGTGTCCAATTTTATGAATCGTGTACATCTTTTTTACAAGTTATTTATTTAATACAAATGAGTATGAAAATAAATTATTTTTTATATAAATCGTCAAAACAAATGATAAATCAATGATTACACTAAAAATTTTCCAAGCAATTCATGCAATTCTGCATTCTGTACTTCGCCGTTTGTTATTTACTGTCTGAAAATTAGTCCCGTTTTTGTATATTTTACCTTATAATTATTTAATAAAATTAATACATGTAGTATTTTTATTAAAATTCATTAGGATCAAATCAATTCAAGTATTTTATATATTTAAGATCCTGAAATATTTAAAAAAAAGGAATTAAACGTTTTGTTTCAAGTTGAGCTAATGAAAGCTTTGCGAGTTAATAATGTTAATGAAAGTTTTGAGGCCATAAAATTATATAAATAGTTAAATTAAAATAATAAAGTATTTGGACATTGAAAAAGAAGAAGCGATAATAAAATATATTAGACAAAATGAAATGCTTTTATTATCATGCTTTTCACGCGAACTAGGTTAGTGAATAAGGAGTCCGTTACAAGTGAGTCAGGAATAAATTGTTTTTTATTGTTTGCAGGAATAATTAGAAAATTTCTTTCACGCGGAGATGATAACAAAGGAAACACAAAATATTCGTTACCTTCAAGGCAGCTTTCATATGTATGACCAACCGCTTTTTCTTTTTTTTTTTTTAAATTCATAAACGTATACGGCTGTACACGTAAAGCTCGAAGATCACAACATAAATATTAAAGAGCTATTAACATACCGCCTACTAATTTGCCCTCTGAATACTTATCTTATCCTTTATCATTTCCTTGCTCGGCTCCCCGCCAGCCATTATTCTACTCCCTCCTATTATTGTCCCTTCTTCCTCTTCTTTCGCTAATTTTCTCCCTTCGCTCCTTCCTTCAGGTTTTCTCCTTCTTTATCTTAACGGGGCGTCGCTTGTTCTCCGCTTTTCCTTTATGTCCTCGCAATCCTTTTTCTTTCTTTTTTTCCTCCCCCCACGCTGCTTTGCGTCGTCTACCTTTCTCCGTTTTTTTTTATCTCGGAAGGCTGCAGTCACTTTGGGAATAATTCAAGAATTAATTGCAAAACGGCCGGAGGGTGAATCAAGAACTCACGTGACCCCGCGACTTTTTTGGAACGAGTATAAAGAAGAGGCGAGGCTCGTTTGCGTCTCTCTTTTATCACTGTCGCCACGCGGTCAGCTTAAAAAGACTGCTTAATATTTCTTGACGCTTCCCTCGTTTTTTTTTCAACTGTGAATTAATACTCGGTCAGACGAAGTCCAGACTGTTTTTTTTTTTTAAAGAATTATTTAGTCTGTTTGTTATGCTACGGTTTTGATTTCATCGAAAATGTTAAAATTGACGAACATTTGAAAAAGTTATTATTATCTTTAATAAGAAACCATATTACCTTTAAATTTTTATTCTTTTCTCTCAATAATACTAGATATAGAATAAAAGAAATCATCCTAAAATATCATTATAAGTATTTTTTTATTCGATCACTGGTACGTATTGAGATATAGAATAATTCCATAGAATCTTAAAGAATTAATAAAAATTAAAAAGTAGTGAATATAAAAATTATTTTAGTACGTCAAATTAAAAGTAAATTACTCTCTTTCTAATACGTACTTTTCTGGTTTTCATACTACCAGGTGTTTGAATCAGTCGCATTTTACACGGGAATAATCCAATAATCACATAATTAACTTAGAATCAATTATATTGGGAATATTTATCCTCAGTTTTAAAGCTCATCAATCTTTAAAGAAATTATAGCAAAGTGAATTTATCGGTTGCATTGCATACGTAAAAAAAACACGTTCATAAGAAATCTAAAAGAAAAATGATATTTCGAAGATATTTGACTGTTAGTCAATTACGCCTGAGTTGTTCGTTTACTTTCATGAGACGATGTCGATTACACTTTTACATTTCTCTCATCGACTTGAAAACGCCAAATAGACTGTATATTTACGGCGCAATGCAAATAATCCAGGAATGGGGCAATATTACGCGTACACTTGCCGTAATAAGAAGTGTTCATAGGCAAATAAGATAATAAGATACATGCGCGTAGAGCGCATAACGAGGAAATTAAAAGGTGTGCTCTGCTGGCCCCCCGGAAAACTTGTCGTAAATCAAATTTATTGGTCGGTCCGCAGCGGATGCACCTTAATATCGTTTTACTACGTCGTTTACGACCCCAAGATGGATTTCTCATGCTCCTATGTGTATGCCTCCCATGGTGTTTCCCTGTTAATCGAACCTGACGCGCCGCGCCGTAGAGTATCCCCTGCGCCGTTATCTATGTTCTCTCATCTTTCGAACGTCTCCAGTCTGACGGCCGTTCGCTCCCCTTCCGTTTTATTGACTGTCAGGCGACATGCGGGCTTCCGCTATTTCCAAAATATTTTTCTTACCGCGCAGCCAGGCTCTCGTTAATATCGCCAAGCGGACGTTTAAAGCCCGCACGTTTTCGAATTTATAAATCGAATTGAGAATTCATCGTTTAAGGGAGCAATTCAAACAGAGCACGTTATAATGTTTGAAAAGTTTCATCGGTCACTTTAATTACAGTTGGAGCAACGTAAATCAAATGCATAACGAGGTGAAATATTGCACAGATAGATGAGTGTCTGATCGCATCGGAATTATTCTACTTGTAAACAATAATTAATTCACAATTTCATTGAAAGGAGCTTGATTAATTTTATGAATTATGTGGATGTAATGTAGAAGGTATTTTATTGTTCATATGTGTAAGAGTCACGGAATTCAGTCTTACCAAAAGTATACGTCTGACCTTCTGGAGCTGTACTACTTAAAGTGATCTTAATTGGTAATTTCGTTTCGATCGAATTGCTTAATTTTTTATATGGAATATAGAAACTATTTTTTTTTAAGCATCATGAAGATAGATGTTTCATAAAGTGCATGACTGATCATATTATATTTATACTACTTAAAAGTAATATTAATTTGTAATATCCCTATTATTTAATTATTTTTGGATACGAAATGTAGCCGTCTTATTTTTTATGCAAGCAAAAGCTACAGATCTCACTCAGTGTTATAATTATAATAAATGCACTTACTACATTATTAATTCATAATCTGTTAATTATTCAATTGTTTTTTTAATAAAAATGCAGAAGCTGTTTTATTTTTGCGAACAAAGGATACAGGTCTCTGTTGATTAAAGCACGCGTCTGACCATACCGGTCTTGTACTACTTACACACGATATTAATTTTCATTTTAATATGCTTCAAAAAATCTGGATGCGGAAGTCTACAGAATTGGTTTTGTTTTCCATAAGTATAAAATTCACACAGGTTCAGTGCTACATAAAGTATAAAATGTAATTTCCTCGACGCCTCAACAGAAAGTCAATTAGAATAACCAAACGACTGAGCGGAATTTATCATCCCGGCTCTTTCGTTCAACGTCTCTATCTCTCCGCGCCGAGTCACCTTATCGATTCCGAAGACACGGCGCACTTTGGGAGGAAGCGAGACGACGCTACAAACCTCCGCCATTCGTCAGATCGTCGACCGATGCGAGAGGAGAGGAGGGCGATCATGTGATTGCCGGTCATCCTCCCTTTTCTCTTCCTTCTCCACCCTCGACTATACTCTCCCTCTCTCCCTCTCTTTCACCTTCTGACTCTCTCTCTTCCGAGATCGAATGGCCATTTAATTAGGAAATCAGTCCCGCTTCTGCGCGAGCGAGCAGGCTCTCCCTGTCTCTTCCCTTCCGCATACGCGCGAATAAACACGTGTGAGTGTGCACTGCTCGTGTGTGCGCTGAGGGGGCGACGCTCCGGACACATGCGCTAACCTACTTTTCCGATAAATTAACCGGCGTATCCCACTCCCAGCAGAGAGAGAGAGAGAGAGAGAGAGAGAGAGAGAGAGAGAGAGAGAGAGAGAGAGAAAGGGAGAAAGAGAGTGATAGAGTTAGAGAGAGAGATGGATTATGGAGATATATTCCCTCCAACACTTGTGGAGGGCAAATAAGATTTTCGTCGAT
The DNA here is from genome assembly GCA_018906775.1 of Sycophila sp. Sp_5. NCBI lineage: Eukaryota > Metazoa > Arthropoda > Insecta > Hymenoptera > Eurytomidae > Sycophila > Sycophila sp. Sp_5. The sequence continues at coordinate 842,260 of JACCID010000058.1, forward strand.
CGACGGATGTAAATTAAAGTAAAGGGATATCAGGAAATTAGGGTTGAGGGACACGTATATTAACGTCTGTTCGGAGCTGTATCTCATGCCGTTCGGATTCCGCGGAGGGAAGGGATGGAAGTGGATTTTCATTATGCTAATAGTTCTTGGTCCGCATAGTTTTCGCCTGATTGGGGGGCTTGTAAAACTTGTTGAATGCTTTGATTGACGTTTTTCAATATTTGATTGGGAGAGTCGCCTCTAATGCCGCAGTAATGCCAATTAAACAATCTGGTAAGTTTAATGCGTGCAAATTAATTGCAATTACTAAATTGATAAACGCGCGCATTTAAATTAAATTGTTTTCGGTGCATTAGATGTTAGCCTAATATTTGTACACCGGGGTCGATGATACATAGCGCGAGTTGTCGGATGCCGATTTTCTTTGATGTTTTAATTGCCATAATTGGCGAGGTATCGCCGCATCGCACGCAATTATTAAACTAAACAAATATTCATTAAATAAGTTAAAAACAAAAAACAGAAAAAAAAAACAAAAAGAAACATGATGCATCAATTCTCCCGCATTGCTGCTAAATAGAAATCAGTCTCGAGGCAATTACGCCTCTCTCCGAATTCCACTCGCCTTATCCGCGCCAAACGCCGAGAAAAGAAGCGGCCGCGTAAAGAAGTTCGGGCAAGAAGGAATTCGCAATCAAGGATCCTACTACGGCGCTCGCGCGAAATCCGCAACAATTCACCTGGACCAGAGAGCGGCACCTTCTCACGAGCGTATTTTTCCTTCGGACTCTCAAAGCTCCCCGGCGCGCCAGAGCAGATAAAAGACCGGCGGTGGGGTGAGGGGACTCGAAAGTTTACCGCGCGGGCAATAGAAAAAGACTAGCGCGCCCCGTTTCGCGGTCTTATCGGCTCCGGCGAATCGGCGACCGGAGAAAAACGAGGTTAGTCTCGAGGGTGGAAGGGGGGATGATCTCCCTCGGAGTGTAAGTGTAAGCCCGTCTGCTTCGCTCTTTTCGCCGGCCTATGGGCGAGCGCGCGACTAAGATGAATATTCCATCCTAAATCCGCAGGGCCAGACTGCGGGAATCCCGGGGAAAGTAACTTCGCCGGGCTCCATTCTTTTTGACCGAATCCAGGCGCGATCCGGAGCCACGCTCCGCCGCCTCGTTCTCATTCCCTACGTGTAAGGGATAAAAAGTCAATCTTATTGCTTTTGATCTATTTTCCCGCTTGGAGCTGGGGCACGAGCGCGCGAATTTCCGCGCCGGCAGCTATCCTACCCCGACCAGTCAAAATGCACGAGGCGCCCTTATTGAATATGGTAAATCGAGGACGGGAGAATTACGTGAGTTGATTTGAATAACTCGTGAATTAAAAGAATCTTTTATGTATTTTCTCACGCCGTGAGGAACGTGCATATTGGCTTTTCCAAGCACGGTTTCCGCTTAAATATCGAAATGGCTTTTCTCGCCGTATAGAGTTATTATCATTTATTTAGCTTGAGGTTATTTGAGCAACATTAGAGCAGTCGTGGTATTTCCTATGTGATAGCTAATTAGATCTTTGATTTTTTTTTAAATAAATTTTATAGTTGTATGCATAGATTTGCCTAAACAAAACTTACTATTTTAAACAAAAAGTATCTCCGGTGAGAAGTTTGATGGATAATTTGTTTTTTAAGAAAACGAGTTTAGAGATGTTATATACATATCATTAATACTTCAAGTAGGAGAGTGTAGTTTAAAGAAATACTATTTTTAGAACAAAAAAAAAAGAGCGGTTATTGTATCGTAAGAATTACTAGCACCTTAGAAAAAATGTAAACATTCTTAATGCCTCTCAAATGCTCAGCACCTCTAAAGCGATGTTTATTTTGCCTTTTTCTTGAGGACTTGTCACTCTTGTCACACTTATTTTTTAAGTAACCATTCCGTAAAGTATCCGACAGCCAACACTCCGATCAATACCCTCTTCAATTGCTTTTCAGACCGATTTAGTTTTTTATACCTATACTTGTACTCCAAGATTTTTTAATCAACACTTCGTATCCTTTACAACTCCTGGAAACTCTATTTAATTTTGCGATTATTTAAATGGCTCGAAATGTAATTACATTAGTAATTTAAACGTTACGTGGACGAAATTAACGTTACATTGAATTTGCATAATATAATCGCAAAGTGTGCACTGTGACAACGGCCAAGAATTACAAGATAAGCGTGATTAGATTCGCGTGGGACTGTGAGAAACAAAGATTACTTCTCTTGTTTAGCCATAAATCACGAGTAGACATCGTTAATTATACAGGTAATTATGCTAGCGCAGAATTAGTCTGCCGCTCAGGATATATACGGGCAATTTGGTAATTATGGCAGAATCATGAGCAAGTTTGATCATGTAGATCGTCATTTCATTAAAAACGCTGCAACAGTTATTAATGTTGTGTATGTAAATAAAAAGTAAATAAAAAGGTTTATTTTTTTTGGATAAATTTCTTTATTCAAAAAGCTTATTTGCTTCTTAATGATCTCGTCATTCAGTTTTTTTAAAGAAATGATGAGAAAGAAATCGAATTCATCACATAGATTGTCGACTATATCTTTCTAGCGTACAATCAATGCGTATATGGCTATATTGAAGGATCACAAAGCCAGTAGTTTATTTTTAAATTAAATAATCATTTTAATATTAACAAGTCCGTTAAGCTTAACAAATTTTTAATTTTTTTTTAATACACCGAAAAAAAAAAACAATTTGTAACTTCGACTAAAATAATTCTTACAAAACCATTTTGTTTATATTTAACTAAAGAAATATTAAGTTTAATCGACCCAAGTTTTATTTAAATTGATACAATTCTTAAATATATCAATTTAATAACTAAAAGCTTTGATAATTAGACTAAATATTCAGTTGAACCAATAAAATAATTTAATACTGCAAAACTTGTGGAACTCCAAACATTATTTTCAGCGTACTTATACTTACATTATTGTAGAAAATTCTACTCATAAACAAGTGTCAACAATAAAAAAAAACGTTACACCAGGGACTACACCTGCAGCCCAAGTCCTAAAAAATACTACACCTGCGCTTGATAAAAAAAAAACTGCGGTAGAAATGATCGCAGAGGAAAACACAGCAAAGATAGCGGAGACGTATTCATATCGGAAACGCAAGCATTGTCAATTGAATTATCTGCATATTAACGCCTCGCAGAAGCGAACAAGCTGCGCAAACATACCGCTGTTTGCCTCTCGCGTCACGGCGGAGCAATATTTTAAAAAATTTACGCCGCGCAAAACCGACTGGTAGGCAAACAGGAGCACGGGGCTTTCTTCTTTAACCCCGAATCAAGGGCTTCTGAAAAAACAGCCTCGAGGAACGGAGGGAGCCGAGCGACCACTTTTTACGTGCGCCCGCGCCGCAGGCCTCGTGGCTCTTGGTGGCCGTCGGAAGAGCAGGAGGAGACGCGGCCAGGCGCTTAACACATCGACGCATTGAATAAACGCGGCCGCGCGATCCCCGGGTTCGTACTAAAATCAACATTCGCTTTTGATTCGATTTGCTCCTTTGCTTGTAACGAAGTTGACCGGACGACGCTCTGGCTCCGACGGGCGTGTTTCTTTCTGGGCCCCTGCGCAGAGACGACAGTTTCGAGCCGAGTCGTGTGTTTACGTTTCGCCGGGTGGGGATTTATTTTCAAGAAATCCTTATTTGCCTTTTTTTGGAAATTTACACTCGGTAGTTGTCAAAGGAACTTTGAAGTGCCACGGTGTTTAACGAACTGTAAGGGTCAGTCGTAAAATTATAAGGAAATGCGGAAAAAGTACGATGTTTTTGACAGTGTTGTGGTAACTTTGAGTATTTACATATGCATTTAATTACATTAGCTCGACTAAATGAGCTTGTGTAAAGAAAGGACTGTGTATTAAAATAAAATGCAAAAATATAAATAAATCTGAGAGGGGCGTAGAATAAATTAGATTATGCATTACATTTTTTAGTCAAACGTTGATTACATTTTTACTCAATTTAGGAATAACTTTAAAAATATACTGGCAGGCTATAGTAATAAAAGTACTTGTTCTTGTTATTATATTTTTAAGCACCAGAAGGATTATTAATAATTATCCTTATTTTAAGAAACTTGAACAGTAATAAAATATTTGAAAGATTTATTTCTATAATAAAAAGGATTTGTACCCTGTTCAAAAAATAGTACAAAAATAAAAAAATAATGTGCTTTTTAAATACTTTTCTTGAATTATTGTATTCTGCATACATCAGATGGGAGTGCGTTTCAAATACGTTGGAAATGACTCAATCAAGAGCAAAATTCGATTTTACTACTACACGTAATTTACAAAATGCAATGAGATAATAAAATAGTTGGCTACTAAAATATGAACAATTTTACACTAAAAATTTGTAAAACGTTTATTATTTATTATTATACGTTACGATTGTTGTTGATTATCGGTGCTAGGTAAAAAAATAAAAGTAATAATGACAAATAATTTGAACTATTTGACAGAATATTTCTCACTTTTACATGTTCTTACTAAAAAAGTGTAATAACGACTGCTTCCTGCATTTTTCTGAGTGGGCTAATAAAATAAAATTAAAGTTTGAATCTAGCAGAAGTCCCGATCTCATAAATATGGAGCTTTAAGCTCCAAAGTTTCGAAAGTTCAATGCCACGGATTTCAAACCGATCGTAAACCAAGAGCATCAATTCTTAAAATTCAATGTACCAAATAATAAGTTCTAAAACTTACTCACTAATAGTAAGTTCGTTTAATCCGCTCATATCTCACAAACATTCACCCCATCAGAACAAATAAAATAAAATTCACATCATTTCATTCGATCTTCCCATCCCCCAAAAAAGGGGAGAAAAATTTTCAAAAAAAAAATAAATAAAAATAGAAAGAAAGAAGCGCAATTTGTCAATTCCAGCATCGGGGATCATTGTCCTCCTTCACTGTTGGAAAATCCGCCGGGTATCAACGACACTCCAGGTATAACGAACCCGGCGACGCATTGAAACGTTATAACCGTCGTTACCCGCTGCTGTATACGCGTTTGCGCGCACAAATATATGGCTGAAGAGGGGCTACAGGGTAACATCCTCGTCGGCGTATAAGAGGTAGCTGCGAGAGTGCGACCGAGTGGGAGAGAGAGAGGGGGTGGGAGCTTGCGGGGAGCGCAGTTGACGATACAGCTTCTTCCGTTACGCGCCATTGCCCGCGACAGGGACACTTTATCAACACCGGCAAGCTCCTTCCTCAAGCCGGCGAACTTCAGTTAATCGCCCGAGCCCCCGCCGACGAAAGGCTCTTTTATATCCTTCGCTTTTTCAGCGTCCGCCTCCGAAAGCTTCGGCGACGAGTATATTTCATGCGTATATGCGCGGGCACTTGATTTTTGCCCAGCAGCCCTCCTCCCCTCCCCGCTGCATTACCCAAATTCGCTGAGTTACTTATGCTCTACGCGAAATGCTCCTCTACGGGAATTAAGTGAATTGCACTCGACCGTAGGGAGGATCTACGTCGACAAGGAGGAAAATGGCGAGGAAGCGATACAATGCGTCGACGCTCGCCTGATGTCGACATGGATACTTTACTGTGCAATGTGACAAAACGTTGTGTATCCCCTTTGAAATGGGGCTTAAAAGTGCGTACCTGACTCTGCTCTTGTATAAAGTTCGTATCGTACGGCTTAGAATAGGCGAGCTTACATTTTACGCGAGTTTATTAATCTAGACATTTTTATGTTTTTTTTTTTTTTAATGTGTAAACTCGCGAAATTCGATAAAGGGCGATCGTATGTAGGTGGATATACATTACTTTTTTTTCAATTATCTATATGCGTGCATTTACTCGTGCAATGGTCAGTTAAACAGGAGAGAGTTAATTAAAATTTTTTCGCCGCGCACGAAACATCGAAGTGCACTTGATCCTCGCATTCCATTCCGCTGCTCGTAATAGAACAGATTTTTACGACCGATTGATACCCAATCCAAGTGCATTTTATTCGTACTTGTTTTAAGCGTACACTGAATATTACACAAAAGCATTGTAAACTAGAAACTGATCAATCGGGGCTATAGGGATTCATTTGCTAAATCAAATTAAATGCATATTTCAGCTTTTGACAAGTTGTATTTTGAGAGCGCTCGATGGCGATTCATAATTTACCGTTTTGCTCCGATGCGCGTTTCCACGAACATTGTGCATGTACAAAAATATCGCGAGCCTGCTTTACTCATTCTCTTGAAATTTTCGATAAACAGTTTATACAAAAATATAAAACACTCACAAAAGCGTCGAAGAATTTAATATTGAATTTGCGACAGCGGCGTTCAAAGCTTTATTAGATTGGCAAGATGTAATTAAATATTGCAAACGAAATAAAAAAAAAAGAAGAAAATAATTTGAATTCCCGGCAAACAATGTTAAAACGCCGGAGCAAAAAGGTTGCGATCGCAAATAAATTGAACGTTCCTACCCGGCGAAAGTTTCAGAGGGCCGCCCGCTGCAATCGTTTTCACCTACAAACACAAAAATGTCGCCGTCTCCTATCTGCAGCAAGCCGGGGACTACCAGCAAGTTTGACACCGCCTCCGCCGGTACACCGAAAGGAGAGTAACGATCCGGCGTCTTTTGCTCGGATTAACGGGATCCCAGTTCTGGCTTTACCCCCGTCTATCCTTCTCTCTCCCCCTCTCTTTCTCCATCTCGCGAGCTTTTGCCTCGTAAACAATGCCCGGATAAATCGCTCCGCTACAAGCGTCGCTCTTGACTTTCCTCTCTCCTTCTCCGCGGGACTCCTCAGTTTCTGAGGCTGTTTTCTGTTTCGCAGCTGCTGAAACTTGGGCTCTCGCGGCCTCAAAACCTGCGGGTCCGTGAGATCTCGATCAAAGCGCCGCTGCGGAACGGCCTTCTCCCATTTCACTTTACTACCTTCAAGGTTCCTTCGCTTCGTTTTTTTTCGGATGCGCTTCGACCCGACCTGCAGCCTCGGCCTCTCCGTACGATCAAAGTTTTTGCTCCCAGGGCCGCTTGCAGTTTTGCAGTTTGAACCTGAATGAATCCACTCGCTGAAGTTGCTCTAGTTGCATGTTTTGTGTGCTTCGATGTGTAGACTCCTTCTTTTACCGGGGAACTAATTATTTTTTCGTGGCGTCGTTTGCACATCGAAGTTTTAGCGCTGATATTTGCTTGATAAAAAAAAGGGTTGGAATAGCAGATTGCGAGTGCGGATACACTCCAATTTTAAAGTTGAGTGAATCCACTTCTCGAACTTCCTGGTGGCATCTTTTGTTTGCTTCTTATGCGGAGATTCTTTTACTTTACAAAAAATTAATTATTTCTTTTTCAAAGAATTCTTGAAGGTAGAAATTTTACTGTTAAGATCTGCCCGTTAATACTGACATAATTGCAGTATGTTTTCTCTGGAGACTTTCCTTGATAAGGCACTAATTTTTTTTCCCGCGGAAACATTTGCGAATCGAATTTTTAAAATTGGTCTCGCCTGGATTTAAACGCGTTACGTTACCTCAATCACATTTTATTAATTCGCATTTGCGTGCATCAATGAAATGCAACATTCACGTACGTCCAACAGCATCATTTTTTTCGAGAATAAAATTCTTTCAAAATAGACTAGTCTAAAAAAAATCAGCTTAAACAACTTTTTCAACGAAATTTCATTCCCTTTTAAAACAAAACAAAAAAAAAAGAAAAAAAATACCAGGCGCTGCGTCGTTCGGACATTGCAAAAATTCCATAAATCACGAAAAACATACGAATTTTCCAACAATGCGGCGTTTTCTCTCTTTGTGTCGTTCGCCGGGCCATCCTTCTGTTTCGCAACTGCCCCACCTCTTTTCTCCGTTTCGCGGCGCGTTACGTCGCCCGGCCAGCCTTGATTTACAAGTGGCGCGACGTGGCTGCTTTTTCTCATTCGCGAAATTCGCACGCAAAAACACACTGGTCGCCTCCCTTTTGCCCCCCCCCCTCCACCAGCGCCTTTGTGTGTTTTTTATAGCTCCGCGTGGTCGAGTTACCGAGTGCTTTGTTCCAAAGGATAAAAGACCCGGAGTTTCACTTTCAAAGCACAACTTGGTGCATTTGCCTCCCTTTTTTCTCGATCGCTTATGTATCATTTATTTCTTTTTGTGGTCGCTTGGCGGCTGCACTATTTGTAAAATATTGCTTGTTAGCAAGCGATTAACATTGTTGTGAGATTCTTTATTCCGCTCAATGGAATTTTGTTGCAATCTTTTTGTAGTTCACTAAAAAACAGGATTACTATTGTTAGAAAATAATTCTTTAATGGGTGTCAACAAAATAATTTGTTTGAATGAAGTATATCTTAGTAACTCTTAATTTTAGTAGTAAAAAAATGTTTGCATTGATTATTTAGTGGGAAGTATTAATTTTTTCTTCGTATTTATCAAACTAATATTTATCAAAACCAAATTTTTTAATTTATGTTCGTAAATATAAACTTTTTCGAGTATTTTTAAAATTCTCAAAAACTGTCCACATTTAATGTTTAAGCAGAGGAGTACTTTTACAGCTGTAAGCTCACTTTTTTCGTAAAAATTACTGTACACGCTCAAAAAGTTACCCTCGCAGCTTACTAAAAAATTCCAAAGGCACGACTACTAAAAGACGCAGTAATTTCTAGCAGAAGATCCCAGAAAATCCTCTCCGTATAAATAATTTCTCCTAACGATTGCGTAAAATTCCTCCATTTCATAAGTCACGGGTTAAAAAGGAAACGCCGATGAAGTATTAAAAGGAAAGTGCCCGGCAGTATGCCTGGAGTGAGCTCGAAGGCGAGTCGGAGGTAAAAAAGGCGCGGTATGGAAAATGAAAGTACATGCCGTGATCGGGGGCCCGGGTTATACGAGAGAAGTTAGCGAGGCCGCGGGAGCAAAGGCAAGATGAAAAAAGTCAGCTAATAAAAGTAAATTCAATCGCGGAAGGTGGAACAAGGAACGGGAGGAGAAGCGTACTTTCGCGCTCGTGCTCCTGTATTCCCGATTCCCTCTTTTTTCCCTTCTCTTTTTTCTGTTCGTTCCCTCTCTATCGCATCGGCGACACGCCGGAAAATAGCTCGCTCGAATTCTTACGTTCGAGTGAGTAACGTCCTGGTGCAGATGAGATTTTCTGCATCACTTTGTGCACTCCGCCGGACCGAGGCGTGCAGTAGGCTGTCGCCCCCTCCCCGCCCTCCACGGGTGGTGTATTAAAATTCGAGTCAAAGGAAAAAGGTTACAGCTATAACTGGAATCGCCTTAAGGGATTGCCTTATGCACGGGTTAATAAACCTTTTGTACATTACGTCGCTGGTTAATTCGTTTATCGTGAGAGGCCGACGCGCGATAGCCATAAAAGTGGAGCGCTGACAGTCTTGCAGGAGCCTGTCCGTTACTACTGGAAACTGAATGAATTCTATTTAGGACTGGATTGCTTTAGGCACTTGAATTGTATAAATATTTGACTTAATTAGAAAGCTTTGGAGCATTCAGTGTTTTTAATTGAATTGTAAGAAAATATTATATCCATGCAGTATATATTCTTAATAATTATGTAAACGGTTTAAATTGACGTAAATAATTTAAACGGTGAAAATAGATTTGGTTCTACTTTAAAAAGATTGACACGTAATTGGAATACTTTAGAATAACTACTTTAGAATAGATTGTCATTGAAATTTTATAAAATATAAGACCATTGAACGCAACGTATTGAATTTGATATAAATTATAGGTTTTTTCATTAATTTAATTTAATTTATAAGTAACTTTATGAACGATTTGCATTATTATTAGTAAATTTTTATAAAAGAACGAATGGTCTTTTACAAAATTACTGACAGCTATTTTTTATTTTTTATTTATTTAATTTTTTCCACGTTGACATGAAAACACATTTAAAAAATAGAAGTAGAAGTGTTATCAGTGTTCTTTTTTATATTGCTCAATTTACTACACAATAATAAAAAATAAATCTTCTTTCGCTTTAATTCGCTTAGCATGCAGTGCAGCAGTAATAAAAGGAAAACAAATATTGAAACAAAAGTTTAAATTGATAATTTGATTATAAATCTTGAGAAATTAAACGTATATTTTCAGTACGAGTTTTCCATGATGGTCGCTTTAAGTTTAATCTATCGTGTAGTCCGAACAATTAAAGAATAAAGAAGTACAACAAATACACAGACTACAGTGAAAAGGGAAAAAATACGAGTTTGCGTTGCAGTTCATTACAGGTGTCGGGGGTGAAAGGCAATGTGGCGCGCGAGACTTGTCGGTTGGAAAGAGAGCAAATAAGAGAATGATGCCGCGAGAGGAGTAGAATTGCAGGGAAGTAGGTAAAAAGGAGGAAAAAAGCCCGCAAAAGCAAGAAAACAGCCATTTGAGTCGTCTCGCTCTTTAGTTCAACTCAACGGCGTGTGCGTGGGAGAGAGGCGAGAAAAAACGATAAGATGAGTTGCAATAAAAGAAAGTGTCGAAAAAGAATAAGTATAAATTGTCGACAATATTAAAAGAAATGCGGAAGGTCACTAGTTAACACTTTATTTTTCATGTATGATAGAAATAAGAATTTAAATTAAATATTTTAAACGTAAACATTTTTGGATACATCTTTAATATTATACGTATTTTTTAGTATGAAATTAAAATTTCAGATGATATGCGATGATGTATAAAATTATAAAAAAGTGACGGTTGTCGTTATTAGAATAACAAATTCACGTTTTGTTCTAATTTTTTTTATTTGTGTTATGAAGGAAGAAATAAGGTTTCAGAAAATTCAATACAAGTTGACAAGATTTAAATCGTAAGTAGAAATGACCAAGAATAGTCAGACATTCCATTTTCTGTATTTCCATTCGTTTCTCGTAGTTATTTTCACAATTATATTGAAAGATCTCAAGGATTTTCTTTTAAATTAATACTCAGTTATACGCTAAAATGATTTGATCGATTAAAATCCTATCTTAGTAAAAAAAATGTCAAGATTTGTTATAATTTATCAATATGCTGCAATTTTTTTATAATCTAATAACATATTTCAACTTTTTTTTATTCACATCAATGTCCAGTTTTGCACTAAAAAAACTACTGGCTTAGTTTAAAGTAGTAATAATCAATTATAATCAGACATTTGATTTTACTATAATCCACTTTTTCTCATATTTCATTTTACATCTATATGTGAATATCTCAACGATTTTCCTTTAAATTCATATTAAACTGTACGCTAAAGAGTTTATCTATATTTTGTCGCATAATATTCGCTCTCACGGTAAAGAAAGAAGTAAGTAATTTGTTTGCAATAAAATTTGAATATGTCAACAGTATACTTTCAAATCAATATCCACATTTTACTCCATAAAAAGTGTCGCATTGTTAGCAAAAGTTTTCTACATCACTCGAAGAAGGCCGCCGATCTACTGCAGAATTCACTTGTCAGCTTTTTTCGAGCCGGACAGTATCCTCGAATGCACTAAGTTCTAATTGGAATTTTTTGACAAGTAACAGTTCCTCTCGATATGCCGGGCACTAATCCCTCGGACGCAATGATTCAATCGCGTCGGCGATTGAAATATCGGTCGGAGAATCCAGAGTAGGGACGCGTCGACGTGACGCCCCGGCAAAAGTCGAGTATCCCGGTGAAATACGCTGCAGCGACACTCCGGGAGAAAAGTTGGCGCGGGGGGCAGGGGTGGAAGGGTGAGCCGCTCGGGAGCTTATTTAAAGCCGGGACAATGAAGGATAACGCATTGTGTCCAACAGAGGGGTAGTTAAAACTTGTCTCGTAATTACTATCATTTAGCGACATCCGCGGGGTCGCTCGAATCCCCGGCGACTGGGCTTATACGCGCTTCCCGCGGCTGCTAATCTACGCTAACGGTTACTTTATCATAATGAACGCGCCGCGCGCTCTCCTCTCTCCCGCTGTGTTTGCGGTCGCCTTTTTTATATACGCGCTCGGCTCTCTTTGTGCATTTTCCGGCGACGATTCTGCGCTCCTTCTCCTTTCCCTTTTCGGGTTCCTTTTTTTTTTGCATTCGTTTTTCTTTTTGCTCTCGCAGTTTTTTGTTGGAACTCCGCGCGGTACTAATGTGTTTCGTAACTGTGATTTCGGCCGCGCAATAATGACCGACGGGGGACGAATTTTTTCGCGCTCGATTCTCTGCTCTTTATTTCACGCCGGGGAGCGGAGATCGTAGCAAAAATTTAGCGGGTGAGTTTTTAACGCGGCGAAGTGATGATGTGTACGTCGTGGAATTCCGAGTATAATCCATGGCTATTGAATCGCTTTCGAATGTTGAGTGATGGGAAATTCATTTAATTCATCATTTTATGGACTCTAATTGTGAGTCCAGCTGCAGTTTACGCGCATCGATACTTGCTAAATTTTAACGGCCACTAAGTTTGAGAATTTAATGTCGAGAGTTAATAAATATTAAATTTCTGTTTGATTGGTAATTATTTGGAATTTTGGAACTGTTATTTACAGCGAAATGCGTTCGAAAGAAAACGATAAGTTCGGTCGAGAACAATTCGAGTTATCAATATAATAACTAATGATTGATTTGTTGCATCTGAAGTGAAGTAGTGTGTTTTAGATTTTCGAAGAAGGCTGTGGTTTTGATTTAAATTTATGAAAAAGTATAATGCTATAAAATAAAATTTCGTGACATTTGAAGAAATCAACTAAGGCTTCAGTAAACTTTTCGAACGACGGTTGTTGCATGGAGGGGAGAGATCCAATACCGTACTGCAGTGTGCCCTGATTGGTTGGCGAAGTCCTGCGAGAACACTAGATTTTCAGGAGTCAGTGCTTGTAAAGCGGAGGCCTGAGCAAGTCGTTGTATACTGCCAACTTATTTATTCAAATTTCAACGGACTAATGTCCTTATCGTACAAATATGTACAATCTTAGATTGAGAATGACGATTTTATTAATAGTCGTTCCACACGATTGAATAGTCACTTGAATTATTATTTGATATTTCTCGTATTCCAATCTCATCGATCATTTATTCTCTCTGGCTGATGTTTAACTTTTATTTATCGAGATTTATTCAATTTTTTCTTCAATTAATATTTTAACTAATATGGTTTATAATTATGAATAGTTCGCATTTTAAATAGCAGAGAATTTTTTTTTATAAACTAAAGAAAATTGCTAACAACGTTACGCATAATTGGAGTTACAATTGTCTAAAACATTAAAAAAAAAAAAAAATTGGTTCGTTGTAGAATTAGTGACCTTCTCCGCTTTGTTTCACCTACTCGTAAATAATTCAATCTGCCAGTGGCTCTCCACGCTCGTAAAAAACTCGTTAAATTTTCAGACCGAAGTCCAGCCATCTAATAATATTTATACTCAGCTCCCAAGCAACTTGTGCGCACATCCGAGTTACTGAATCACACTCGAACTGCCGCGTCAGCGAGCCACACACGCCGACTAAAAGAAATGATCGACTCCGGTGTGAATTTCGGGTGTGCATTTCCGCAGCACACACAGAAAGTGAGGGAGAGGCGTTAAGGCCGAAGCCATTACGGGGCACGAAATCGAAACTGCACCGAGCGCCAGTCCATTTTATATTCCCGCGCTGGCTGCCACCTACCTACGGTCGCCGCGCAACACTTCGTGGTTATATTTCCGGGAGTATTTGCACAGGCCGCGTAGAAAGGAGTATAAGTGGATACACACGCGCGTGGCAGTACGCCGCCCGGCGATTTCCATTGTTCCTGCGAAAATGGAGCACCGGTCCGCCGCCTCTTTTCAACCCGGGACTTTCTTCCTCGCGCCTGCGTTTCTCCCTCGCCGACCTGCAGGTTTACCCATATTTTTCTTTCCGCCCCCCTTCCGCCTGCACACATACGTAGAACACGGATATTTGCGTTTCTCTCTCGCCGTCTCTTTTGCCGGCGCGGCGCGCGTTGCCAGGCCGGCGTCCGGGGATTTGGATTCGATTGATGCGATTTTAATGGCCTGTTTACTTTGAAATCCAACGACAGCATCGCGCGTGCTCCGCGTTTTCAGAGCGTCATTCGCTTTGGAAATATGCCGAACCGATCGGGGAAACTGAAGCGAGAGGCCGAGGTTACAAAGGGAGAGCAGCGCGCCGTCAAAAAAAATCGGGAATTATTATAAAGGATAACGAGTGGTTGACTGAAAGAGGGGGCAAAACTGCCGGAAATGTTGTTAGTGGAGCAGGGCTTTACCTCTTTTTTTTCACTCCCCCAGTGGAATAACGATGTCCTCGTAGACGAATAACGATCAAATGATGCCTTTTGTTCCTATTACTTCGGCGCACCGGTACCAGAAACTCGAGTGCGGTTGTAATAAGAGTTTGACGAAAAAAACATTCGCTTCTATTCTTCTTTTCGTTTCAGTCTGTTAAAGGGAGCAGGCGTCTAATGAATCAAGTTGGGCAAGGCGAGGCGCGAAATTACGATTGGCCTGAATTTTCGGGACAATTAGAGCTAATAGGATTTGATTTTATGGCTGCGACTTACTTTCGATCGGCTGGATGATTGATCAATGCAATTTTTCAACGAGTTCATTTTTTGCAGTTGCGGTTTATTTGTCACTGGAAATATATTGGGAATTCACAATCGCAGGTGTAAAAGTAAGGGTGCGTGCAAAAATGGGATTAAAGGGAAGTCGTAATGCAGTCGCGCCGGTCCATTGTGCCTGCGTTGCTGCGCCAGTTATCATGGGAAGTATCAATTTAAAATAATACGAGTACACTGCACTTTTGGAATTAATTCAATGAAATTAAAAAAATCCTCTGTATAGGTTTCGTAGAAATAACAGTATTACGCTTCGCCGAAATCGCAAAGGAAACAGGTCCGCTTAATTCGGCACGTGCATAATTAAATCGCTTTATTTTTCAAACAAAATAATGATTAAACGAAGTTCGTTGATTACAAAATTTTGTGAGGTCTGTAAAAATTGTAGTTGGAAGATTAAAGGTTGTACTTTACTCACTCGTCAAAGCAGAAATAAAAAGTGATTAATAAACAAAAAAAAAAATAATAAAATAAATAGAATTAATAAAAAAAATCTGAAAGAATTTTCTACTGCTGAAAAATGGCTTAAAATAAAACTCCGGTAAATGCTAACTTTGCATAACAACACAAATTGGCTGTGAGAATGTAAATAAATTAGACGTACAACGTACGAAGGAGTTGCGGGACTAAGCGGTATGTCGAAAGTTTGAATTGTTCCTCTCGATTCCGCAAATGAAACAAAAATACCATACCGATAAGGTATGTATCCAAGTCGGTATCCGAGAACCCCTTAACAGAATTAGTTTGCAGAACATGCATAACAAGTTCTCGGGCAGCTCCTACCCACCACCCGTGGCCCGACGTCTCCGCGAAATTATAAGGTCGCGGTATACAAACTTTCCGCAAACTTCGACTTGTTAGCCTCCGACTTGAACTTGAATGCGATACTGCAGTATTGATTTTTACGACTGCACCTACGTATCCCATGACGTTGAGCAGTAAAAGCCGCCAGAAAAAAATCAGTTGAAATATGCTTCTCTTCTTCAGAATGACGGAGATAAGGCAGAGGAGGTACAAAAAGTTGTCCATAGTTGAAGAAACTAGTGACTCTCACTTGCGGATGAAAAAAGTAGATTTTTCATTTAGGAGTGTAGGGAGGTGATAAATATACTATGGGTGAGAAAAATGAAAAAATTAGCGAAATCAGTAAAATTAACTTTCCTCTTCTGCGTAAACGATAGAGGCAAGATACTCCGCATTTGATTAACCCTGATGTAACTATAGACGTTAAACATCCTATAAATACCGATCGATCTACGATTACCATACGGTCATTTCCATAAATAATGACTTAAATAAACAAGAGAAAAAAAGAGAATAAATTATTTTTAAATCGACTAGAATAATTTTTAGATTAACTACTCTGAGTTTTCTAAGTATTGTTTAATACAATTATTTTAATTCTAACAGATGCAGAATAAAAATATTTATAATAATTTTTTAGATTAATTATTAAAAAAGAAAATTTCTTTTAAAAAATTGAAATCTTTTTATAACCGTATAATAAACATAGAAATTTAATTTTAACTTTGAAACTTTAATGCAGGCCTTGTTTTACTACGTAAGGCGATTTTATTTTTTTTAAAGCTATTTTTATTGATATTTATTTATAAAAGGAAAATTCTATACTTTTTTGAAACTATATCTACTGTGTCCCTGTAAATTCTATACTATTTTATTAAAAAAAATTTTAATAAGTAAATAACTGTATCCACTGAGCAATAGGTAATAGTATACTGTTGTCACTTACATATCCACTATTTTATTTTTTCTAGCACTCTAAGCTCAAAATGTCAGCTTTAATGCAATTTTCGTAAAATATCGTATGAGACTAATACAGAAGTGATTATTTAAGTTGTGCGACTTTTCGCCCGAGCGAAGCAACATCCCACAACTTAAATACTCATTGTCCGCACCAGTGTCATAATATACAATTTCGTGGCATTTAAAAAAACTGATTTTTTATTTACAGTTGAATCCTCAATTGTGAGCAAAAGAAGTGCTATATATTTTTCCAATTGAAGAATAAGATCATGCACGAATGGAGAAATATGTCCCCTTGTATGTAGCTCGTAAACTGTAATCACGTACCATTATCCAGATACCACTTTATCGTACCGAAAATCAATCTAAACCTTTCACGAACCAACAAACGAGGTACCATCACTTTTTCCCTATCAATCTGTTGCGTATAAAAAAGACATACGACCTATTTCAATACTTAAGTAAAAAAATAGGCCATGACCCTGCCCCAGCCATCAGTGAATTCCCGCTTAATTCTTTCCGGTCCTCCATCATCCTCCGAGGCAAAATCCCAGCATACGCGGCAGGCCTACAGCTGTCGCCGCGCACGTGCGCAAGTTTGGCTCACCTGTCTGACGTCCGAGACGGAAGTCGACTGGCAGGTGTTTCCGTCGTAAAGCCCGCGGCCGTAAATAAAGTTTGACGCGCGTGTGCTCCCGCGATCCGTGCACTCTATAACTTATCTACGCTCGAACCATTCACCGTCCGCCAGCGGATAAATTTTCCTCGGAGCGTCGAATAGTGTACATACAGAACGATCGGAAATTAGCGGCCGAGTGCAAGTTTGCCGGGCGTGGGGTGGGGAGGGGGGCTTGTTTCTTGGCTGAGGCGCGTGCACGTGCGAGCGCGACCAGCGCTTATTACTCGGGCAGAACCAGTTTCCCACTTCCGGTTACGGCCCCGGCAATAGAGACTCCTGCGAGCGTGGAAGGTGCTGAGCAAGTACCGTTCCGGGTATATAGCGTACAGCGGGCGTTATGGCGCTCTTTGACTGTAAATCAATTTTGGATTGGACCGGCTCGGCTTGATGAAATTTTTCGAGGCTCACCCGGTGCGATTGCCCGGCCGGTCGAATGATCGCCGGCATTAATGGAGATTGCCTTCGGGCGAGCTTTCCTATTTTTTATCCTTAATTGCGTGGCGCGGCCGGCGCTCTTTTGCCGTAATTTTCCGCTGATAGGAGGAGTTTTTGTTAGTGTGTTAAACGTCTGTTCGCTGGAGAAAGGTTCTGTACTTAAATATTTTAAATGTTAGTTGTGCAGTTTATTACGGCTGTTCGGATGTACATTGTTTGAGTAGAGAGAAAAGATTTATCAATATTTATAATTTTAAGTGAACTTTAATACATTATTTGAGAAATTGTCTATTAAAATGTTTGGTACAGGATTTAGTAGAGAAACGAGATACTTGTAAATTTAACAAACAAAGGGACTATGTCAAGAGCCGTTAAACCTTTATATATTATTATTTTAAGATTTGTAATGTGTGTATTTATATGATTTTTCTATTTTGTTTTGAGGAAAGAAGATCAGAAGTATATTTTTTAGACTGACATAAAAAACTGTTAGCGAGTCTAAAAGTCTTTGACGTCCGTTAAAATATTTTTTGTTAAAAAATAATGTAGGTGAAAATCGATATATGCGTCACAAAAAATATAGTGTGCATCGAAAGCTGAGAGGGATTTTTCACCTCGTGCGGTTGCAATGCTCAGTTTAAACAAAATTCATTTCTCGCCGTTGGCATTTTATTACACTATTATACCTCTACCTTTTTTTTTAAATACGTATTTAGTATTTAATAAACAATTTGCATAGTAAATTCTACCGTCGAAAAATACTTTACTCTTGAAACAAATTTTGTTTGTTAAAAACAAACGTAATTTGTGGACTATTGAGTATGAAGTGCCACGTTACTCCACGCAACACGAAAAATAAGTTAATATTTTAAAACAATGTTTTTTGTTTTGACAAACGAAAGAAGAGCACCATAACACACAACAATCTTGTTTTAAAACATTTATACAGCTTGAGCAGATGTTTTTATCCAAATATCCGGCGACGTTTCAAGCATAGTAACGCGACAATATTGACAACAGGATATCACTAAACTTATTTCGCAAAGAAAAATGAAAAATATTTCATCTATTGATTCGCGGAAACGCACAGCGTGTAAGCCCTGTAAACACACTCACTAAATGACACATCCCCGTATTTCAAATATAACCGCGTCAAACATTTCAATTCGCTGGCGTAATATTTTAAAATTCTTCAATCTTTCCACTCGCACTGTCATAAAATTTCCGAAGTTGACTGTCTCGTCGAGCGCTCGCTCCCGTTCATATTAAAAAGTTGGCTCGGGATATTTTTACGGCCGGGAATAAAGCTCAACTTAGCCTTCAAAGAAAGTATCCTAAAACCATCGCATCTATCCGGCCATTATGAGCGACTAGTTCGCCGAACTGTGCCCATTAAAGTTTCTCTCATTTTCCCCCTTTGACGCTCTAACGAGTCGTAGGGATGGCCCCGGCATTCTCCAGAGTCGCATAAACGTTGCGTCGCGTAACTCCAGGATGTTTGTCAGGAGCAATCATTCGGCACTGGCTTGCATGCGTTACACAATGGCCCGAGCCCATGGGTGCGCTTATAAGTGGCTCGCATACCGTTAAACGATTGCACTCGCAGCGCACCGCCAAAGACTCCGCGCTATTTGCAGTGCTACATCGACTAATGTGTACGCAAGCCTCAGGGCGATTGCTTTCTTCTTTAAACGGGTGGGCGCTTTGCGGTGTTAAGTTTGAACGCGCGCGCGCGCGCCCGCAGCCCCGTTAAGCTTTGAAAGCGCGCGGCAAATTAAAGGCGATGGCGCGAAAGTGACGGATATCATTTGATGTGAAATGAGTATCGGTGCATTACGTTTTACATCAACCTGCTGAAATCGCCACTAGGACGTACTTCCTAAAGTTCAATTAGTGGAAATTCCACTATTCTTTTTAGTGATCAGATTTTCCATCATCAATTAGTACAATTTTACTAATTAAAATAGTAAAAAAGTGTTCTACCACTAGGACGTAATCTCTAAAGTTGAATTACTGGAAATTCCACTAAAGTCTGGAATAGTGAATCCACTAATCTTTTAGTGATTTTCCATTATCATTAGTACAATTTTACTAATTAAAATAGTAAAGAAGTGTTCTACTATTTAATTAGTAACAAACACTTTTAAATTAATGGAAAATAAATATTTTGTGATTTTCGCTAATTAAAATAGTGAATTTCCTAATTAAAAAGATTTAATTTCATTAATTTATTAGTAGTTTTCACTATTTTTAATAGTGCATATATTTACTATTACAATTAGTACATTTTATTCACTATTTCGAATAGTAGATTTCCACTAATTCATAGTGGAGCAATTTTAACTTTTAGTCACTATGAATTAAGTAATTCAACTTTAGAGAGTATGTTTTAGCTTTATATATTTCGTTTTCAACTGAGTAATTTTTTTAACTTTATACTTCCGAAGATCTTACGAGTTGCTTTGAACTTAAATAGGTTTATCAATAGCTTATTTTAGAATTTCTTATGTGATTTTTTATTTATCATAGAACTATTTGATGGTTGAAAATACGTGTTTTATACTACTTAATATTTTAACAAAATTAATTTATTTTAAAATACGTGCATATTTGTCTCCACTTAATTTCTTAGTTCTAATTAATGTTTAGTTTTATTGTGAAGTTGTAACAATTAGAATTACAGTATATTACAATTGCTACATGAATTTGCCAAGTTAATTTTCTTAAAATACAGAAAATTTAATAAATTCATTTTGCTTAATTTTGAGACCATTTGCTTTCGTTTGTAAATTTGAGACAACCGCTTTACCGAAATTAAATAAAGCCATTAGTTCATCTTGATATTTATACTGCACAACTTGAGCGCTCACATTCCCAGTTTGTCGCACATTTACTGGCTTTTGGAACTAATTATCTTAAAAACCCTTTTGACTCTCTCTATTTTCTATATACCTACGTGAAATTAACTACATAAAATATACCTTAAAATGTAAACAAAATTAATCTTCTTTGAAAATAATTTTTATTTTTACCCTAGCGCTGGAGATAAAAAGGATGCCTTGTCACACATCCTCTTATCGCCCTAGGTTCATTATGTATACTGTTAATCTCTAAAACATCTACTCCAAAAAAACAAAAAGAATACATACCATCCCAGTGGAAACTATCTTTTAAAATACTCGAAAAATGTACAACTTTTATAAAATCCGATAAATTATTTATCAGGTTTTAATGCGGTTTTGCACCATTTTATGGATTTTTATAAGACCTTTTCAATAGGGTTCAAAAATATGAAAAGAAATAGCACAATGCCCATTGAGCAATAATCTATGACGATCTAACGAAGTGACGAAATACTTACCGAAGAAACATTGCGTCCTCAGACGCATTCGCAATTCATAGGCAAATTAGATCTCTTCACGGCAGGAGCGTGCGGATAACGATCAGCGTCTCCTCGCGTTAAGCTCGCACGCGCGTCTAGCCCGAGCAAATAGATGGAGCGATGTTTAAAGTGCGTGGCTGAGCTCCGTTTCGCACCCTCCCCCTCCCCCCACCCACCCCTCGGAGCGCAGTACACTACACAATTATGCGTGCACGCGAAAACGACATTGCGCGGGGAGGCCTGAGCATTTACTTACGGGGGAATTTGGGCTTTACGTACGCTGCATCTGAGATTCGTTAGCGCGTGTGCGTTTGTCTGCCGCTTCCGCGACGGCATGCCGCGTCTACTTTGCGTGTACACGGCACACATTGGCGGAAGCTTGATAACCGGGGAAAACATAGCGTGCGCCAGAGGTTTAAGACGAGATTGTATAAGGATTTATTAAAAAAAAAATTCAAATTTGCCCTCCCGAGATAATATTGTGCAAGGCGTATTTCTCGTTGTTTCAGTTAATTAACTTGTTTTGCTCTTTTTCTCGCTCTCATTCTCTCGGTTTATTATTGATTTTAACGTCGGTGATGAGATTCCGCTTTAGAATTTTGATGTCTTTATTGGTGCGACTAGAGTGTGTTATGCGGGATTTAATATTCTTTGAATTATGTCATTTTCGAGTGAGTATAGAATTCTTAAATTACAACTTCAGTATACGGTTGGGCCGTAAAAACTTCGCAAACGAGCGGCATAATAGGTGAAAATACTTAGCCAATATTTTATGCCGAGCATATACGTACACTCGGCAGGTGGATCTGAAGTGCCTCTAAAAAAGAACAGTTTCTAATGGAACAAACGATTTTATGTAAATGCGTTAAATGTCATGCGGGTTACTGCATATTTACATTTTTTGCTCAAACTCGGAATTCAATAATTAATAAGCTGGTTAGCTATGAATCAGAAATTGATTAGAATGTAATTTTCTCGTCAACTTGTGGTCAAAATTTTCATAATAGTTAAGTTCTGATAAAAGATAATTCAAGAAATACTTTATTAGGAGTATTTTGCAGTCGAATTAAGAGTTGATGAAAAATGCAAGTGCCCTGAAACGCTTGGGAGCAAATTAAATTTTCAAATGCATAAAAAAATTCGTAAAAAGCCTTTTTGTTGCTGAAAACATAAACATTTTACTTTTACAATATAAATGCGATATTTAATGCAATATCCTTTTTTGACTGCTTTTTTTTTCCAAAAGCGTAAAATTCTTATTATTTTTAAAATATACATATTTATTAAATTTTTTTAATAAACACTAGGCTACTAGTATTTTTATTTAGTACAGATTAATTTAAAAGCAAATTACGCGTAAGCATTACTTAATTTCTTTACGACACGTATAATCAAGAGGGCTTATTAAAAAATAACAAAGAAAGAAAGAAGACTTAAAAAACGCGGCGCATTGCACAGTGCAACCAGCGGAACGAGAATTAGGACAAAACTACATCGGCTTTATTTTAAATTCTAATTATGAGTAACTCGACGCGTAGCGAGGCATCAAAAGCTCGCGCAAAAAATTCGAGGGTAAAAAAATAAAAAAAAGAGAAAGCACAGTAGCCGCGCATCCTCCCGGCAAAGCGAAAGGGATGCGCGCGCGTACGTGCGGGCTATTTTTCCCAGCGACTAAGTGCGCGCGTAGTCGGCGCTGGTCACGCAGCCGCGAAAATAGAAGATTAGCCCATCCGTTTCTCGAGCCGGGCGCGGGATTACCAAGGCTCCACTTCTCCCTACCCAAGAATCATTCCTCATTTTTATTTTGCGCGTACAACACCGTTTCGTTTTTATTTATCTTCGCTGCGCGGACTCACCCTGCCGTCAGGCTCTTTTACTTTTTTTTTTGTACTTCCCTGCGCCCGCCGGATTTTTATTCCGCTCGGGCTGCAGCTGCACAGCGACGCGCCGGCGAGCTCGTGACTTTTAATTTGATTTCCGGACGTTGATGTATCGTTCAACAGCGTGTGAATATCATTTTTTCGCGGGGAGCGTGTAGTCGTCGTCGCTGTCGCTCGCGTACACGGTCGGACTTTCTGAATTTTTGAGTTTAATCAAACAGCTCTTTTCGATGGCGCCTGTACCGCGGATACTCTCTGAACGGTGTGTGCGTGATACATCGCGGCGAAGGTGCGAGCCCCACCCTGTTTACTTTCTTTTCTTTACGCCTTTCACCCGGAGAAAATAATTGAGTTTTTTTATGTGTTTACTTTGTTGCAGGTGAGTACGGATTATTTACTACAGCGTGGCCTGCTTAATCCACTTGTCTGGCGAATATTGCTGCGGGGGTAAGATTATTTCTCGAGCGTTAATTATATTTACGATGCTGCAGTGAGGATACCAGCTTTTTCACTTGAGATTTTTTTAGAATGTGTTGGCTGCTACATATCATCAAAGTTGTATTGTAAAGGGAATTTCAGAAGATCATCGTTCGTGAAAGATATAAAATTTGTTATTATTCAATTTTGAATGACATTGGAATTGTATGAATGTCAAGTATATTAAATCAATAGTTTTTTAAATTTATTTTCTTGAAGCATAAATTTGTATTCTATCATTCTTTACATAATTCTAGAAATTAATACAATTTTTATTAAATATTATGAAAAAATATTAAAGTTTTCATAACATAAGACAGGTCAGAGGCTTTATTAAATCTACAGGTCCAGCAAGTGGACTAATTAGATTTGTTCGCTATTCGAATCTAAAGAATTGCAGAAATTTAAAATATTTATATAAATATTTCAAAGAGTTTGAAAATGTTGAAATTATTTAAACTATTTAGTCACATAATTATAATTTTCACAACTCTTCATTATTTGAATATTTCAAAATTTTTAAAGATATTATGTAGATATGTTCTTTCAAAATTAATATAAAATGTGAATATAAAAATAATTCAATAGCAAATGGTTTCTATTAATAAATTAAGAAAAGTAAATTTTTAATGAATTATTTATAAATAAATAATTTATTTATGATTCTAATAATACTTTTGTTCTGTACATTCATATTTTCATAACTGATTATGAAGAATTTTTCTACTTATTTCACAAGATCTAATATTGCTCCCTCCAATACGAGTTAACATTCAAAATATGATATTTATTCAAGTTTGAGATTGTTTCAACCATTTAAATTTCTATACAAGTACGAAAAAGGAAGAAAAATTCGCATAACACCGTAATCCCGGCTTTCCAACAAAGTGCCACATTTCATTAGAATCCTTCACGAACGGATCGTCGATCTCCCGAGCTTAAATTCGAACCAAACAAATAGGCGATCGCAGATTAAGCGAAATCTTCCGGGGAAGGTTAAATGTCATCCTGGCCGTTCGGTGGGTCCGCACGCTAAAAGAACCCACCCTACTCCCCTTGACTTTTTTTTTGTCCCCGGGCGCGATCCCGGACCTGATAACAATTTGCAAAGATCCGGCTGTACGCCGGATTCTTTACGGCTGATTCGGCCCGGGGGTTACACGCGAGCCAGAGAACGCGCCTCGCCGGTCCGGATCCTTTGGCTCCATTGGTCCGGACACGAGATCCCGATGGGCCATTACCCGCTGATATATTATCGGCCGCGAAAGTATAATGGGCGCGAGGAGAAAAGGCAATAGCGCGCGACCGTCGGGAGGAGGGCCGAGAGGGTGAGCCTCGTGGTTAACTTCACTCGCCGCTCTCGGATCGGCCACCCCATCGGACCCTTTATCTTTTAACACTTTTTTCATCCCTATCTGTATTTTTCTTTAGGGCGGCGATCGCGCCGCCCGATTATCTTGCCGCACTATTTTTGAATCTTACCAGGCGATTCCGGGCGACTGCCGTGTGAAATTTCCCCTTTTTTTTAGAACGGGCAGATGGAAGGTCAAGGTTTTGATTAAAGTTAAAGAAAATGTTTCTCTACGATAGTCTACTTAATTTTTTTTATGGAAGTAAGTAATTTATTTTAGGATAATATTTGATGTTCGACTATGCGTACTTTGTACTACTTAATTTGCTTATTTGCATAAATGAGTATTTGTTAAAACATAGTGTATGTTTTTCTTTAATTATTATTATTTTTTAATATCAACAAGTATAAATTTAGTTTAGTTATCTTTTTTATGTCTAATTATACGCGCGTTGAACTACTTAATCTTTAAATAACAATTAATTATCCACTGTAGCTAAGAATTTTGTTATAATGAATTAATTTGCTGCCTACTAATCTTAATTTATAAACTGAAATTTTAAAAAAGGATATACACAGAAAACGTTAAAACTTGAATTGAATTAATAAGAATTTTAAAAGTTTTTTTCAGTTAAAATAGTAAAGCACTAATTTAACAATGTCTAAATGTAATTTCAGTAGATTCATTTCACTAACTTTCCTTTTATACTTTTTAAGACCTCTTTTACCATCGAAAATGTGGAAAGAATTCCGCCAAGATAAATGCGCGATATTTACATAAGCAACTCGGTTACTTTCATCCTCGGTGATATCAAATAAAAATCGGATCGTAAAGCATTGTTCGGAACTTCTCCGTCCAGTTCTAAACGTCGATATGGAGTGAGAGAGTAACCCTTATACTCCCGCCCACCAAACGGCGATTTCGTATTTCATTAGATTCGAGTGCTCGAAAATATTTTTTCTCTTTCTCCCTTTCTCCCGTCATTCCGCGGACGCTACGAACAAAAATCTCCCCGACCATCGCCGGAAAACTTCGAGCTCTCCCTCGCACCCATCCCCTACCACTTCTCCCATTCCTTTATCAGATGTCGGAAGGGTTTTTACGCGGCGGGAGCGTAAGGGAGAGGGCCGATGGCGCGGAGCGCAGTAGAAAAAGGTTCGTTTGATCGGACACCAGTGATTCCTTCCAGGGCACTTGCGAGCCCGAAAGCTCGCCGCCGCTCGAATTCCCCTTTCTGATGGGTCGGGTGGAAAAAGCGGGCCCGAAAGTACAGCGAGGCTCGCGGGAGAGAGCAAGAGCGAGTCGAAGGGGGACGGGGGTATTTGCAGGGACGAGCAAGAAAAGCTGCGGCGCGCAAAAAGGAGGCACCGAGAGAGAGAGAGGGAGAGAAAGGTGAACCGAGGAATGGCTGGCCGCGTGTAGGTCAGACGCCGAGTGCAAGGCGGTCCCGGGTAAAGAGAACTTTGCCTCGCCTTCGCCTGCGGACAGGAAAAAGTCAGTTTTTCCGCGCGATGAATTTTGAATCAGCGGCGTAAATTAGGTTGATTTTTTTATAACGTCTTTGTGAATTTCAAAATTGCGTCGTTTAATTTGATTTTCGATGAGGATGGTGAATATACAGAGGGGGCGGAGATCATTTTCAATCGGGCTTAAATAAACAGTCCAATAAAGTAAAATCGCTGCTAACTGAATTAGCCGAGTGCTTTTTCACAGAGATTTCAAAATAAAGGTAAAACATTTTTCCGATATTTCAAAGGAACGAATTCTAGAAAATCAGTCTACATCTCACATATTTGAAGTACAAATTGAAGAAAAACATTATTTATAATTCGTGAAAATAGTTCCTTTTTCAAGATTTATTTCCAGTAAAATACTTAAAATTTATTGGGCTGGATCTCACAAACCTATAGGAACAAAAAAAATGTTTTCCAAACTCGGTATTCAATAATATTTAAGTAGTCTTTATAATTATTCTTACGATCTGAATATATAATTATACGCTTGAGTTGTATAATAAGTGGGAATTGGAACCATATACGTACCTCTAAATACTATTATTTTTAACTCAACGATTATATTAATTTTTTTTCTAATTTTGCAATGTCTACTATAATTTTCTTTTAATTCAGTTACAATTTATAGTTGTAAGTTTTAATTCACGAAACTGTCCAAATAAATATTGAAGTAGATACATTTTTTTTAAGCCCAGCATGAAAGTCAAACAAAACTTTATTTGCGACGAGATAAACCGGTCTGTCGATTGAAAAAGTATTTTTCCCTATTAAAAATAAAACATTATCCTCGTGTAGTGAAAGCAGTGACTTTAACTGCGTAAAAGCACTAATCTTATGAAAAATGTAAAGGCAAGATTCGCGCTGCATAATAAATCGCGTCATCAATTTTCCATTCAAACTTGCAATTGCAGCATTCGTTCTCAGCAGAATTCTAAAGAAAAAAAAAGAAAATAAAGGAGGATAGCCGCATCGAAAATTGCGCTCGCGAACAAATCATCCAGTCGAGCTTTGCGCGCAAAAGAAAAGAAGTGGTCGATGTCGGGGCGCGGCGACGGCCATTAAGTACGATGATTAATCCACAATTCAGCGCGACGATAGCCCGTAGGGTCGGTGGGGGCCTCCCAGCGCGGGCGCCTGTCAAAAGCAAGAACTAATCGTCGAATAAGAGAATTGAAATGCGCCGCGGGCCCGGGGACGAGATATTGAATCGCAGCTTCGTCGCGCCGGCCTCGCTACCATCGGCATCGTGTAGCTTACACACGATTATACGCGTCGTCGTGCAATGGCCGCGGGCGCGTCGCCCCCTCCCTCCATCCTCCCGCCATCCCACTGGTACGCCAGGCCTTAATTGAACGATGGACGCCCGGCAAACGATATTAATGTGGCCAGATTGGCAGGAGGCCGGGGCGACGACGACGCGCGGTGCCGCTTTTCCCTTCAGGAATGGCCCCATGGCGCAGCCGCGTCAAATCAACGACGTCATATTGCTTTTGTCGAGGGTGGAAGAGAGAGAGAGAGGGACAGCGGCGGATCTTGGTAAGTTTGATAATTAATGCGCCGGTCATGCGAGATTCGTTCGGTCGCGGCGTGTGGGCGTCGTTATACTGTTGCCGGGATTTATTGCCGATAAAGGGGAATATTAACTTGATTGATGGTGGGACAACCAACGGCATGCTCGATAGTTTGTGCTGTTCGATTGATAACCTCGAGGACTACGAGTTTTTGAGAAACTTTCAAGGAACATTTTATTGCGTTTCTCGTGTTGAGGGTATCTGTAAGACGAGACAACATTTTTTAAAATACTGCTTTTGGTCTTGAAACGTATTGAGCTGAGCTTAGTACTACGGAACTTAATTTTTTTTAGTGGTTTCACAGTGCATTTTTGAATTTGATAACTATCAAAATTACTGTTATTTAGAATGAACATTTCCTTCAGAAACATTTATTAAAAAATTTCAGGTGAAATTTAAAAGTCGCTTGAGATTTTGGTCTAAAAATCGTTCCACCTTCCAAATGTTCCATATAATACTGTCAAAACTGAAACTTTTTCAAGAATTTTACGGAAATTCTATAGCTGTGAGGATACTTTTGTTGAATGCATGTGCTTTTATGCACAATTAATGAATTTAACATTAAAAAAGGTATAGTCATTGTCAGTGTACGAGCTTTATTTTGCTCATTGCGAGGAGAATCGTGCATCTGATTTGAAATGCGAGTTTATCTTACTGCGAGCATCCGACGTTAACAAAGTAATTACGTTTATGCGACAGTATGAATTCTGCTGGAAATTTTCGCTCTCTACCTTTTTAGTTAATAAGAAGCTCTTAATGGATAGCGAATGCTTTCACATTTCAGTAGTTAATGAATGTTACGATAATGCAGTCAAAGTGAAAGAGTCTTAGCCTTCATTAAAGAATTTTATGCATGTAATGTATTTAAAATAATTCATCCAGGATTAAAGGATTTTAAACCCCGTAAAAGTGTAACGCGTTTAAAATTTCTTTTTTAACAATTAGATATTCGGATATATTCTTGCGGAGTTACAGTTAATTTGCAAATCAAAAAAAAAGTTTTAGATTCTCATAATTTTTGAAAAATGTGTAAACTCTTACAAGTCTTATAACACACCTATGATACTCCGTTTTTATGTAAGTACCAGAGAGCCAAGAAAAGAGGCTCTTTTGCAGCGTCCGTTAATGTTTATACCTGCATTTACGCGGATTGTAGATTCACCTTTTGACTCAGCCGAGGTAATTCTACCGGGCAATTTTGCAAATTTTGCGATATTTTCTTTGTTGGATAAGAAAACAGTTTTTGGAAGAAAGCTACTTAACCAAACATTTTCATGAATAAATTCAATCTATCTAATATTCGATTTTTC
This sequence comes from Sycophila sp. Sp_5, assembly GCA_018906775.1. Lineage (NCBI taxonomy): Eukaryota > Metazoa > Arthropoda > Insecta > Hymenoptera > Eurytomidae > Sycophila > Sycophila sp. Sp_5. The sequence continues at coordinate 871,241 of JACCID010000058.1, forward strand.
AATTTCGTAGCTTTTAAAAAGTAAATTAAACGATTCGATTTAGCAAGGATTACTAAATAAACAGATTTTTACTTTCTTGTAATAGAAATCCACTGAAACAGTTAAATTGCAGTTCCAATCATCAGGCAATGAAACTAAATTTCTTTAGTATCAACAGTAGACTACCTAAATTAATAATATATTAAGTCCAAAAAAAAAGAAAAAATTAATCTCGTATAGGTACTTCCTGCGGATTTCAATTAGTGAAAATCTTTAATCAACTAAAAATTTTCTTAACTCAACTATTTAATTGACTCAGTAAAATAATTTTGTAAGGAGCATTAAAAATGTTTACTTGTAACTACTACATTTTTTTTTTCAATATCCAAGCTTATCAGGTTCTCGAAGAGTTTATTCGATCAAAGTAAGTTAAAAAAGTAAAAATAACAAAGCAAAAAAAAACTTTTTTGAGTTGCATTGGTTTTCGTATAAAGCGACGTTATTAACTGTCAAGCTCGATCGACAGAAAAAGAAGTGCGACGCCAACGAAAAGTACGCGAACCTCGAAAGCCGCATTCGAGTGGATCGGGCATTCAAGCTTGCCGCGTAACATCGTCGATCGAGCAACAAGCCCCGCGGCTGACTAACCTTGAAGCGGCAGTCGCGGTGCGGCGGCGACGATGCTTATCCGTGTCACGTTTCTCCTTAATTGCGCAACTGCCGGGCTGCACGACTCGCGCTGCATTCGGCCACGATCGGGCCAACGCGAGGATGATTAGAGGGTGTACGTGCGCGCCAGGCTTATCTTAATGTGGTCGCGGCCTCGCGCGAACTTCTCCGTGTTTCTTCCTTTTTCGTATATCTTCCGAGCGTCGGCGGTGCTCGCCGATATCACGCGTGAGGATCTTTATTGGTTTCTGCGCAGAGAAAGAGAGAGAGAGAGAGAGACCCAATCTCCACTTGAATTTTGCCTTCGTCGCGATAAAACCGGTGCCTCTTGGTTTTGCCTAATGCAGCCGTCTATTGCGATTTACTTTCGAGTAATCTATCTGCGAGATTCAGATGTGATTGATGCGCTATCAAATAATTTTCATCCTACGGAGTTAGTATTCGTAAACGCGAGATGAATTGCTGAAGTAATAATTTGTTTTCTTTTAAAGAAAAAAATTTTAAAAATTAAAGTGCGTGTACAAGTTCATCTCAGAATATACTGAATCGATTTTTGTTAAATTAATTGTATGAATTATTAAATTAATATATTAATTTTATATTTATAATTAACTAATATATTAATATTAATTATTCGGTTAAATTAATGTAATGAAGAACATACTCTGATTTACATATCAGTTTTTTTTTATTGGTGATTATTTAGATAAGAGTAACATTTTATATAGAGTTCTTTCAACAATTCTAAAACGAAAGATAATCTCGATGTAATAATTAATCTGCCCTTACATTTTTATTATGCGCTTGAATATTTCCTTGAATTTTTGTCTATACGGTACGTGCATGAGAATTGGCCAAAGTTTCATTAATGTTGAATATTTTAAAGGATTAACTTACTGCAAAAAGCTCTACTTAATTAAATAGTACATTTTTTTATACGAAACTTATTCGCATCAGATCCAATTAAATTAAAAATAGTTGACTTCATTTTCAGGCTCATTGTTCTTTCAGGAGAGTTTAGGTCTAAAGTGATTCGAGTACGTTGCTTCGATGTACAGAAAGTAGAACCTCGTAAGAGGCACTATAAAGTATTATTAATGTAATTTGGCGTACTCTTAAAGAGCGAATCGAGGGCGAGATCGTCGTAGTCTCATTAATTTTACAGCGGCATCTTACTTAATTGGCAACATTCAGGTAGAAAAACATGCCATTGCCGCGCTCTTATACCGTCCGCCAGTGCCTGCGCATTTTCAGGCCCTTTGCATGAAATCTCCATTTAAGCCATTCGTACGGGACGCGCATACGCTGCGCTCCTTCTTTCCGTCTCTCAAAATTCATGCTCCAAATAGCGTGCGCCAGCACATTCCGCCGGCGCAAAATAAAGCAGAAAAAAGTTCATTTAACCCGACCGGCGGATGGTGGGGGAGGAAGCGAGGTCGCGGGATTGGGGGAGGGGGCGGGAACAAAAATAAAATTCGCGCATCAGCGATATTCACTGAGACAAAAAAGCGCTGGGGACACGCGGAGAGGTAAAATCCCCGTGAGGATAAAAAAAATCCCAGGGAACAATTTTTTTTTTACTCACTCTACCAACGCAGGGGTATGCGCAACGGCGTTTGACGGCGAGGTCGCGATCGCACAATGGGGGCCGACTTATTCAGCGCGGGAGATTACCACCGGCGAGAGAGAGAGAGAGAGAGAAAGAGAGGAAGAGAGAAAGAGGCGATGGAAGAAACGAGGTGGATTGACGCTGCGGCCGGACGACAATGGGCTCCTCGTCGCCGATGTAACGACCGCAATTATCGGAGCGGCCGCGCGCGGAGCAGTTAGGTCCGATGCGCGCGCGCGTCAGCGTCGGGAGGCGCGCCCGTACACGGGGGGCCTTTCCAGGTGTACGGCGACGCCCGGGGAGCGGCCGTCCCGTCGGCGACGAATCGACGTAGCATTGCGCACCGAAGCTGCCCTAACGTCCGCCAACGACCGAGTGTTTGGATAATTGTCGGCGAAATCGCCGGCTAATCTCGTGAACGAGAAAAGTTTTGCCGGCGGACCCTGGCTTTTTTTCTTTCGTTCCGCTGCTTGAGTAAAACGATTCGGGCATTTAGAAATTAAACACGTTAGTAAACTCTGGACGAGAGCGAAAATCACTTTTTTTAATGGGGTAGCTTAATTATATATACGCGGCTGTTTGCTACTTTAGGACTTTAGTTGCTGTTTGAATGTACACCTGATTCAGACTGTACTACTGATTAGAATTTATTTGGTTGACTATACCGAGAGAAAATTTTGTTAATTTTAAGCTAACATTTATTTCAATAACAGTTATGAAATGTTTTATTGAGTCAAAAAGTTATTTTTTTGAAGCTACTACATTTATTTAGAAACAAACAAATTCATTTAGTTTTAATGATATCATTACTTGATTCAAAGAAATATTTAATCAGTACTATTGAAGTAAATCATTTCCTTAAAATTAACAAATTAACTTCAGTGTGTGTTTTATTTTTACTTAAATTTTTAAATGTAAATCATTTATTTTTAAAAAATTGTTGATATTTAACTATGCGTTTAATATTCTATGATTGAATATTATTATTATGTGGCTATGTCGAATCTTTATTTTATTTTGCGGTTGACTAAAAAGGAACTTGTACTACTTAATTTTTTAACAAAATTTTTTAAACTCATGCAGATAAGAATTTTATATCTGAATTTGATTGCTGGGTCCTACATATTTTTTAAAAATTACATATAAATAATTTTTTAGAATACTACTTACGTCTGACTATATATGTTTTATACTACTTAAGATTTTAAATATGAATTATATACTTTTTCTAACTTAAAATTCGATGTCTAAGTATTAGTAAGTTATTTCAATTAATTTTTCTTTTAATACGAAACCAATAAATATAGATAATAAATCTAGATATAAAATATAGAAAATTTTTTATACTTTCCGTTACTTTTTAAAAGTTAGTAAAAAAAATTGAATGCATATTTATTATTAGCGTCAATAATAATCTTATAAAGTTACGAAGAGTCCCACAAACATAAAAACATCAAATCCATTGTCTTTAAAAAAGAAAAACAGATCTTAAAACAGCTAAAATTTAATTTGTCATTTCTTTCATCTACTAGCATTTACCTTAAATTGTTCCAATTTCTTAGATTTCCGGAGTACATTACGAATGATGCTTCAACTCTATCAAATTCTAATATTCGTCACTGCTCTTTAATGTTTTGAAAATAGAAAACTTATAATAGTTTTTTTAACAAACGTACTTTCACATTGTATTCATAAAAATTAAAAAGGTTTGCATATTCCCATGATAAAAAAAAACAAAAGTTGACAAACACACATTTATATTGTTTACACAAGACAAAAAATAATAAGAAACTAATTCGACCGTCGAACTTGCACGAAAAGAAATACCTCCAAAAGAAAAAGCAGGCCATTTACTTTCTTTATGACTTACACACCGCTGCGCAACCAGCGGTAAATTAGAAATAATCGAAGAGGCGCAATTAACCGAGCGAAATACATAGAGGCGAGTGGTTCGGTCATTCAGCTGCGCGAAAAATCGCTCGCGGCGACGGTGCGCGCGTCCATCGAGGACAGCGTTGCTCGACCGAGCGGAAGGAGTGTTTGATGACGCTCGCCGGGGGGTGGCAAAAGGGGGTGAGGACGCCGGCGTCGATACACGATTGATTCCGAGGCATCGCGCGCCGGCCTATCGCAGTTTGCGATGCGAATTTGCGCGGCTCGTCGGACTCGGGTATCGCTTTCGCTCTTTCCAGCATCGGCGCGGCGCTGTGGCTGACGACCGCTATTTTGCGCCCGCACGCATCGCGTCATTTGAACAAACACGAGCGGGGGTGAGAGGGTGGGAGGGAGGGTAGGACAATTCTTAATGCGGCGCGCGCAGAATAAATCGACCGCTCGTTACTCCGCGAGCGGCGCGGCGCGATGACGTGGACGCATCAGTCGCGCTCATTGTGTTACGGCCGGATTTTCGGCCAGCCGGTCGCCCATGGGGTGCTTCGTCTCTCTTTATTAACCGTGTCTCGTAGATTACGCTTCGGCACCTGCTTCGACACTGGATTTGTTTGCCCTTACTGGGCGAGATTTTTTTATTGTTTTATTTTTCGTTTTGTTTAATTATTTTTTTTTTTAGTTGGTTGAATGTTTTTTCTAAAGGTTCACTGCCTGCTGTAACACTGGATTTACTTGTGCTTACTGGATGAGATTTTTGTTATTTTTGTATCTCTCGCTTTGCTTAATTACTTTTTTTTTTAGTTCGGTAAATGTTTATTCTAGAGCAATTATTGTGTGTACTTTAAATCGATAGATTTAATTTTTTTTTATTTAACTGTATTGGGTATTTGGTACAGTATTTTTCTTGTTTGAAGTTCTAGTACGCATAAAAAATGGTTAAATAGTTTATTCAACTCAAATTTACTTTTCTTATTTTTTTTTTAAATCCTGGAGTAATGTACCAGTAGGCATTAATTAAACAATTGCATTTTAAAACATCACGTAATAATGGCACAACGCGCAAAGGACTAGACTACTTTGATTAAATTAAATAAGTTTTACGTGTTTCCCGCTGCCAAATTATTTATTTTTTTCTTAATTACTCGACCTTTACCTAAATATTGTTTTGAAATGTAAATAGATGGTTGAATATATATTCAACCTGATTGGCATTATTATAGTAGGCTTGGACTGGTAACCTACTGAAAAACAGAATTGGTCATCTGATTTACTTTATGCATTTGAATCAATTTAAATCAATATAGATAATTTAAATCTAATTTGATGTCTGACCAAAATCGTCTTATACTACTTATTTTTAAAAGCATTTTTCTCCTCAGGATAAATAGATATCGAAGTAAAGAATTCTCAGTCCGACTATAACCATATTACTCTACTTACATTTACGTATTTGAACCTTCTTTTTTTATTGAGGTAATCAAATCTCAAATCAAGAATAGATCGAGTTCACTTTTAAACTCAGTATTTCATTAAAAGATGGTCAGCAACCCAGAAAAACGTGCAAAAAATCACTATAGCAAGAAACAGATTGCGTCCATCCCCCCGAAAAAAAAAACATCAGCCAGCTAAACCCAACAGGATAATGCTGTATACAAGGAAACTAATATTCCCTCAAATTTAAAGCCGTAATCTCGGACAAGAAGGCTAAGAAATAGTGGCGCGCGTCGAATTCAATTCATTTGGGTAAAGTTCGAATTTCTCCGGTGTGCCGACTCGCTAGCGAGCGCGAGCTCTTTTCCCTCCGCTCGCGTGCTCTCTTTCCCGGAAAAGCGAGACGAGATAGAATGGAAGCCCCGGCACATTTCCAATTATCGTTAAACTGGAGCGCGCCGCTTGTGAATGAGAAGCGAGGGGGCGGCGTCCTCTCGCTCCTTCGCCGTCACGTGCCGAGCGCGCGCGGCCGCCACTTTGCGCCGCTCCCGATTGAAAAACGATTCATCGCTTTTTAATCTGTCTCGCTCTCACTCGCGCGCGCTAGCAGCAGCCGACGATCCCCGGCCCCGCGCCGCCGCTCGAGCGTATCGCTCGGCCGGGATCGATAAAACAGTTACAAGTTACCCCGGAGCACGGGCCCGTCTAATTGGTTTCCGCTATCGGCCGGCCAGGAAGTTAGATGCTACACTGCTGAATTGCGCGTGCGAGCTGAGAAGCTATTTATTCTTCGAACGTGTCGCCTATAGCTTCTTACTCCCGGCCAGTTTCTATATCTCCCGCGCTGTCTACGTTTCTTAGCTTCCCTTTTTCTTCTTTCTCTTGTTTCTCATTCTTTTCTTCTTTGGTTTTGTGTTTCGGGCTCTTCTTCTTCCCTTCATCTCGCTTTACTCTCCGCGGCGTTTTATTTCCTTATTTTATTTTAGCCCACCCGCTGCTTTATTGTTCTCTTATTTATTATGTCTCGCTCGTGTCTATTTTCTTTCTCTGTAATTTATCGCAACTCTTTTTTTTTTGAGAGAGAGAGAGAGATGACCATCGAGTGGGGGAGTTGATCAAGGAATATTTCTTTTTCTTCAGTGTGTATGCGAAATTCTTACGTGTAATGAGTACTAGAGGTGCAGTAAGAGCGAACAATGATAAGGAACCGTATATTTTTATGTTTACAAGGTACATATTCTTTCTTAAACTTCAGCTTTACTTAATCTTTCTGCTTAGTAAGGCTGACTTTCATTTTTCTTTCTACTGCTTTTTCTTTTTCTCTCATTAACAAACGAAAACTCAATAAAAAATCTGCAAGCTAATTATTCGCCATGACTTCACAGCATTAATTAAAAAATAAATTTTCTTCAGTATTTTCCTTAGGTCGATGAAACAGAGAAATTTTTACTTAGTTTTCAAATTAACTTGGATGTTGTTATATTCCACTCAGAATGCTGTGCGATATTTTTATCATGTTGATTATACACGTAAGGACTTTTACTTTATTTTGAGAATGTCTGGCCTCCTTAAATTTTTTGTTCCTACTTACTTATCCAAGATAAAAATTTTTAAATTAGATATTTCAAGTAATTTCAGGCTAAAGAGTTGTGTATATATCAAATTTATTGTTAAGTACGTTAAACTCAGAAAGTATGTACATAAAAACTGTATATTTTATTTCTTTATTTATTTATTAAATAGATAAATTTATATAGAGTAGCTACGAAAGAAGGTAAACAAAGTTACCTATAACGGATAAGGACTGACATTGAATAAAACAAAGGAAAGAAAAGAAAAAGAAAACTTTTCTTTAACAATTTAAGTGAACTTTGAATTTTTATTAAAGTATAAAATACTTGATCTTTCCTTATGGAGAGCAAAAGCCAAAAAGCCTCACGCAATGGTAAGTGACTCTTTTTATACCTCGTGAACAGTGGCCCCCACCGCAGGGACCGTCGACGTCACAGTCCTTCGTCGAACTGTGATAAGGATTGTTTCTTATTATTGACGATTATTGTCGGTTCGATATTTGATTCGCAACGCAAAAACATTTCCCTATTTCTTTTTTTCCCTTTATTTATTATCTTACTTTAAATATTAGTCTTCAAATGATGATTATTTATTTAAAACTGTCCGTAACATTACCTATACATGGGATGGTATAAACCTAAAAACTATCTAAAACTAATTAACAGCAATAAAATAATAGAAGAACACGTTATGTTTGATGAAAATTAAAATATCTAATCCCTCTTCGATCTCTCCACGTCTTTCTTAATTTCTTCACAATTTTTCGATTGATTGGTCGTTCTATTGTTACCAATATCCATCCACTTCTTGTTTAACCGATGTCTCCTCTCATATTCTTCTCTTGATTCTATATATACCAACAGCCGCGGCACTGCAGCTGCGACCTCGCGCCGTCAGCCTTTTTTCTCAGCTGCACGTTACGAGGGACTTTATTCTGTCGCCTGCGGATGAGAAATAACCCGTTAGACAAATTTCGCCCGGCAGTTGACGAGTATTGACCGGAAAAGATCGGGCGATTGAATAATAAGATTCCCGACAAAAAGGTTGGCTATTAAAAAAAAAAAAATAAAAAAAATAGCTTTATTTTCAATTATCCGATTAAAAAAAATCCTTCCATTCAAACTGTCTAAATTCAAATTTTTTGGCGACCAATATTTTTTTCGTTAGCTTTTTCCGAAAAAAAAAAAACTTCAAATAAACTAGTCAAATTGAAACGATTCGAGTGGGCGGCTGCTTTCTTTTTTTATGTTATAACTCGAATGACCAGAGATTTTCGAGCTAGGCAAAAAGCGTTTGAAGGGGTGCGCGCATTGGAAAACCGCAGTTGAAATTAAATCGTTTTTAGCGATGGATCGGAGATTTACCGCTGGCTTTCTCGAATTTTCTTGCGAGCTTTACAGCTATGCGGTAGCTTCGGCTTTGTCCGTGCCAGCAACATTTCCGCGCGCACCCATGCGGGTCTATTCGACACTCTTTTTTTTTTCGATTTTGCACTTTCACCCACCCCTCAGTGTGCGTCGACGCTTCTGTCTTAGTTTTTGTCGATTTATTTTGTATTCGACGCTCGTTTTTTGGATTCCACTGTACGGAAACCGCGAGCTTTCCAAAATCGAAATGTTATAACTTTTCGAACAATCGCTGCTTCCACTCGGGCGGAATATAATATCCACATTTGATTTGCTGAAGTCGGACGAGTTTGGAGTGATGGATGAACGTGGAGATCAGTAGATTAATTATATCAGATATAATAATTTTGCCTTTGTTAAATGCATTAAATTAAGGATGTTGTGATTATAATTAACATTTAATTCATTTATGCGTAATTCGATTTGCTTTAACAATAAGTAAATTCCATTCAGAACATGATGAACATCACAATTTCAATAGTACATAGTTTGAATATATTTAGGTTCAATATTTAATTTTAAAGTTGCCCTGACAGAAATTTGATTAGTGACTGGTTATTACTCGTAATATCTCTACCAGGATGTAATTGTGGTACAAATGTCATAGATAGTTAAATTAAATTTATATCGAAATTATTTTAGTGTAATATAACTTTTCTTTTTATTACATTTCGCTGATTAATTTTTTAAAAATTAATCTTTTACCTTAGATACAAATATTACTTGTACAGTATATCCCTACCGCATCATTTTAAACATCTCTATTATGCTAATAAATTTTAGCTCATAATCGACTTTCGCTATTACTTGCACGTAATTAATCCGGCGGTTCTGCCGCTCTGACGTCTACATAATTGAGGATGGGAGCTGCCTATGCTGCCCGTAGTCAGATCGAGAGACCCTTCCGAAAGCCTCGAAAATGCTTTTCTCGTTACCTTTATGTCTACTTCGATCGAGACATTAGCTCGCAAAAATAGCTTAAGTTTTTGTGTAACAAGTGGATAATCAGAGTTTTTTTTTTAAGTTCATCCACATTTTACAATTTCTGATGATCAATTAATTCCGAAAGAGTCAAAATGAATATCTTTAATGAAACGTAGCGAAAAGAATGTTAGTACCCAGTTGGTCTGTAAAGAAAATTCAAACGTAAATAGTATATTATGCTGCATGAGAGATAAAAAGGAGTGGTTCAATTTACCATTCTTATTTTCTTTTCCTGGATGAGTAAAACAACATTTTCCTCATAAACTAATGTACGCAGTTCCATTATTAAGTAAACTAATAACAATGATCAACTTTATAAAACAAGAATTTAAAGAATTTTTCATATTAAAAGAGATACATGCAGTAGATTCAGATGAGTGCAGAAAGACACTTAAAAACGTACCCCTTTGATGTTAATCAAAAGAATCTTGTTCTGTTTTTAATTAAACGTTTCTTTTTTTTTTCATACTTCTTAAACTAATAAAGTCAGCATCGTACGCGCTCACGGGAATTACTTTTATTTTTCTGCCGGTAGATACTCCACCTTTATCGGAGGTGCTTCTATAATTCTGACTTTAATATATCCTATCCGACAAATAAATTCCGGCGAACGTAATTAATAACGCGCCGAGCACGATGGGAGTAATCTCTCCCAGTATCTAAATCTCGCGATACGCTGAGCGTTTTTGCCGTATTCACGCGGTGCTCCTTCGCAAGTCGCCGGGACTTCCGTTGGCGAAATTTAATTGGGTTGGAGCAAAAATGAGAGAGTGATAGAGAGAGAAAGAGAGAGAGATATATAGCAGCGGGGAATTATTCACGGACGACAGAACACACGAGGGTGGGATAATTAGACAGTATAAATAAAGTAGGCTAAGTCAAAGTCAAAGTGGGGAAGGGAGAGCGGCCTTCCTCCCCCTTTGCCCCATTATGAACAGCGATGAAAACATAAATTGCAATTTTCCTCTGGTCGCGCTCGCCTTTCTTTATAGCGCCGTGCGCTAGAAATATAACAATAAAAGTCATTTCTGCGGAATAATAAAGTTGCGAAGTAGTGCGCGATTTAATTACGGAGCGAAGAAAAAAATATTCATGATGTTAATAAGAAATAATGCTCGCTAACAATGTCTAACTAATTTCAACAACGAACGGCGCTTTTTATATCGAAAGATGAGAGTAAATTCTTATGTAACGACGGCAAATGACTAATTAAACTCCTTCATTTTCCATCCCCCATTTCCCGCGCTATCACCGTAAATGTTTCCATTATTATTCATTATTCGATAACGTTCTGAAACTTTTTATGACGTAATGTCAAGAAATAACATACATGCGGTTGAGAGCGTAAAAAAACCTGCGCAAACGCGTTTCAACTGCCTTCAAAAGGTAGTAAAAATATATTCACGAAAAATACCAAACGCAAGACGATAATTTTTCTGTATTTTACGCGCAAATTTTCCAGCTCACAGTTTGCTCTACCCTCCGAAAGAAAAAAAAAAAAACAAAATCACATGAAAAACCGCAGGAGTTGGTCGAAAAGTCCGAAACTACCAGGCTCATGATCCAAAAATTCTCGGGTGACGATTCGCCAATCGTTCCACCACAAATCGAAGCCATCGAGGTGTGCAACGGCGCATGCCGCCACCCCTCTGCGTCCCTCTCGCTTTTTTCCCCGCCGCTGCCTCCCCCCGGAGGAAAAGGGGGACCGTAACGAGCGGGCGTCTGGCGGATGCGTCGCCGACAGGTCCGGCCGGCCGCGCGGAATGACGTTGCGGAAAATATTTGAATGTGAATAACGGCCGCCGTCGGTGCGAAACGTAATTCCCCGCGCGGCGTTTCAACACACAATGGGGTCCGGAGCGCTGCCCGCGAAAAGACAGAGGGCCGCGGCCTCGGCTATTTTATCCGTTATGTAAATCAATGCAAAATAGGCAAAGAGAGAAAGGGAGAGGGGGGGGGGGGAGAGGCCGTCTGCCAACTAGCCCGAGCACATCCGCAAAAGCGAGCGAGCGGACCTCTCGTGTTTACGTAACGACTGCTCGTGAGGTTCTTTCTGTGGCGCGTCTCTCGTATACCCTGGGCGCACATTCCACGTCGCTTATTTTCTCTTTCCGGGGAGAGAGACGAGGGATGCCACCCTCTCTCTTTTTTTGCGGCTCGCGACGTACAGGCGCACGATACTTTTTAATTTGAATTTGATACTTTGCTCGTTTCATTATTCCGACGGCGCGCTCTCTTTATCACGGCTTTATTTTATTTTGCGAGTCCTTTCGTCTTGTGAAACGTGCTTTATGCTAAGCGAATGTAAACGTCGAGTATAACTTGATTTATTTAAAAAAAATGCATTATTTCTGAGGTACGTATGCTCTTTGTGTTGCGAGATGATAACCTTTACGAAACGTCGCAATTATCTTTTCGTTTGTACGGTAAAGCGAAATATAGTATGGATTAAGACAAAAGGAAACGTTTTTATTTAAATATTTCAATCAATCGCGTAGATTTCTATTAATGTCCACGATCAACAACAGATTAAGAAGTAGTTTAAAAATTAGTAATTGAATTCGGACTGTCTGACCAGTATCCGTCTGTTTCTACTTGTGTTTCGCATACAAATGACTAAAAGTATTTCTTTCTTAAAATATGCTTATTCTTTTTTACGTTTAGTATATTTTTATTTATATTCTTTCTGTTTGACAATATTTCTATAATTACAACAATATTGATCGTTATTTAATTATTATTTACTTATCACAAAACTTCTCAATACAATTTTGGCATACCAAATAATATTTAATGTTTGCAGTTGATACAATGTGATTTTGAATAGGATTAAACAATAAGAGTTATTGTACAAGTTTTAAGAGCAGTTATATTACTTTATTTCATTAAACCAATAAAATAAACTCAAATTATAGCTTCAAGCTTAACAAACCCTAAGAAAAAGGAAAAAAAACTCGAATAAAGAGTCTCCATTGTACCAAAAATATAATAAACCAATTAATAAGTTAATAAGCTAATTAATACTCGAGTGAAAAAGCAGTGAAAAAAATAGAAGAAGGTCCCGGTCAAACAAAGTTTTTTCTCAGCAACGTCAACTTCCCGCGGGAGTTGGCTGAAATATAAAAAAAAAAAAAATCTAGCGAAATGATTCGTTCATAAAAAAGTCTAACATCTAGCGCAGCGGTGCGTACATAAATCATCATCAAACTCCTAATACTTTGCCCAGATCCCCGGGGCGAGGCGGCGGGCGAATTCGTGGCTGCGGCACGGCCTGCTGAGCGAAACTTTTTCGCGCCACTCCTGCGGACCCCCGACGTATTTTTGCCAGACCTGCTCTGCGGGCGCGCGGGAATGTTAATGACACGTGGGCGCTAGGCCGTTTTCCTTCGAGCCAGCTAAACTTCTGTTTTTTTTTATTTTTGCCCCTTGCTTTTTCCACGCCGGGGTCTCGATCTACGACCGCCAGCAAATGAGTGGAGCCCTGCGGACAGGGAGCAGCAATCACAAAACTTCTCTCGGGCGCGGGATATTTCGTCGTGCATTTTCTTCCGTTTCGCCGGGCAAAACTCGCGCTAATTACGTTATTCGTCGAGCTTGCATTTTTGACGAAAAAAAAAAAAACATACAAATACTGGCGCTTGCACTTTTCACTTCCTCTCGTTTCCACTGTTCCCCGCTTTTGACGCGTTAATTTTAACGTAATTAATTCGATGCAAGAGCCGATTCGTCTCTTTTCATTTTCGTGGCGTCGGAGGATTGCGCGGCTCGTGCGGATCAAGCAGTTTTAAGGAATTGACCTGGTTGAAAAGTAATCGGATTTGTTTGTTTTTTTGTGGTACGCATTCGTGTTTATTCATATAATTATTTATATAAAATAAATAACGTTTGTGCGCTTTATAGAGAGGCTATCTTAATTCAATAAAAATATGTTGTAGTTGAAGTGAAATTAAATGCACCCCAAATTTTTTATAAATCTTTTAAAAAATAATTAGAAATAATAATTATAATCGTGTCAAAATATTTTTAACTTCAACAATTTTTAAAATATTAGTACTACTAAAAATAGCAACGATTTATTCTCGGAACGCAGTGTGCCGAACTGCCCCACTATTGCAAGATTTTTCCTTCAATGTTTCAGGTAGCAGTTCAAAAGGCTTTTTGAGAGTTTCGAAAAATGTTTGCTCATTACCTTTGTACCTACGCAGCAACGAGATTTTAGCTTCTATAAACAGTTAGCTTTTCGTACAATAAGTGGGAAATACGAGTTTTTAACTCCATTGACGTATACAACTTCTGACGGGCTGACTCATGCGAACTAAAGCGAAAACTCTGAGAAATTAAATAGTGAAAATGGCAACGTTTAGTCAGACTATAAAGAAAATTTTTAAATAACGCTACTTTTCGCTTCAAATTGATACTAAAACTATTAATTAACAAGTAAAAGAATCAACGTTTAGTCAGACAATCAAAAAAACTTTATTTACAGATTTTTTTTTACTTTAAACTGTAAATTGCTACTAAAACTACTACTTTCTCGGAAAAACTACTGAACAGGTTTGAGTACCACAAAGAGAGCCATAATTGCACAATACAATGTTAATTCTGCAGTATTTATATTAATTTCCTTAAAGCTTAAAGAAAATACATACATACTAAATCTGAAAAAGTGAAATTCACTTAGAAAATGTGAATAGTGTGGTATTTTATTTGAAAAATCCTTCATACATTGAACATGCGAACGACTTTTCACTTATTAAATGTCACTATTCACATTTTCCAAGTATATTTCACATTTTCAGATTTACATGGTACAAATGTCGACGCAAAATTATAAAAAAATGTCTCATATCCTTTAATCGCAACAAACGTTTATATTTAACAAAGCAGTAAGCGCTCTAAAACACATAACTAAACCCAAAGTACTTCGTTGGACTGAAAATATTACGCGACGAGGCCGCTGACCGTAAACAGCGCAATTTCATGTAAAACCTATCAGCTTAATTGAATAAAAATGAAAATCGACGCGACGTGCTCCCTCGCTGCGCTTATAATTTATCCGATACGCTATGCGCGAATGCGGCGTGTTATCCAAATTAAAAACTGCGAACTTTAATGCCGCGCCTCGTCGTATTGAATTTGCGTTAGTAAATAATTAACGCACGATCGATGGATTTTCCCCGGCCCTCCTCGTCTTCTTCCAGTTGTCGCACCGGTCTCACTTCAGCCGCGCGACTCTCACTCTCCTGCGTGTTTATTTAGTTATTTTTTTTTTTCATTTACACGCATGGCGTGCGGAGATCGATCAGGGGGCTAAGCCCGGCGGCGATAATGCGCGAGCGAGCGAACTGCACCTGGAGCGATAATTATTTTCGCGTTAAATGGAACGTGCGACGACGATCGCTTGCCTTTCAGCTGCGTATCCATTCTACCGGTGAATAGTCGAAATGAGATGTAGAGGAGACGAGTGGATGAGACGCTGAAAGACCGGTGACGAAGTGCCGGGGAACGGTTTGAAGCGGTGACGCTGGGTAAGTGCGCATGGAGGGGAGGGGGGGGGGGGCAGGGGCTAGACTGGGGGTCTCCGAGTGTGCATTTGGTTGGGCTGGTTTAAGACTGAATACCTTTCGCGGTCGAGGCTCGCTTTGTTAACTTTTCGGTGGTCGATATCACTCTGCGAGCTGCTCAACTGGAATAGGCGTGCTGGGAAAGGATTTTTCTTCTTTTTCATCTCTATTTCAGAACCTTTTGATATTGTGCTGCAGTTGTTATAGTTTCATAAGAAACGCCGATTGAAATGAATATTCTTTTCCTTTTGTTCACTGCGTATACTCTCTAAATTTAATGCAGTGAAAAAATCACTGAATTTTAAGACAGTGACGTACGTTTGTTAACTACAAAGCAGTCAAAATTCACAACAAGCTAACAACAACATGTGACAAAATTCTCAACAGTTAAAATTTCACCGCTTTGAAATTCAGTGGAAATGTCACTGGATTAAATTTAAAGAGAAGGATATAGTTTGCTTTTTAATATTATGAATTCTTTTTCTTTTCGATAACTTTCAGCAATACTGTAACAATTAATAGAAGAAAAATTTGAGCTAAAAACAATCATCCTTAATCTACAAGATGATTATAATTTTTTTTAACAGAATTCAATGAATAATATATAATTTTTAAGGATAAATGTAAAATGCCACGAAATTCATAGTAACATTTACCACGAACATGTACATTTTAAAAATTTCATTAGAAAATGTTGATTACTCGGTTCAACAGAAATTATAAGGGAGTTTTCTACAAAAAAACTGCGTAGCATTTTTTATAAATTTTTCATTACTGCCACTAGCTGAGTCCCATATTGATTACATTATGATCCTCCCGTCAAAATTTCCGTTATATCATAATCCATCCCCTTAATCAAGCCTTTTCCCAACAAATATATCATACGCGCGCTTCGTTCTACAAGTTTGATAAAAAAAAAATCTCCCATCGATCCATGAACAGTGAAAATTACTAGCTCGTCCCAACCAAACGTCATATACATTTAATTAACGTCATTTCAACGCAAATTCTAAAAGCGAGCTCCAAGGCATGAAATAAACAAAGCAACATCCTCTGTCGAATACGCTCCGCGTACAATGTCTATTATACAACAAAGAAGGCGCGCTTGTCCGTAGTGTCACAGCATTTCGGTTAAACAGGCGCAGCGGAGGGCGCGAGGAGGCGAAAGAGCCGCAGGAGGCGAGGAGTACGTGCAACCACGTACCTACGCGAAACCGAGCTACCCGGGGACGCGCGTGTGTATGGGTGCGCGTGAAATGCTCGAGACGGAAAATTAAGGGGAAAGAGAGACAGCGGGAATATGCTTGACACACCGAAAGTTCACGGTTGATTAAAGCGAGTTAAAGTCCTCCCGGGGCATCGGACCGCGGTTTCACGACAAAGCGTAACTGCCGTCTTCTCTCCCCCCGCCTCTCCTCTCAGACTCCCTCAGTAAACACGCGAGCCCCGGCATAATCACTCCCGGCAAATTTAATATTCGCGCATTATTCTGAATTAGCCGCGACTTGTCTGCGCTTTCGCCCCGCTGTATTATACATACGCGCGAAAGACGCGCGACGCCCGGTCTTTGTTGGCGCGAGTTTCGTCATCTCCCTCTCGCCCCTCCTGCGGGGCGCGTAAATTAACCGTGCGCACGGTCACGAGCCTGTGCAACTTCGCGGCGAGCGGAATTTTCTCCGCCTGTAAAATATAGGTACGTCAGTTTCGTCGCGTATGAATTGGCTTCGTCGCCCTTGCGCGTCTAGTTGCGCGGAGTTTCTTTGCATGCTCGTTTTTTTTTTCCGTTTTTTATTTTTTTTTTTTATTTTTATGAGGTACTCGTGCGCGCGGTCGCTTTGCGCGATACTCGCCGATCAAAGCTTTGCGACTGTAATATTTGCCAGCAGGTTGTTTGTTCATTGTTTCCTCATTCTCCGCGTTCTCTTGTGAATAGACTGGCTGTCCGTTACATGCTTTAATTATTATACTAAGCAGTTTTGATGTAAAAAGCAGAAAGGTGTGTTCTCTTTGAGAACTTATAACTGATTACATTTGAGTGGCGTATATGGATCGCACTTTAATTGGTAATGTCTAATTCGTCAATCTATTTTGATGTACATATGTAATTAAAATGATTGATAGTGATGGGGTTTTGGAGTAGCTCGGTTACTATTCTATTCTAATGCGTATTTAGTCAAATCTGCATTAATTGTTATATTTATATAAACTCATCAGTTTACATGAGTGAACTTAGTTCAGTAGCAGCTTAGTACATAACAGATGTTTATTGCTAATGAGATGTCATAAATTCATATAAAACTGAAATGACTTGAATTAACGAAAACATTTTTGAAAAACATTATGAAATCTTTAAATTTTGGTTCGAAAATAAAATTTTAATATACATAAAATCAAAAGCTCGATAGTTTGAATTTTGTTTAAATATTCTTTTCAAGGATTTTAATTAATTTTAATTAATATTTAAAAATTTTAAAGAATGTACTTTGAGAACTCATGTATATATGTGGTGGACGTATTTTGTTTAAAGTTTTCTGTGCACGATAAAGATCAAAATATGTTCGAATTTTTTGTTTTGGCCCTTTGCAGGAACGATTTTTTTTTAAATACTTAAATCTCATATAAATAATCCAGTTCTATAAAAGTGCAATAAACACTGTCTTGAATCAGACAATACAATGATTCGTAACTTGTTACGAATAATGTGCAGAACAATCTTTTTTGCCATTGTAAATTCTTATTAACTATAAAATTGGAATACTAATACCACAACAAGTGCAAAATTCAGTCAGAATATCGTCGGGATAAAGATTTTATTTCTCAAATAGCATTCCAAGTACCCAGAGCGTCGGAATTCTTTTAATTCACCTCATTCTCGAGCGCATATTGTGTGAAAAATAAACAAAAGAAGCCGCTCCTGCGCTACCCAAGAAGAAGTTTTTAATAAAAAAGCGCACACTCGATTCCCCGTCCTTGTGTGAGACGACGGCATAGGAATAGGGGCAGGGACGCAGGAGAAGGAAACTTATATTAAAACGGAAAGACACATAAGTCGGTGACGCCGTGAGAGAAGGCAATTAAAGGAGTTCCCAAAAGATCACGGGGATTTTTGAGGTCGAGCAAAAGTGAGAGAGAGAAAGAAAGTAAGTGAATGAGTGAGAGGGAGAGAGAATGAAAGGGGCAGAAAGAGAGAGAAAGTGAGAGAGCGCGAGTGAGAATGAGAGGGAATGAAAGAGACAGAAAGAGTGAGAGAGCGAGAGAGTGAGTAGTGGGGTACCCCCCGGCGGCGAGGGAAGCACGAAAGCCATAAGCCACCCTCCGCACGCCCGAGCCGCGAACTTTCTCTCTCTGCCAGGCGCGTACGTGCGCCGAGCTGGGATATATGCCGGACGCGTAGCGCTCGCGCAGCAACGCTTATAAACTTCTGCCTTACGTTCGCCCGAAGACTTTTGCTCTTTCCCTTTGACTCTTTCTTCGCTGACCGCCTCGGCGGCCGTTCGGTCGTGTATCAAAATTATTTATCTCGACGCTCAGACGCCGTGGCACTTGGGGAAAGAAGAGAGAAAAAACAATCGATGGCCTTTCTTTTGAAGGGAAAGAGATGGATAGATATTTATTTACTGATTTTTTGCAAAATATTCTTGATAAAATATTTTTCGTAGTTTCCTTTCAAAGTGGCTTTGAGAGTTTATCTATCATTCCTTTTCGAAATTTTATATATTTTTTATTTCACTTGTAAACGATATTTAAGCTTGTTTATTGATAGTTCAATAAATTAACTATTAAGTAGAGTTAAATATACAATTGATTATTATACACAAAGGATGGTTTGGAGTATCGACGAGCTTCTATATTTTTAAATAAATAACGCGGTGCAATTTTAACATCGACAAGGTCGTTTAGTGTATTGTGAACCTGTTGAATACTTAAAGATTATCCGACCGATTCGAAGTCTGAATTGTTTTATTTATATTTTTGGATGTTTTCTTTTAATAGCTATTTGATTATTCAGGATATCGTTGAACGTGCTGTATAGTGTTTTGATCTGATTTCTTGCGCCTTTTTTATAAAAGTAATAAATTGAAGTTTTTAAAAAAGGATGGAATCATTGATTCTTCTGTCAGTGTGCGGCCCAACATTACAAATTCTTTATCAAGACATAGAGGAGAAAAAAAAAATCTTAAGCCTACAAAGAAATATTAGAAGCAACTCGATCTTGAATAAGAATAATTTCTTTTTCTGTACATTTTGAAAATATCGAATGTATGTATATGGCAGTATTAAAACTTTTCACCTCTTTCAGTATTCTACTTTTTAACAAAAGCATTGTGAATTTTTGATTCATAACTTTTTTTAAGAGTTTCAGATATTGCACTATTTCCCCATTGTGTTTCCTTCATCAAAATATTAATCTTTAGCTTTCAAAATTATTTTCAACAAAATTTTTATTCTGAGAAAATATAGCTCCATTCCTTTAGAAGCCTTTCAAAAAAATCTTTCGGCACTATTATAAAGTTACTCGTAGCTGGTCTTTTCTAAATCCAAATATTTCTTATAAAAATTCTATAAAGGCTGGTCGCATAAATAGACCCTTTCTTCTACCACCTTCTAATTAAGTCGAACCATTCAAAAAATTATTAATTTGAAAAAAAAGAAGGTCACGTCAAAGGCGAGCAACCACTGAGTCCAATTATAATTCCCGTCGACAGCCGTTCTTCCATATAAAAGAGAAATTTAATTTACTTCGGCGACATTCAAAGTGTCAAAACATCCCTCGTATGTGAATCCCTTGTTTGAGGAAGGCGCGCTCGCACTCAAGATCGCGTCGGCGAGCAAAGGAGGTCGATGCTCTCCTCCCGAAGAAAAAGCTCGAGAAAATTATGAAAAGGCTCAGGCAAATGCGAGGCCTCACAGCGACCCTCGCGTGTCACCTTCCCACCTCGAGCTCTCGATTTATGCACGAGCGAGCAGATGTACACAAAGGGCACGCGGGGAACAAGGGGGAGGAGGACGGCACGCCGTCGATGCTGTGCTCAAATAGTTTTTTTAATAGACTCCTCGTCGTGACAAACCGAGGGACGGGGACAAAAGCTCCGATATCGCACCCCGCGACCTTCGATATTTCATCAGCGAGTGATCGAGTCTGCCGCTTCCTCGCAACACCCCATTAGGATTACACGAGTAGGTCGCAAGCTGCGGTGCCTCCGGCTTGTGTACCCAGTCGTTCTCTCTCTCTCTCTCTTTCGTAGGCAACACGCGTACGAGACGCGGAAGGACCTTTTCTTTTAGCCTCGCTCCTGCTCGGTGGCACGTAGCGAGAGCGTCACGTGGGAGTCAAGAGGAGATTGAGTCCCTCCCCCTGTCTCCTTTTCCTTTTTATAAAGTGAAAATATGTGTTGCGGCGCGATAAAAGGGTGACTATGGGCACGATACGACGGCACGATGACGGTGCCTTATTTATATGTTTTCGCTTTGGATGTATAAGCACTCGCATTTTTTAGTGTCCGCGCGGTGGAGAACTTTATTTAAAATTTTATTCCAGCGGCGAATTTTCGAGCTTGATTGCGTTCTAGAGGGGATCATTTATTCGCGATTTACTGTACACCGTTTCGCGATGATAAGCGTTTCTTACAATATTAGTTTATATTAACGCGAACTTCAATTAAACCATTTTGACCATTAATTGAAGAAGTATATTTAGAAAAAAAGTAGACACCTGTTTATATAACTAAAAATTAAGGATTAAAGATTTCAAGCACGAAATAATAAAAAATTGAATTTAGTTTTTTTTAAATTCACCTGTCAAAATCATACATTCAACAGATTTTTAGACGAGTAACATACTCATAGATATTTCTTAAAAAAAAAAATAGAATAATTCAGAAATATTTCAAAATAAAATAACTAACATTTTTAGAAAATATATATTTTTCGTTATTTTTGCATGTAACATTAATTAAAATCTCTTCTACACTTTATACCGTAAATCCAGTAGTCTGACCTAATCTGAAACTCTCCATTCAATTGACAATAGAAAAATAACATCCAATACCCATTCAAAAGTTGTTTCTGCATAAGAATAAATTTACCTGCGGCTTTCTTCATTTCCCCGAAAAGCGTAATTAAGAACGCCGTATAGGATATAAATTTAACGGCATTATATAAGATCGGATACATTAAAATTATAATCGTACAGCACTGCTTAAATGCATTCTATCCAGCGCAATCATGGCAGTTCTATAATTACTATCGCGCCGTAGTTCCACGCGTGCATTAAGTCTGCGGTCGTAAACAGCCGAAAGAAAGAGGGCAAACCGATATCGGCGTAAAATTAATGACTAAATTAGCGCGAAGAGTATAGCCGCGTAGCGTGCATTAACAGGGGCCATTATCATAATGACCGCTTAATGACGTATAAATGAAGCGAGGCGTTGATCGGACAGTCATAAAGCCGCCGGCGCAGGAGTACAGGAGGCTTCTCGCGGCCGGCGCTCAAACGGTTAATGGACAAATGCTTTACGAGACGCGTATGTGAGCGCGCGGGGCGACGCCAACTCGCTCCCGTACGCGCGGCGGTCAGAGTCGAGCGCGTCGACCTTATCTCCTTAGAGACTTTATATACAGCGCGTTCATCTAGGCGGCGCCCGGCGAAGAAAGGCATAAATGCGCCAATAACCGTAAGCCGTTAACCCACTTAACTTCGCGTGCTTTATGCTCCCCCGCGTTACCCTTTTTGCGCCGACGGGACGACTTAGTCGCGTGTTTATCAAGCGAGGAGCCGGGCTCTCGTATGCACTAGCGGGAATCGCGGAGAAACACTGCCTGCATATAGCTTACGCGTGCACGTGCGCCAGGCGGCCGGGTATATTACTCCGGATATGAAGATTGAAGTAGGCACTTGCTCGGTCGCGATTTGTTGTCTCGCTTTAGCGGCAGTTCGCGAATTTTCAAATATTCCCCGAGTGTGTTTATTGCACTGTAAGTATCTCAGGAATAGAACATAATTTTTTACGGTGATGAGCGAGTATCAACGTACAATCCATACTACGCGTTTTCATTTTGAGTATAAGTAGATTTTAATTATGTAGCAGTTCAATTTTAGAAACCGAGGTGCATTATTTTTTTTATTTTTTTAAATTCACGGTGTACCAAAATTCCGAATAAACCGAAGATGTTTTAAAGTATTACTCTGTAGGATGTACTGCTGCAGGATTAATTACTATATTAAAAAAAAAAATGGTATTTGTAAATACACGGAGTGTGTGTACATATATTCAGTCTGGAAAGAGCAATATTGACGGTGATGTTGCCTCAAAAGCTCCGGGAGTTTGCCAGGGCACAATCGCCGCGACTCTCCCACGGCCACGTACACAAATACGCCCAAAGCCTCATTTCTTCGCCGTCTCATTTATAAGGGAAGCTGTGCACTTCTCCAAAGGCGCGCGACACCCCCACCCCCACCCCCGCAGCAGCTCGCGGGCTTTATTAAGTTGTGCGTGTGTGAAATACGCGAACATAATACCCGCGCTCCCGCAGACAGCGCCGTCGAGTTTCCGGTGTATACAGTCGCGGCGCACGTGTATATATTTGCGCCTGCGCTCTCCTCTCCTGCAGAGTCCTGGGAGAGCCACCCCCCCCCTCCACCCCTACACCCACCCTTTTGCTTCCGCAGGCGCGACGTATATTCCGCGCATGGTTCGCATTAACTCCCATGTGTGTATCCTGGGGGCACGTTTTCCGCAAAGCCAATATCGAAGGGGAAGAGGTGGCCCGTCGCGCGGCAAAGGCGACAGAGTCACCGACGCACGCGCATGACTCCTTCGTACGCGGGCGCTGCAGCCCTCTGGTAAATAATCGAGTGATACGCCCGTAACGAACGGATACCCGACACGTGCGCTCCTCTACCTTCGATCCTGCGCGCTCGGCCTGGTGGGATAATGCGGAAATTGCCGGGCGATGAACGTCAAAGGCGTGATCGAAAGGATTTTTTATTGTGTTTAGAGAAGGAGGTGAGGATCAGAAGGCCAGAGGGGGTGGGAGGAGGGTTGAGGTGAGCTTTGATCGAGAGGCTCTTTATTTTTCGAAGGGGACAATGACGGAAGAGAGGCGAGAGCGTCGGGCTCGGGTTAAGAATATCCGTGGCGCGATGCGGGATCTG
The DNA here is from genome assembly GCA_018906775.1 of Sycophila sp. Sp_5. Lineage (NCBI taxonomy): Eukaryota > Metazoa > Arthropoda > Insecta > Hymenoptera > Eurytomidae > Sycophila > Sycophila sp. Sp_5. The sequence continues at coordinate 894,500 of JACCID010000058.1, forward strand.
AATAGCGCGTGGAATATCAATTTGCAGCGGTATCTGGGGTATCGGGTGAAGGTCCGGATGATCCACCGGAATGCCGTTTATGTTGCCGCGCGCTTTCTCTTATTTCGTTTACGTCCGCGCGGGGAGTCTCTGAGGAAAAGCGAGAGGGGCGTAAAGAGAAAAATGATGGCTGAGGATTGCGAATTGTTTCTGGTTGAGAAACAATTTTCTGCGATGTACGAGTATATCGAGCGGATTTTGCGCTAATTATTACAGAGGTCATTGTAAAATGGTTCGAACGGTGCGCCCTAATTTGATATTACAATTCTGTAGTGAATAATTTACATGTTCTGCTTTTGGATAAAGGTTAATAGAAATTAATAATTAATATCAGGTTCTCGTGAATATTCATGAAAATCTGCATAAAGTTTAGGGTTACAAGAACGCGCTCATTTTATAGTGCGCAGTTGCTTTTTAGTATTGTGTATGACGTCTGACCGTATTTGGCTGCTACTACTTGATTTCCACTATTTCGCTGTAGTATTCCCATTGCATTTTATGCGGCAGTTTAAACCAAAAGTTTGACAATCGATTAATTTTTTTTTTTTGTAAACAAAAAAAAAGTAACATTCTCACAGAAATAAAGGCTGCTCGATTTAATTGTAACTAAAGCAAAAAAAAGTGCATTCCTGAATGTGCTTTGTAAAAATACTTTCACCGAATTTTTTAAACAAAATAACTCGCATTCCCTCGCCAATGAAACACGGACATGAAAAGTCCACATGAATAGAACCGAACATTTAAAACTAGAAAATATAGTTCGATACCCCAAAAGTGAGAGAAAAAAAAACGTCCATAAAAAAAACTTACAAATGCATAAAAAAAACTGGTTGCAAAGGAAAGAAGAAAAAGGCTGTTTTATAATATACAATCAAAAACCCAACAAGAACACAAAGAACCAGCGAAGCGAAATTGCGGCTTCGGTAAAAAAAAATGCGATTCATGAATATCGCATCACATACGCGACGTAACGCGCGCGAAATAAAAAAGAGAGCGCTGCTCGCCAGCAGCTAAAAAAAAAGAGCCGAGACTCCGCTTCATTTTTCCATTTCCAATGCGATTGGCCGCGCTAATTTGTAAAGTGTAACGCCGCGGCACGACGAAAAAATCCGTAGACAGCCTTCAGGAGGCGCCCAGTGCCCTGCCCGTTAAAAAAAAAATGCAGCAGAGAAAAAAGGAAGTTGCGTAGGCCGCGGAACTGCCAATACGCGATGCGGCATTGTGCGGAATAAAAGTTGGCGCCGGCAGATGTCAGTCCGCTATCTGCCGGGTGAGCCGACGTCGTCACGCGCTCGAAAAAGACGAAATTCATAGAGCGCGATTTGCCGCCGCTCTCTTGGTCTTTCGCGCGATGGATCGGCGCGCACTCCGCGGGTACGATATTTTATCGACGTTCCGTCAGTCGCGCGGAATTATCGAGGGTGTACACACGCTGGCCTAATCCTGTTTTCAGCCTCGTAGGATAGTTTTATCGGTGGTAGCGCTCGCTCGCGCGGCTTTACGCGGAACGCAGTGAAAGAGGCTGATGGGACGGTGGGGGGGAATAGGGGACGGGGGTGGGTGGTTGGAGTGGGCGGATGTGCCGGAAGCTAGAGAGTGCGAGCCTCCCGCAGATTGCGTTCGACGCTGATAAACTCGTTAAAACGCTCTAAAATTCACGATTCTCGAGTTGCAGTTGCGAGTCCGATATACTTCTGTGATTTTAGCCGAGTGAGCCTCTCGAATGCATTCCCTCGACACTCGACGATGAATGCAGCTCCGTCGCGAGCTATTCTGAACTATTAATAAGGTATGTTTCTCCGTTTCACGTTGCGGTGAATGGCGTTTGAAATGCAGAATGTTAAATTGCTATTTTAGATTTTAAGTTGAATTTTCTGACTCGACATTGATAAATAGCAGAAGTTGCTCGATCAAAGAGAGTTATTTCACAGATAAAACTATACCTTTCAATTTTTCTGCTTTAAGTTAAGCCCTTTTGCTTTTACGTACGTAAATCTCGAGTTTCAGGATATTTAATGGCTTATTTGATAACAAATTCACTGTACTTTCAGAATAATATTTCTATCCAAGCATCTGTTAATTGAAATGTTTTATTCACGTATTTTTAAAAATAAAAATTTAAAGGTAATAAACCGCCTCTTTACCGATTTTAAACTAATTTATACAACTCAAATTTCCTATATGACAAATATATTAAAGTAACATCATAAATTTGTTTTAAAAAAATTCAGTTTGCAAAAAAAAAAAGAAAATCAGCGATCACTATTCTTAAACAATCAAAATTCCTACTTTTAACGTCAAGTCTGGGAGAAAACTGAAAAATTGTACGTTTAAGTATATATCCATTTTAAAAGGTGAAGTCACCAGATGTACTTATATAAATATATACTCTAAAAAAAAGTAACTGCAGCATTGTGCATTGACTGGGGGGCGCTGAATTTATTATGATTGGAAATGCTTTTCTTCTGAAATCGGGTGTATAGTTCACTGTCAGAGCAGAAGTTTGAGTTAAATGCAACAAAACTAACATTTTGGTAAAGCTTCTGTTTCAAACCTGAAATGTAGCGCAAAGTTCGAGTAGCGAAGCACACCCATGTTTTGGCACTGCTGCTGTAAAATACAGATCGTATTATTGTGTATCAAAAGCAGAAATATTATCATAACTCTGACAGAAGAATTGTTCAATGTGCGATCAATTTCATATTTTGACAGCTCTATATGTGTCATAAAATTCAAGGTGAAATTTGAAGTCAATCACTTAAATCCTCTCCTGTAATCCAATTCACTATTGTTCAAAATAATTTACCTGAAAATTCTCCAATGAAGTAATATTTCGAAGTACTTTAAAAGTGGACAGCCTTTTGCAATTAAATATAACACCAAGTTCTCGTAATTTAAATAATAATTGTTAATAGGATCTATTATAGACAATGACGTATAATTCTGAATATATTCGCGCAAATGTTATCTTCGTGTTCTCTCTAGCTGCTGCATTTTTAAACTTTGTTCGCAACTCCAGCAGGATTAGGATTAAGTGAGAATTAGAGTTTTAGACCAGGAGACAGCTACTAAAACTCGCGCAAACTCTGATCTATATTTCAATTATTATTATAGAAATTTCGAAACATGAAACGCGACTAACTATATACATGCACGATATATTTAAATTTTTCTTCCAAAACAACAGGAGCTCGCCACATTCAAAATTTAAGCGCCGAACATCGCCCGCTATATCGTCGAATTTTTCGCCCTAACAAGATTCTGTTTTATGCATCGCGGCTCCCCTTTTTCCGCATGTTTAACCGGAGAGAAAAGTTATCACCGTAAACGTAACTTTATAACATTATCCCCGCCCACGATCTCCGTGCGTCGCAAGCGTGATTTCGCTGTACGTTCATCGCGGCCCAATTTCGTATCCCCGATCCGCCGCCCGGAATAAAAAAAAAAGTAAGTGCAGAGAGGGTGAGGGGAGGATCACGGGCGGCAAGAAGTGGCGAAATCTGAAAAGAGGGAAGAAAGAGGCCGCTCGGCGGGGACAACGAGCGGACGAGATTCGCCCGCCGAGAAGCCAGGTGAGAGAAGAATGGCTAGGAGACGAGGCGAGAAATATCGTGCCTTGACCGAATGAACGAACGCCGGGGGCGCTCCCGCGCAAAAGATGAAAAGAGAGCCGGAGAAGCCGAGAGTGGATCGCCCCGAGCTTCTCTCTCTTTCTCTCTCTTTTCCCCACCTTTTTTCCATCTTCTTCAAGCATCGCCTTCTTCCTCCGCACGAGAAGACGCTTTAATTATGTTGCCCCGGCGCAATGACGGGTAACCCCCTGTGTGACTCCTCCTTTTTTCTTCTTCTTCGTTTTCTATTACTTCTTCTTCTTCTTCATCGTCGTTTTCTTCTTCTCGGTATATACGAAAGATCACGCGATTATGAAGATGAATCATTGCCTTCCTGGCGGTCGAATATATGCACATAGCGAATTGTATAAGTCAAAAGTGAGGATGCGAAGGATTTAAGTTCTAAGGTCGTAAAACAATTGAAAAGTAAGAAGACCATTAGTCAAGTTGAACCTTTTCTGTTATCTTCTTTAAAAATTTATGTTATAAATCCCTCCAGATTTTTTCCACTTCAACGCGTGCTCATTTCAACGAACACAAAATTATTATCACTGCACGATTTTGATGAATGTTTCATCTTTGTGATTCAGTGAAAATCAGTATTTTTTTTTAAATCGTTTCATTGCGTTGGTGTCGGATTGAAATTAGCTTTTATGTTTGGGCTATCAACGCATCAAAAATTGTACGTGCATAAAGCGAGCGGGTTATTTATTGCCTGCAGGTAACGCAATTTCCCAAGCCCCGCCAGTGTGCGAGTCTTTAAAAAACGTGCGAGTTTTAATTTAAGGAAAAGGATTAAATTAAAGACAAACTATGTTATTGAAAAGTATACCATTTTTTCATACGCGCATATTCAAGTAGGTTGTCTCATTAATAAATAAATGGTAACGTTGCTGAACTTGTTTTTTCTCAATGTACAAAATTTCTGCCTCGTTTCTAAGTTGTACAATATAAATTTTGTAATAATTATTTCTTAAAAATTTTCGTACGTTCGAATGAAAAATTTTCTCTTCTCAGGGTGTTTCTCCAAAGAAATTTAAATCGCCCACACCGAAAGGTAGATTAATGCCATCATTTTTCCTCGTCGTTTTGAATTTATCCGCGGGAGCCGCGGTTTATTGTATGATTTATTTACAAAGTCCATTAATGGAGAAATCGTTGCGAGCATAACTATTTTACGGGATTGCATCGAATCGCGCGAACGAACGTACACACTTCAGCTTTGTGAAGTGTAAGATAATTAAGATTGGATTCCATTAGCGCCTTTCATTGCGCATTTGATGGAATTTTGATTGTTTACTCTGAATATTTACGGACATATGCAACGCGTTCGCGGCAGGTATTGACCTATTTAGTACTAAATTTATCCCTCATCTATAATTCTAATTACCTGCTATCATTGAATCTCTTACGAATGAATAATGCATCAGCGCGTCCGATGTATTTATTCCAAGCATTTATTTTCTCCCATTGTCTAGACGTCATTGCCATTGTACCATTCCATATTTTCCACCGCATCGCGAGAGCTCACTGAAAAATAAAAAAAAAAGGAGGAGGAAAGAACGGGATATCAAGGAAAGAAGGCATTCAATGCAATTTTCATAAACCAATGCGCGATACACGCTCGGAACGATTTAAAAGCCATCATCGGGAAGCCACTGCTGTGGTGAATACCTCGAAACAAGAGATTGAAGTGTTAAAAGGAGGACTTAAAAGAAGACTTCGCGGCGTTCCTCAAGGCGGCTCGAACTAAAAGCCCGACCCGCAAAGCCCGGGCACATAAACTCGAGCGGGGGGGGGGGGGGGGGCTCTTCATTCAAAACACATAATACACAGAGAAACTTGGCTTTTTCTCTCCGAGCGGGGGCTGATCGTCGCGGCTCTCGGTCCCTCGCGGCTCGAGCCCGGGGGGCTTATCACTTCGAAAAAGGAAGGGATCAACCCGCCTCGTCAGGCCAATATCGCCGGAGCCTGGGCTCTCTCGCTGACGACAATGGGGAGCGGAGCATCGTGTGTATACAGGCCGGCGTGACCTCGAAAATCATTCCGATTCCGAGTGAGAGCCTCGGGGCTTTTCTATGTGTACACGAGAGGGGATACGCGGCTTTCGCACCTTCGATCAGACTCGCCCACTCCTACGCTTTTGCTCTGATTCTAGTTGATATTCCATATTGTAAGTGGGGAGTGGGGAATTGAGAGAGCCGAGGAGATGTGAATGAGGATCTTTCTGGATTAGTTTATTGTGCACGAGGCGAGTTGGGCTTATGGACGAATGAAAAATCTTCAACGGTGATAATGCTGTTTTTGTTTGTTGCGAAAAATAAGTTAGGATTGTCTTTTCAAACTCCAGTCTTTTACTGGCGATGATGATGACGTCTGTACAATGCATTGGTTATGCATTAAATTGATGAACTTGAATTAGATCAGCGGAAACATTTACATTGATGACTGCGGTACATTATGAAGTTTATACGCGCTTCAGTGATTCATCAAATCAAAATGGATCGTTTTGATTCTCTCTTATTTATAGTGAAATGTTTTTTTATTCAATTTCGGAAGATAGGGATGCTTGTATATGTGCATCTGTTGTCGCATTTTCAATAGAAAATTTGATTGTTCAGTAGCAGTATTGTTTTCGAGCAGTCATAAAAATTTAAATGGATTTTAAGTGCATAACTAGAAAATAGCACCGCTAACTAAGCACGTCTTTAAAATTATAATGATTATTATTTTTTAATTCATTAATGAACGTACGCTTTCAGAAAAAAAAGCAATGGACTTTTGGTGAAAATTAGTATTATAAATGGTGCTATATTGACGTAGCACATGTTGCTATTTTCATTCGTAAGTCTAGTAAATTTTAATTAATACCATAAATCAGGTAACTTCTTTCATTCGTCTATTCCATGACTCCATTCACTGTCAGTAGTATAAGTTTTTCAATAAAATTTCTCTCTGTATAAAAAATCCTTCAATTACTCAGTACAAAATATTAAATATTTTTCAAAACATTTTGAATCGTGGCTCCATTAAACCGAACTTTTATCCTTCTGAATGCTACACAACAGTCTACGATCGTTTTTTTTTTAATACCGGATTAGAATCAAATATACAGTTTGATAAGCGTATCTAAAAAAAAAAACATTTTTTCCATTAGATAGGATCACGTATGAATTTTTTTAAAGGATCAAAGAATTAAACGGACTTTTGAAAAAGACCGAGGGAACTGAAGTGTAAGGCGAGAGGGTATTGGAGGTAAAATAGCAGGGTGAGGGTGCGGATCGCAGCAGTTGTCAAAGTGCGAGGAGGAGTTTGTGTGTCACGAGAATGCTTTGAATCAATAATTCATTGGAGGGAAAATGAAGCGATTGACTTTGGCGATAAGCGCGCGTAAACACAGTCGGAGCTTCGGCTAAATCCCCCCGGTGAAAGACCGAGTTAAAGCCATGGAGTAATTTAATTTTATTTTCGTTTGTTTGCGAAAGTTAATACAACAACTTGACAATCCATTCATAAATGAGTTTATTATTCCGCTTATCCATTAACGCGGAAATCTTTTTTTGAGTGGAAATCGATGCTTCTCGACTTTTCTTTTTTTTTTCTTCTGACAACAGTCTGGATTGTTTCGACGGTAATTCTATTGACCTTACGTCGCTTAATTAATCGTTCGATGGAAACCAATTGCGCCATCGTAAAAAAAAAAGACTCGGGGGATTTCTTAATTAAATTTTTTTTTTATATAAATAATTCTAGTAAAACGATGTACAATATCCCGTTTGGAATACTCCGTCGACGCCAACAAATGGTCCGTTCGCCCAAAGCTATTAAAAATAATTAGAGGAACTCGAGTATTTTCGCGAGGAAAGAGGGTGACCTCTAACGCCGGCTCGCAAAAAAAAACAAAAGAAAAGGTAAAAAAAAATCCCTTTGGAAGCCCTTGTAAAAAAAAGTGAAAAAAAAGGGGTGGCGTGCGCGGGTTCGTCGCGCGACTCGACGGAGGTGCGGAGAAAAAGTAATGAAGCGACGGCGGCGGCGGCGGGCGCGCGAGATTTCGCCCGAAGGCTTAGCCGGGCTTTCTCGCGGGCGGTTACGGTTATCCCCGCTTGCCCTATATATACAGTGGCTGGGCTACTTTACGATATCGTCGCCGCGGCGTTACGAGCGCCGCACGTTTTTACACACACACGTGTACAATGCACAGATACAGTGTATGACACGCACGCACGCAGACACGCGAACACACACACACGCACACACACTCTCTCTATCTTACACAAACGCAATGTGAGAGTCTAGTGTACGCGCCTTTTCTCTCTCGAGTGCGAAAATAAGCTTTCAGAGGGCGGTCTAGTACATTATTTCTTTCATTTTCTTTTACTGCTAGCCAGAAATTTTTTAGTTTGATTAACCGAGCACTCTTTGGGTGCTTCACTCTACCTTTTCTCAGCGTGGCTCCCGGCGCGGCATTGTTTTCCTTCGAACCAGATTTTATCTCTGCTTTTTGCAGAACTGGATTATTTGCTTCAGTCAGCGTGAAAAAGTGCCCACTGAGATCCGCCGTGATTATTTTGCGTGGTAATTTTGAAAGGAACAAAAAGCTAGTTTATGCACTATACCAGCGGAGTCCGATGGTGCGCATACATTTTTCAAACTGGAGGGAAGTATCGCGCGCCTTTTATTATTCAGGGACAAAAATCTTTCGGCCGATGATGCATTAGGCGCGAGCAATTAACGATTTATTGTGGAAAAAAGTAAAAATGGCAGTGAAATATGCTTAAACTTTTGCTTTCGTTCGGGAACACTTTGCGTCATACTTTTTTACAGCTTAAATCAACATTAATAAACTTCCACGGTATTCCATAAAAAGTTTCGGAAAATACAGAACTTTTAAAAGCTTCTAGCTCCTTCACTAATTTTTACTGGCTTGAACGTCGAAAAGCACAGCCATAGCCGTAAATTTATTGATGTTGTGAATTGAAAAAAAAATTTAAATTCCTCTAAGTTAATAAACATTTAGCGATATTTTTATTTATGACTCTCGTAAAACACCGAGAAAATGACTTGAAAAATACATTTCTTATTTCGACGTCGGATTAAAATATTTTCTATCGATATTCGTCGGACAACCTTTCACATTCAATCTATACCCTCCGAAAATCCAGATTTTTTCGAACGAAAAGCTCAGCTTTAAAAGAAAGAATTCTATTTTAAATCAATATGAATTTTATACGTATGTAATTGCTTGCAAAGGGGTTTAGCTTCAATAAAATACACCATGCAGTGATCCGCAAAAATTAATAAAAATTTTGTTCGGATGACTTGTTGCAATGCATTACAAAGTACTTTGTTCAACAACGAATGTTTTTACAAAATTTACAAATGAAATATATCATCTTTACGTAAAACGGATATTGCTCAATAAATTTTATAGTACGTCATTTACATAAAGAAAACTGTATGATAAATTGTTTATTCAACCAACTATTTTTGAATGTTGCAAATATCAGAAAAATATTTTTGACTTCACTACACATTCACTTAGTAAATATGCACGGCTCATTATTTTTTTTTATTAAATTTAAACAACGGGGTTTTTTTTCTAATCGGAGAAAATGAATTGCTCGAAACTTGAAAAACTGCATTAATTCATAGGATGATTAATTATCTCATGAACTGAAATAATCATAAGTTCTCAGGTTAATAAATTTAAAAAAATTACAATATCCCATTTATTTTGTGTTTTTTTTTGTAAGTGGTGAAAATGATGTACCCGAACTTGTAAAATTCAGTTTTAATTATTTTTTTTGTAAGTGGTGATACACCAATTTATTTGTGTTTTTTTTGAATGTACCCGAACCTTTAAACTGCCGGCATTATTAAGAGGATAATTATTCTTAATAAATGATAATAATCGATAATTTATCAGGTAAATAAATAAAAAAATCTAAAATATACACCAATTTATTTTGTGTTTTTTTTTTTGTAAGTGGTGAAAATGTACTCGAACGTTGTAAAGTGCAGGAATCGTTAGGGTGATAATTATTCCCATGAAATGATAATAATCGATAAGTTCTCAGGTAAATAAATAAAAAAAATCTAAAATATAGCAATTTATCTTAAAGGTAGCGAAACATCGGTCGCGCCACCCAATCGCACTCACCTCTAGTGATAAATCAACTCCGCCGCCAGTATCTAAAAGCGGCGATCGAGAAAAGCTCACGACGGCATTGCGAGTATATAGAGTCAGTGAGCGGCGACGCTCTCATTTTCCATTACCCAGTCCCGCGCGCCGCTTTCCCCGCAGCCTCTCGGTACAGTAGCCCGGGCGCGCGCGAGGGAAAAGGCGGGCCCGCGCCTCGTGATGGAGTAGCGTCGAATTCTCGCGCGAGCAGCGAGCGCCACGGGACAGCTGGCTTTCTCCCCCGCCTGAGGGAAAGCGCTTTTGTGGATAACAAACACGCGCCTCGTCGGCGAGCGCAAACCGTCCATTTTCATAAGAGTCGACGTGACGCGCTTGTCTCGCGCGAGCGCGTCTTTCTCCCGCGCGTACATACCTGCCTCGCTTGACTCTTCCTCTCCTCTATTTTTTTTTTTTTTTTTGCAACCACACACCCGACGTGTTACTTCTGCTCTTGCACGCGGGCTCACGTAGCTGTCGCCGACGCTGCTTATTTTTATTACGCGCCGTAGACGCAGACGCGCGGCTGTCGGGCTCGTGGCAGGAGGGAGAAGTGGGGGAGGGGTGCCTTTTTGCGAGCGAGCGTGCGCTCGCTTTGTCATTATCCGAGCGGGCGGGCGCGTGATCCATCGGGCTCTCGTGCTCTAATTAATTAAAAACTGAAGGCAAGAGAATGACGAATGGGAGAGGGACAAAGTGGATAAAGGGATTGCGTTTTTGCCGAACAGACAGCGGCCAAGCGCCGAGCCAATGAAGTGAAGAGTAAATTAGTTAGCGCTGATAGACGAGAACGGTAACTCTGTTCTTTAGGTAGGGAATCGAGTTTCTTTTGTTTGATCGCGGCTTTACCTGATTTCTTTTATTTTATTTTTAGCTCGTTTACTTTTTGAGTCGCTTTATGCAATCCTGATTTTATGTGGGGGACAAACGATTGGTCCATGAAAAAATGTGCGGACGTCTAATCTTGGAGCGTTCAATTTATTATTTTTATTTTAGGGTGAAGTTGGGAACTTTAGCAACAACGAGATAAAGTTAACATGCTGCACATCTAGCAAACTGTCATAATCGCTCAGAGCTTACCTGTTAAACGCAGTCGTTAATCTAATCCTTTAAAGTATTAAACTCTTCCATCATTTATAAGTAAAATAGTTCGAGAGAAGAGTTCCATGGAAGCGGAAAAAAATAAAAATATGAAAGAAGAGGTTACACATATGATCTAAACTTTTACTTTGTGATTATTTAATTATAAGGCAGTGAAATCATGTACTGCGTGAATGAGCCAAAAAAATTATATCTACAAAATCTTATAAAAAAGGCTACTTTTATTAAAGGGATTTTGCTTGAGAAACTATATAGGTCATATATATTAAAATGCATTAAGAATTGAAGTTTGTAATTATCTATCTATTGCTTTTATAAATTGCTACATTCAACTTCAGGGAGATATATAATCTGAAAGAATAAAGCAACTGATATTTTTTTATATAGTAGGTCGTACTATATTTAAACTACTTGCGTGATAAGTTTTAATTCTCAAAAAAGCTAAATAATACTGAGTAAAATCCTTAAATATAATACTTCTGTAAATAAAGTATTTTTTATTTAAGTACAACACTTGATTGTAAAATATTTCGTTTATTATCTCCACTGAGTTATTTTTTACTCATTTTTTAATTCCTTTACAAAGACAATTTTTAATTTTAGTCATTACATTTAAGTTTAATTTTTGCAAGTAGAGCTTTACTGGTCTTCGATCTATTATTACGTAAATGAATAAAAAAATTCAGCAGTGTTATAATGTAGCGAACAAAGCTCGGTCTAGACTCACCAGTAATAGGCGTGTAGGCTGACCCTGCCTTATATTCGAATTTATCAATGTTTTTTTTTAATAAAAATATGCTATGTACTTAACCAGTCCTGCAGCCGGATGCAGACTGACGCGTATATTCTACCGAATTTTACTCAACATATGCGGTCTTTTCTTAAACGCGTCATACTGTGCCAAATGCCTTTTCTCGAGAAATCCCAGTGGGGAAAAAGATTCTTTTTTGTGGTCCGAAATAAGAATTACGTGGGTCCGAGGGTATTTTTTATGACGGTCGGTCATAAATCATTAGCTTTTCTTTTAAGGGCCAAATTTGCGACGTAGCCTTTCTTATGGATTCATTTATTTATATGTTTATTAATTATTTTATACGAACGATGGATGTTTTCGCCTATTTATTTTTCTGAATTCTTTTTAATCATTTTTCTCGGAGAAAATGCGATTCTGTACGCATTTTGTTCACTTTCATCACTTACTTACACGAAAAGTGGGAGCAGCTTTTCCCCGCAAGCTCCCAAAGCTACATTCGTTACCTGCTATTTCAGCGCGGTTCATCAGCCGATGGGACCCGCTTCCCTCCCTCCGACTTTTTGTCGACAATCCATTTGAATATCAATTCAGAAGAGAGGTGAGGTTTCCCCGGCCAATTTGCAAGTCTGCGCGTAAGCGTGATTAAACGCGCTAACCTCTCCCACCCCCACTTCTCGCGCGTTCTCTCGCCTTAACCCGCTGATGAATAAAGAGGGAGAGTGAAGTGGAAGAGACACAGTGAGAGGAATTTCTCTCTCTACTGCTAAGTTTAGACCGGCTTATGGGGCAAAGCTTATGTTTGATTAAGGAGTTAGCGGGAGTTACCCGTTTTCGGGGGCAACTTTCCCCTCCCACTCCACAACATCACCGCTACTCGCCGATGTTAAGTACCTCCTACCGGCGAGGGGCGCGACTGCGAGTAGGTTGTTTTGGTATGGGAAAAAAAGGGAAAATGAAAGGCGGTACTACTGCGGCGGCGGGAAGGAATTCCGCGAGTATTGTAATCCGGAGTAAGGGCACTCGTGGGAATATGCGCGAACTCGCAGCGGAGGTATTTACGATAGGATTGATTCTCATTAGGCCGTGGCTAATTTGAGGATATGCCCTTGGGAGCGGGGGATGGTTTTGCTCGATGGCCGATGGGCAGGTCGTGGCTTTAGCATTTGACACGTCGTACGATTCCCAATCCGACCTAATAATGATTTGGTTAATTAAAGCACGAAATAGGTCACTGTTTCAATGAATTTGCTAAACGAGAGATTATTTGATTGCTCGCTTGAATCGTGAATCAAAGTTTAATGCATTCAGTGGATAAACCAGTGGAATACAGTATTTACTATTTCATTTAACTTTTCTTTTTGTGGTATGGAATTTTTACTGTTTTAACGCCTGGTAGTATAACTATACTAAAATTTATTAGTAAGGGTACTTCGACAAGTTTATCGGTTCAATTTTGGCATCGATTACCTTGGCAAAACTATAGAAATACATTTATTAGTTTCCAGAAGTATTTCAATTTAGCGAAGTAGCTACATAAAGCCAGAAGAGAACAATTTTTTGTATTAAATTTTATAAACTTGCGTGAAAATATTTATTAAATGTTTGCATTAAAATCACGCACAAAACTATTCAATAGTTTATCGATCTTCTGCGATAATCAAGTTAATGCAATCAGGACTTGTTTCAAGTAGATAAAGTTTCGCTGTGGTAAGACACATTTGAATTTGTACCTTGAATAATTGCGTCCGAACTCCGAGGACTTAGCAGGCGTAACTTTTAACGAATTTTCGCAATGTTAACGCATTAACAATTTATCTTTATTGTTACCCCCGGAACAAAAAGAAAACTTCGATTTAGCTTAATTAAAATGCAATTAATCAAGCCTCGGGCATTTTGGTCGCACTTCCCTCAGCCCAAATTCACGGTAATTACTTAACTATTCAAAACTTTCGGTGATTTACAATTGCCGTGCTCTTATTCACCCCTTACCTCTTTATCTGTTAATGCAACTCTTTATGCGCGCATCGCCGTCTGCATTCAAAGTTGCGCAATTTCATTTGTTACGAATTGATTTAACTTTCGTTATTTACTCTGCGACCCTGGTGCCCTTTCCGGCGAATTTCACATTTAAAAAAAGCCACGTAATTTCGCCCGACGCGGAGAAAATTTTATATAAAACAGAGTGAAATCGCCATACATCGTAATTTATCGCCGAGTTACGGGGCTTCGGTGTATTTTCGGAATACCGTATAACATCGGCCTGCCTCGGAGTAATATACTCGCCGGCTAAAGCCAAGCTGATTTGCCGCGCGCCGAACTTCTTTAAAATTCAGCGGCTTCGGTAATCCCGGCCGCTCCTCAATCTTGTTTTCGCCGCATGCCTCTAGTCAAAGAATTTATTTAAAAGTAAACCACCACGACCAGACCGCCGCAACTGAAAGTTTTACGAGCCGCATCGCTGCTTCGCTTCACTGTCGCAGATTTACACCCACCCATGCACGCGCGCCTTCACAGACACACACACACACACTTTACTGCATACATATATATACACACATACTAAGCTATAGGTAGATGCACATATATACTAAAACCACGGGGTTGCACATGGTCGCACACACACACATGCTTGCGAAGGAACACTTGCGTAGGTGGATGAGCGCTAGAGGATGAGCGTGTCTGTATGAGTATAAACGAGAGAAACTACGAGCGCGAAAGCTAATGAGTCTCCGGGGGATTTTCGGAGTCGATCGTTCGGGCACTTAAAGCCTCCATTGGCACTCTAGCACTTAATGAGAGAAGCTACTTGTTTTCGCTAACTGCTCCGCTTTGGCCCTCCTGTCGCTATCATTCTTGGGCCCTAGCTGCGACGCAGTGGCGGTAAAAAAAAATTATATGCTTACCCCAGTTGCCTCGATATATCACGGGAATCGAGCTGAAGTGGCTGTAATTTTCGTGAATCAGCCGGTCGTTAGTTTTAATTCGAGCACGGGCGGACCTCGATTCTAACCGACATTTGATTTTTTTTTTTTTATTAAAAACTTCGGACCCAATCTCTTTCGCGAAAAGCCTGTGATTTGCATGGACGCTGAGTAATCCGTTCTACGTTCAAAGGATTCGCGAAGCGCAGGCTCGCCGTTATGTTTACTCTGGGATCTTCCTTTGCAAATGAAAATTGATCGTCCGCCACGAGATGGGAGAAAAAATGCGCTGCGAACCCTTTTAAGGGCCTTTCAAGCCTTCAGTACACAATGTAGACATTCGGCCCATTGTTAACTTTCTTTGTTGGTTACCATCATCTCTATCAGTTTCCTTCTTTATTTTCATCGCGGCGCCCTTACACTTTTTTTCTCTTATTTCCCGCCTCCTTCTCTTTTTATTACTCCTTCTGCGCTACATCGAAATCGCACGGCTTTTTATCGGTTTCCTTCGCCTTCATTTTCCCGCTCGTACTCCCTCCTCTCTCTCTCTCTCTCTTCCTTTTTTTTATCCGGCGTCCGATCGCAGACCCTTTCGAAGAAATCGACTGATTCCTCGAAGAGGCACGGAACTTTTGCGAGAACAGCCGAAAATGGAGGGCGAGGAGAATTAAGAAAGAGAGACAGGCAGACAAAAAACAAGAGAGAGAGAAAAGGCGCAGGGCGATCGGCTGGAGCTCGGACGATTAGAAAAGTGAACTGAAATAGGTAAACGAGGCCGAGGAAGTACGAGTGCAGCTCGCGCAAGTCGGAGGAAACGGCGTAACGCTGGTGTTGTTACGTTTTATGGAAGGAAAATACCTTCTCGTAAAGATAAGCACGGACTAGGGGAGATATCGAGAATTCTTGCTTTCCCTCTCAAGGTCGCGCCTGGGGAATTGGAATTCTAAACAAGAATATTTGCTTATACTGCGGCTATCCTCGCGATGCGTCTCCCCAATGCAAAATTTACTCACTTTGGCCATTAGAAAATGTAAAAGGTATCAGTTTTTTTTACCCATATAGTTTTATATATTCAATTCATCGTCAAATAATAAGAAACACGCCGTTAAAGCAAAGTGAACAATTTACATTAATAATTTCGTAAGAAATAAAAATCTGTTTGGAGTCCGAAAGAAAAAATACGATTTTTTGTATTTTTATAATAAATAACAATCTATTTGGAAGTATCCATTGCAAATTATTAACAAAACATTCACTCGAGATGTGTATGTAATAATATTAAGAACAAGAGTTAAGACTCATAATCTTAATCGTAAAAGTTTGACCAAATAAAGAAAATTAGCTCACTGTGACCATGAAAAAAATCTAGTTTTATTTCTGTCTCAATAATTTACGTTGTTAATTATATTCAAAGCCATCGGCGGTGTGCAGGCATTAATTTTCTCATTACTTTCGGGTGCCTTCTGGCCCAGTGATTTCGATCTACCGGAAATGAGAGGCATTCATGCACGTGGGCCCGGCAACAACAATAACCCTTGACTAGTGTGCTTCCTCCCTTTCCCTCCTTTCCTCGTACGCTTCGATTTTAATAGGCTGTAGGTGAGGAAGACAAGGCCTGGAAGTAGGTCGAGCGGCGGGCACAGAGAGACATAAAATGGCAGAGATGGGCGAAACACTATAGGCCACCTCGGCGGATGCTTCAGGACGGCAGGGCCGAGGAGAGAAACAGAGAAGGAGAAAAAAAATATATAAATAATCCAGGATGAGAACGAGGGCCTTGCTCTTCACGAAAATAGTCCAGTCCCGCAGGATATCATAAATCGCCTGCCAGGTCTTTGCTCTCGAATGCGCGTGCTCCGCGCAAGGGGTGCTTTTTAAGTGCGAGAGAAAGCGCCAGAGACGAGGGGAGAATGTCGTGAGAAAAAGAAATTCAAATAATACACAGGCGTTCTGAAAAAAGGAGATACACTGTATGAGGAACGAGTAAGTATCTCGGGAGGATACGCAAGGATTTCCAGAGATGATAGAAATAGAGATAAACAAAGGGGGGGGGGGCGAAGATGGAAAATACAGCGTGCCGGTAGAATCTGCGAATCCTTAGAAAGGTCCGGAATCCCGGCGCTCGTGTGGCTCTGGCTGCGCACGCATTGGGGTGGGTCTTTCTCTCTTTCTCTCTCGCCGACCGCATGATCTTGCGAAATGCAGCTTCACTCGATCGGAAAGTCGAGCAGGGGGAATTGCGCCTTGCTCGCGCGAGTTCCGAGCAAACTTTATGCGATAACCACTTCTCTCTCTCTCTCTCCCTCACTCTATCTCCATCTCTCTCACTCCGTTCCTTATGCTCCCGTTATTTCTTTATTTTCCATTTCTTTTCGCCGATCTCCATTGTCGTCAATTCAGCTTTTATCCGTCTAATAGAGGGGAGCGACTCTCCCCACCTCAGTGGAAGATGCAGATGTTCCAAATGTTATCGAGTGAATAGATTCATTATCGACTTTTATTGTAGCTGCAGCACTCTGTAAGCATAGATTTCAGGAAGTTTGTGAATTTAGAATACTTTCAATAATAAAACAATTCAATTATGTGAACATATCGTTTTTGAGTGTAATTTATTTTGATCATTTTATTTTCGAACGTGCTGTGATAATAGCGTCAGCGAGTGATTTATCACGGTTGTCTCGTATAAACTTTATTAGTAATTTATTAAAGCGAGTAATAATTTTCATTTTTAAATTTTAATTCATATTTACACTTTATTTTAATTATCCTATCACGTGAATAGTCCGATTTATATTGCATTCTACTATGGTTTTAAATAATTTAATTTTCGTTTGTATCGATCTAAAATATTATAATAAATATTTGTCTGCAATATTTATTGATTTCTCTCTAATATATTTTGGATCATTACAAACGAAAATTAAATTATTTAAAACCATTGCAGATATATATGCGAGACAATGACTAGGGCGATTTATTTTTATAAAGTTAAAATACAATTTAACTACGCTTTCGAAGATGCGTCGCTGTAATAAAATAAACGCTATTTTTCGCTAACTAAACTTGAAATTATGCGGAGGCCTCCTCGCTAACACTCACCGGATGCACACTGCGCGTTCTTCGCTCGTGAGCCGTCGAACCTTCTGCGTCGCTTTGTATCCCAATGTCGGCGAAGGGACGACAGGGTGGTGATCTTCTGGCGTCGGGTGCACTGGAGGATGGTGAAGGCGCAGAAGTCCGGGCGATGCTCGGGGAGTTCGTCAACTCCTATAGCTATCCTACTCCCACTTATCGGTGTCAACGGCGTCTCTTAGCTACGATCTCCTCAATATTAATTTAGAAATGTTGATTTTGAAGTGCCCTCTTTTCGGGCTTGCAAGCTTAATTCTATTTCTGCCGACCCGTCCACTCTCTTCTTCGCCGAGTCCCTCTTCTGCCTCGGATAGAGCCCGCGGGACTCTCTATATATAAACATATATACATATATTTATATCGATCAATACACGTTTTAAGTAATTTATTTCGATTTGGCAGTGCTACTATTTTTTTTTTTTATTATTTTACAGCACAAGATTTCTTTTATTTAATTTTCTTTTTACGGTATTGATTACATTTTGTATTCAACGAGTAAATTAAAAACAAAATTTTAAATTTACTAATTTTTAATTTGTAGTCAGATGCTCTAAAAATTATTATAATTATTTATCTAAGTTTTCATGGAGAAAAACTTTTTCCGCGAATACCTAGTTTCAGTCCATGCAATTAGCAAAAGGTGGACTACGCGGGAAACCGTAAATAAAGTGAAAAAGTCAAGCTCAAATAGCAAACCGACAAAAAAATTCAGTTCGTCCATAAAGTATATACATATATATAGAAAGGTGTATATATATGTATATATATATTTTTTTTTCTATCTTCCTTCACAGCACTGGAAAGATGTATCTTCAGCTTTTTCTACACTTTCTTGGCAAGAGTTTCGGTCGTGTATGTATATAACGTGCGTTGGATAACTTTGCTGCTTTTCAGGTACATCCCTCCAACGTCTTTCCCTCTTCCCAGGCGTACTTCTAGTTTTCGCTCATCCTTACATAGTAAATTTGCAGTCAACTTTCCGATGGTGGTTTCAAGCACCGTAAAATTACGGTTTGAACGAAAGCGAATATTTTGCCGTGTTTTTTGAATATTTTTTTTTATTTTGACCTGATATTTCTGTATCCTCGCTTAAATTATGTCAAGTATCATAATTAATTTTGAAGTTTGAATTTTCGACTTATACCATGTGCTTAAATCAACCAACTGGAGAAAATATTTAATTTCAACTTTATGAATTTAAATGTCAACAATTTTCATTAAATTTTATTTAAGTTTCCAGTTGGTGATTTTATTTTTTAAATTTTACTTAATGAATTATTATATAATAAATTATGGTCGCATCATTGTGCTGGATTGTGAAATACTAACTATAAAAAATGATACATTTTCGTTAATTATAATGCAAAGGGTAGAATTAAATTAATATTTGTAATGCATGTTTGTATTGGAGTTTCATTAAAAAGGTATAAAATTTATTACAAAATAAATCTCTTCCTTTATTCGGATAAAGTAAAAGTTACAAGTTACAAAATCATAATCATTAAAGTGAATATTCGTTAAAATATTTTATTAATCTTTATATAATTTATTGTAAAAAATTATTTTATAATTATTTTAAAGTTTTATTGGGAAAAGGATATTTAAAATACTTTAATTCAAAACAATTGAAATGTAGGTAATAATTTTATGCAGAATATAAAATTCGCCAGCTTCCGCACGAGAAGTAAATTAAAAGAGAAATTTTCTATTAAAAGTCAATAAATTCTCCGTGATCCTTCAAGCCTCATCATAAATCAAGAAGTTAAATGTTAATAATATAATTTAATAAATAATGCACTCGAAGTTTAACAATTTTCAATATTCGTTTCATTAAAGTCAATCTACTAAATAAATTCTTGGATGACAATAATTTATTTAACTGGCAGCCTTCAAGGTAATATTCAATTCAAATTATACTACTTTTTTTTTAAATGTTCAAAAAGAAAAGGATAAAATAAATCTTGAACTCGTAGGTTAAACCGAACACGTCATTAACGTCAAGCTGTGCATTTTATGCAGTCGAATGCCATTATTGACATCCTTAACGCGCGATCAGTCCTCGACGAAAATGTACGAAAATGTAAAATCAGCGTTGCTCGCTCGCGAAACAGAATAACGCAATAAAAATACAAAACAGGAGTCGTAGAAGCCTCGTGGAACGATAGCTTTACGACGGCCATCGAACTATAAATGGGCTTTCGCTCAAGGGTCTCCCCCGCCTCGCCCTTGTAGGCGATCGCCGTTACCGAAAAGGATGCCGTTGCTTTGCATCTTTATTCACCTCGAAAACTCGCGCGTAACTGCTGCGCTCTATGCATATCCAGCTGTAAACTCATTCGAACAAAAAGGAGGGTCACGGATGGCCGGTATAAAATCTCCGTAAATCCAGTCGACGACGTGTACACAAGCGGCCGGAGATTATGGTATCCAAAGAGACTGGAGTTTCGCTTTTTAATCGCGTCTGCTGTCGGATTTACTTTTTCAATACGTCCGCTCGTTACAAGAATATTCAGTGGAAGCGCGTCGCTTTATCAGCGTTTTACTACCTAATAAAGCAGAAAATAAATTGTCACGATCTTGTTTTTTTAAAGTCGACTGGTCTTCCATATAATAATAAATATAATTATCACAATAGTAGATGATTTTGACGTAAAAATAATTTAAAATTTATTTTACATTTTCCAGAAGTAATATGTGACAGAATCTCACTAACTTTTCATTACTTTCTGTTCCTTTTGCATTATCAATAAATTAATATTTGTTTTTATTCTTTGCATTCTTGGAAAAACAATAAATATGAAGTTTCTAAAATAGAATTCCAAAAAATTTTTTTTATAAACATTTTAATGAAATATTTTTATAAAATAATTAAATTAAGTGTAAAATTATACAAAAATATTGTTAACAGTGACATACATTAAATTTGTGTCAATGAAACTGTACTTGGATGTTTGGTTAGCATGTACAATACCCGCCGTTTAATGTTTAATAAACTTTTCACCTCAATCTTTCTTTTATGGCAAGGACGCAGATGATATATAATATCACGTACTTTTTATCAGTAAGGTTATCTTTCCACGGTAAGTTCCAGGAATAAACCTCTCACTCTGCCAAGCAAGTTTTAGACAAACAGACAGTAATAGTATTTATAATTCCTGTTCTATTTCCGTCCGTCTCCGAAACACAATTATTTCCCGTGTTATTTTGTACAATTACCTGTAGTGAATGATAGGAATAATAAAAGCTAACACCCTTTCCCTTCTTTTTATAATGGATCTTAATTTTCACTGACGACAAAGAGGATAATCATAATAAATTCCCGGCTTTGAATTAAAGAAACAAATTTAGGAAACATTTTTTAATTAACTGCATAAAAATTCCCTAGATATTTGCCAAAATTAATATCCTTTAAAAAAAAAAAAGAAAAAGGATTTAATTTTTTTTAATTACGTGTAATATAGTGCATCAATCTCTTTCGCTTTCTCCTTGACTCTTCAGTCAAATCTCACTTGTGGCGCTGCGTTTCTCTCGAACAAAGTGCTAAGAATAAAGAAGAAGGAGAGTCAAGTTCATAAAGCTGGAAAGAGAGTGAAAAAAAAAAGAAAAAAAGCACGAAGCTCGCGGAGAAAAAGAACGGCGATGATGAGGTAGAGGAAGAATAATAACAAAAGTACAAGCCTGCTTCCGGAAGATATTAATCTCTTATAGAAGACAAAAAGGTGAGGAGGAGGAAAGGAAAGGACGGGCGAGGAGCGGGAGAAAAAAGAATAAGAAATGGCTTCTCACCGCCGGCACTCTCGATAGACTTCTTAATTTCCTTTCGGTAAATATTCCCCGACCAAATTGTGCCCGCGGAGCTTTTATATCCTCTTATTTTCTCTCCTCTTCTTTCTTCCCTTTTTTTCAACCCTCGATGATCTTTCGGTCGGAACTCCGAATGTGCAATAAAATTTGTGTTAGCATAAAAAAAGAAGGAGGAGTTACAATCGGAGAGGAAATATCTTTCAATTACTCGGAAGAAATTGATCAATCGCCTTTTTCTTTAATAAGATACGAAATATCGAGTTCTTCCTTCCTACAACGATTGTATAATAAGTACGAATATTAAATCAAATTTAAGACTAATCGATCGACGCAATTAGTTCTGTCTTGCAATAATTAAAACCAGTGCTATTATTCGAGCGAACTCCGAAGCGAAATGAATAGATCCAATTCTTCTATTTACTTAACGCCCAATAAAAAAAGGAGAGGACAGCTTCATCCCGACACATCCGACCCCTCTTAAGGTAACACCTCTTAATTTCAATCGTGCTCGAACTAAATCATACGTAATTAAGGAAAACGAGTCCCTCCGCCCTCGGAACCTCTCCAACGCTCCTCATCCCCTTACCTCTCCCAAGGCCATAAACGCAGAGTTTTAATGAAACAGCCGAAAGCAAGAGCTGCTCGTGTAGCGGTGGGAATCACTTTTTTCACGATTAGGAAGTTTACCGGCTCAAACGGAGAATTATTTTTATCCCCAGCGCGCGAGAACGCCGCTCGTAAACATTCCAATTTACAAAAGGAGCAGCGCGCGCGAAAGCGTCCACGGCGAGAAACAAAAGGGTGGGGGCGGCGAAGGGGTGGTTATACACAGGGGCGGCACGCGTTCGCGACGAGAGACGACAAAACTCAATTACAAAAGTTACAGTTGTTACGTCGTCTCGCTCTCGTTCTCACGCGCATCTCCCATGCTCCATCCTACTCTCTCCCTCTGTTCTTTCGCCGGACTCGCCCGTCTCGCCTTGCTTCTTCTTATTCAGCCGCTCTACTACTGCTTCTTCTCAGATGCGATGTCAATAGTTTTCATCTTTTATCCTTTTTTTTCGAAGTTGATGATGTTTTTGGATTTTTTTTTATCGTAGTGCAGCTAATTAATTAATATAGATAAGTATCTCGTGGAACGCTCTTTGGAGGAACGTTGAACTTTGCTAATTGGAGGAAAGGTATTCCTTGGTTGGCCTGTGATGATTAATTTGTATTGACTGTATATTTCGATATTCTGTTTATATAGCTAATCTACTTTGGCGTATAATCGAGGCTAATCGTGTTATTCCAGCGATGAGTTCTATTTCGATTAGTGGGAAATACGTTCAATGGCCCAAAAGCTTCTTCTGTTTCGTATCTTTGAAGATTTGCTTTCTTATTTACTAAGTTTAGTGTAATCATTTCAACATTATTTTTTAAAATGTAGTAATCTAAGTACACTTGTCTTCTTTAAAAATCACTTTGAGTAGAACAATGAATGACGAAGCGTAAAAGTACGCGATAATTTCTAATTGAAAACGATCGTATGGTGAAAATAAGGTTTTCAGCACCAAGCTACAAACAAGCATTGTACAAATTTAATGTTCAGCTAAATTTTGAATTATTGAATACTTAATAAATATGTAAAAATTAATAAAAAAATTTCCCTCTGCTGCCTCTTTTCTGCTTATTTATGAAAAAAAAAAGAGAAAGAAAACTATAAATGACCTAACTAACATAAACCAATTATAAAGTCATCAGATTAATGCAACAGCCCTGTTGCTTAGATCCTCTATAGCCACTTAGATGAGTCCCTCCTGTGACCGTCAAAAGTCCATTCCCTTCGGTCCACATGGAACCGTGCGCAAAATGTAATCGTCCCGTCGACTACGGAGGGAAAAAAATCGGCTATCCTCGCGACATCGGTCACTGCTCCGTAACGGCGCGTCTTTCCGCGTATTTGTCAGCGCTGTCGCCTCGCCCTAAAAGAGCTCTACTCTCCGCTCCTCTCGCCCTCGCTCGCAGCTGAGCAGTCCAGGCACGAGTTCGTTTTAATATGCAAGACGCACTTCCCAGACAATGCGAGTACGCGAGGGGGCAGAGGGGGCACCTCAGCGGGAGAGAGAGTAATAGTCGTGGAGGGGGCGCGGGGGGTTGGAGGAAACGCGCGAGAGCGACGGCATTTCGGGGGGATTCGCTTTAGAAATGGCGGGACTTTGTCATGTCCGGTCTGGAGATGACGGTTCCGCCTGTCTTGAAGTTTAGCCCTCCTCGGCCGAGGCGCGTGCGGCGCTCTCGCCCGCGCTTTGTCCCGTCGCTCTCCGTCTCTCGGCTTTTCGCTCGCGCTCGCTCCGCAGCGTGTCGTTTGATGTTCCCGGCTCGACGCCCAGTGTACACCAGTCACGTGAAATGACGGTCGTACGCCTCCTCTTTCTTTCTTTCTTTCGCTGTCTCTTCTTTTTTTTTCGACACTGGGCTAGATAGTCTTCGAGACGCGGTCTTTGGCCTCGCAATGTGTCAAACTGTTCTCTGCGTTTATACTTTCGAATAGGCGTCATGTATTTTTTTTTTTTGGGGGATAGATTCGTTGAAGCGAACGGTGCTCGAAAAGAAGTACGCCAGTAGTGGTATGTACGAGCAGCAGCGGCATGCAGGCATAATGTAAACTGGATAGAAAGCTGAAAAGTAGAAGTCAGGTCAGGAAATTTATTCGTACGATCGTCTTCAATATTGTATGAATATCAAAATTATTTCTATTTTTTTACTATTTACTATAGCAATATATTTGATTATAGGGAATATTTTTTTAGGAATTTTTTAGGAAAGAATACTATAATAATTTATATACAAATTTATCCAACAGTATTTACATATATTCAGTAACATGATTTAATTATATTTGTAATTTAATATTTATGTAGTCTAACTCTTAATGCAGACAATTAATACTAGATGCATACATCGAGAATTATAGAATTATATGTTCGAATAAATTGAAAATCATAAAAAGACATTTTTCATACCAGAAGAGTGTCACCTCCGGAATACCAATCCATGTAAAAATTTGCATTGATAATTTTAGTTGACATTACAAATGAAGCGAAATACCTTCAATTTGATCGCATAGACTTTCATTCAACTGCATAAATCACATATTTAGTCAACATTGTCATAAAGGAAATTAAAAAAATATCGCATGAATAGGTACATTTCGAAGCGATTGGTATTCCGGAGGTGAGGCTCTCTCTTGATCAGTATTTTAAAATTTCCAATCGATTACTTTACTTCCGATAGTCTCTACTATAGATATATATTAATCGCCTAAAGGTTAGTATCAGACTACTACGAGACGTACAATATTCATTTTCTAAAGGTTAATCAGTCTCAACACTCAAGGTACCAAGTAAAATATTTTCAAGATTTCTAATTCGACCAGTGTACTAGTCAACGCGTGGCAGTATTCAGTGAATTGCCAGGCTCATCTCCACAACGGACAAGCAGATTCTTGCATTTTCCCGAAAGCTTATCTATCGCTGCAGTACATCACACACACCGCCATCTCCCACTGCTGCCCATGATAGTGGAACTGAACCGTGCCGCCTCGTAAAAACAAATAAAAACCGAGTCACGCTTTAATTCATCAAAGCGTGCGAGCACACACGCTCAATTAACCATCTGCGTCGCGAAAGGTCGATTTTCACAGGCGCGATTGAAATAAAGCCCGCCCTCGGCTCGGCGAAATCGAGGATGCGAACGCACGGGGGAATGAGCGAATGAAAAAAAATAAAAGAGTCGACGAAGAGAGAGAGAGAGAAGGGGGGAGGGAGGGAGAGTGAGAGGCGAAGTGAATAGGTAGGCGAATGGGGTGGAGGCGAGGGACTGAAATCGTTACGTGACGAAACTACGTTACGGGGCGCGGCGGCATCCCTGGAAAATGAGTTCCGGGTGACTTCGCTGGGCCCCGTGCGCGCGCTCGTGAAACCGGTAACGTCGTTATCGGTCTCGCGCAATAAAGGGGAATTCGGTCCGTCCCCCTTGTTCCATTGCGAGGCGGGCTGCGCCGCTCCCGACGACTCTTATGCGTCGCCCGCCGCCGCGATTTTCCCGGCGCTTCGAAACCACCCCCTCCGGCCGCCGCCCCCTCTCCCCTTTTACGTGGACGATCTCGTTGCCGACGGCTGTTTTTGTCGCCTCTGGCACGCGACTCGTTGACCGGAAATCTGTCTTTCCGACTTTCACTGTCGCCGCGCTTCTCACTTTCCCTCTTTATTTTTGTTGTGATCTCTGCGTGTTCCATTGTTCGACGTTTAAAGCTCATTTTTCTCTTTTGTCTTTTTTCCCCGATGCTTTTATTTTTGTTGGAAATCAATGCCAGTGTGGTACGTCATCTTTTTTTCATTATGATTCTGTTTTGTATTTTGATAGGAAGTATTTTGAACCTAACTAAAAGTAAATAATTATACTCTTTTATGCACGAAATTTTCTCGTAATTATATGTGAAACTGTATGGAGCCTTGATGAAGCTGTTTGTATATCCATGAATAAACGAGTCGAAAATTTTGCTAAAATATTTCAGCGACGGCGTATTTTTAAATTCAAATGCAAAAGCTCAGTATGAGAGATAATAGTGTACCTCAAGGCTGTGATTTTTTTGTACGTAAACAACTTTTTTCCCCGGTATAGTCACCGCATATGTCTACCAAATTTTCTGTTCTTTTTTCATTCTTCTTTCACATTTCACGTCACTAGTCTCGAAAAGTTTCCTGTAAACATAGTGGCACGTAAAAGAGGTCGTCAAGTCTAAAAGTTTGAAAAGATTCTTGTTTTGATTTTAAACTTTTCAAAATAAAAATACTTAAGTAAAAGAAAAATTATTTTATTGGCCATTTGCATTTTATTTAAATATATTTACAGAAGCGCAGAGAAGCAGCGTTGTTTTTACTAAATTTTAATTTCACCTTTCATTTACCCGAGCAGAAAGAACATTTTACGCAGTTTTGCACGCGAAATTCATTAAATTCTGCTTGACGTTTTCACGAGACTGTAGAATTTATTAATTAAAAATTACAGAATATATCACTCAAAATCCATCTCACCGCGAAAAGGCTCCATTTAAGAATAAATCGCGAACTTCCCGAGCATCCGTCATTTCTTTCAAGCTTCGCTCTTTTCCCCTCCCGCCGTTTTATCTGTCCATCTCCTTCTCTCCTTTTCGCTCGGTTGTCTCTATTTCATTTTCTACCAGTATACACCTTCCCTCGGTCTTTCGCATTTTCTCGGTTGCGCGAACGCGGAATCCGCAAATGGAGAATCCCGAAGGCGACCGGAAACGGATTTACGGCCTCGACGAGATTTTCCCCGGGTGCTTTTCTTCGAACAATAAAATTTTCGAGCCACTTGAGATTCAATGAGAATTAAAATCACGATGGCGAATTCGGTGGTCGGCTGTATGCTCTCTTCTTCTCCAGGCTTCCTCTCGTTTCTCCTTTCGTTCTTTTTTTTCTTCCTTTTTACGCCCTTTATCTCTTTTTCGCTAGAAAAGTGTGCTGCCCTGAAGAGAAAATCCGCCGGCTTCTCCGTCCTTTTTTCCATGCATATTTCATCCGTCGCTCGTCATTATGATGCTCGGCTCGACAGCTTCACGCGCTTAGGCAAAGACACCGGCGTCCATTATATTGTCACAGCTAAGCCCGAATTTTCATACTCTGGTAAATTTTCATGGTCAACATTGGCGATTTATACCTTTATTTAAGGCTTTTAAAAAATCTTTTTAGAGGCTCGTGCTTTACATTAATATTTATTTTTTGGCACTGCGTTTCTTTTTAAATGAACTCGCTAATTCTTCGCGAGGTGAGAATTTTTTGTAATTGTATTGAGGACACGAAAGTACTACAAAACTTAAAATCAACTTTCTATTGCAATTTTAAATCGTCAAGAATAGATACTTAATTTTTAGGATTTTTTAACGCTTTATTATACTGATGGTCTACCAAAAAGATAAGTTCAAAACCTACGAGCTTCATCATTTTTCATATTTTAAAAAATCTCATGCGACATCTCCCGATCCCACGAGTAATAATATTTATTTTAAATAATATTATTATCATCTGTACTAGAACGAATGGTTATCATATCCTATACTATACTAAACTACATTATTGTCATCGTGCATCCTGGTCTTTGGGACAAGTTTTAAGGAACTTCCGTTCGAGCATTCGAAGCAAAAAAGTATTCGATGTATATCCCAACGCCAATGTATTCAGTGTAATCGTAAAAGTTTAGCCCGGCATTTAATCGGAGTTCAGCCCGACGAATAGACAATACTGGGTGCTCGCCGGAAAATTGGTAGGAAATAGCGACACGTTTTGCTCCCTCCTCCCACTTCCGCTTCCTTTTTTTTTCGCCGGAC
The DNA here is from genome assembly GCA_018906775.1 of Sycophila sp. Sp_5. Classification (NCBI taxonomy): domain Eukaryota; kingdom Metazoa; phylum Arthropoda; class Insecta; order Hymenoptera; family Eurytomidae; genus Sycophila; species Sycophila sp. Sp_5. The sequence continues at coordinate 922,431 of JACCID010000058.1, forward strand.
CCGGCGTAAAATGAAAGTCGTTACGACGGAGCCACGATCGGGCTATCTTTACACCCACACCAACTGCCCTACCGGTCACACGCATACGCGAAGCTAAATGAACTATATTGGATAAGCGAAGCGAGGGCGAACAAAGTAATGGCGCTCGCCGGGGAATAGTTTTAAGTGCTTTTCCGTCACGGCTCATCGCTTAGAAATCTGTTCTGTTGGGCGCCGCTGCCGCCGCCTTCCGCGCGACTTCTTTTTCTCGAGTTTAGTGGCTGGCTCGCCCGCCCGACAGACGGGATAAATCCTCTGCGCGACTCCTTCCCCCCCGCCCCTTTCTTTTTTCTCGCAGCGCCCCTGAAAGGCTGCCGCTTGTAATTCAGCCTTTGCCGACAGACTGCGCCGCTCTCAGACCTTAATCGTCTTATGTCGATTCTCTTAATGCGTTTGTCACATTCTCAATGGCCCGATGAAAGTGCCTTGGTGAAATTATTTTCGAGCGTGGCTTTATTAGTCGATTGTCCTGATAATTGTATTGTCTCCGTCACTGCAAGGGAATTGTGAGGGAACACAATTGGATGTGGATGATTGAAGAACTGTGCAGTAGAACTGTTGTGTCGCGACGTCAAAGTTTGCAATTGAAAGTATTTCTTTTTTTCATGTTCAATATCGCGTTCGTTCACGCTATTGTTTGGAAATTATAACGCTATGCAATCGAGTAATAGAAAAATCGATTCTGTGAAGTTTAAGAAACAAAATTAATAAAAGTGAAGAGAAATTAAGAGGAGTAGAAAATATAACTTACTAAAATAGATTATAAGGAAAATCTTAATTATGAGCGGCATTCGATATTTTAAATCTTTTTTATTTCATTTCTATAATCGGTTTTATATTCTTCTTATTACCATTTATTAAGATTGACAATAAATATTGTAGCTTTAGCAGCCGAGTATTCTTCTGTTGTGAAGAAAATAGTTCAAATTAAATAAAAAGAAACAATATATATATAATGACGAGATAAATTTCCATGTAATTCCTTAGCATGGTAAAAGTACGGCAAAATACATATTTACGAAGCGGTATAAATTCCTAACGAAGAGATATAAAGTAAAATGTAAATCGGCATTTATACGCTTGTAAAATTGCCCAGTGTGGAATTAAGTATTTTATCCTCTCGCCACAATTTATCACGCGAATAAAAAAGATAAATAAAACCGCGATTGGAGGATATTATCAATAACAATTTGACCGTCCCCAGTAAACGATAATATACGTCGCCCCCACGAATATAAGGAATACGCGCACGCGCCGTTCGATCTCCCCGTCGCATTAGGACGTCGCAACATCATGAAAAATATGTACATCGGGAAATTATGGAAATAAAATTACTGCCTTTCCCGCGCTGCTGGGATGAGGATCAGCGCCAACCAACACACCCTCATCGGTAGCAGGGCAATAAGCCATTAATTAATCGCGATTAACCGAAATTATAATAAGCATATGAAATCGCACGCATCAATTAGGAAAAACAATCACGGCAATTACTCGCCTCCATACCTCCGCAATGACGATACCAGCGCCCGGCGCGCTCTTTCTCTCTCTCGCTCTCGTCTGACCGTTCCCATGGTTACACTACTCATTTATTTCGATCGGCATAATCGCGCGCGCGAGTAAACTTAGGTCGATTTTACGGGCAGTTCCCTCTGTATTCGCGTCGGTGCTTTCCAAGGCGGCTACCCCTCCTCCCCCTCAGGGGTGACTTTTAATTATACACGCTGCCAGGTAGACCGCAAAACCAGTCAAAGTGAATTTTCATCGCTTGCCCGTCGCAACTGTTTCTCTACGCACTGTCCATTAACTGGCGTTTCCCTCTGTCTCCATCCGGCCGATTCCCGCTGCTCTGCGCTCGCTCGCCGCTCGGTAATTGATAATTACGCTTCTTCCTTTGTTTTTGCCACTCCGTTTTCAGCTTGTTTCAAACTGTTTGACTTCGGTAATCGTTTGAATAAATATCACCGCCAGCGTACAAATCCGATTTATTAGATACAATCAAGCTATTAAATTCTTTGGGCGCATTGTTTCTTTTCAGCGCTTTTAAGACTGTTGATAGACGACCTCGAGAGTGCCAAAGAACCACCATTGTTGTAATAATTCTTTTCAGGCGGAGTAATGATACGCTGATGGTCTATATAAATTCGAATAGAAACTTTACTTGTCGAAAGTCTTCAACCTAGAATAAGTGCCTGTTGAATAAAATAAACTTACTACGTAAGTGAATATTATTACTCTTTGAACAAATGTAATTCGTGTACTTGTACTGGCTAAATGAATATTGATGTAGGAGTAATTAAAGATTAGCTACAAAAGAATTTTTTTTTATTCTACTTTAGAGATTTTATTGTACGATTCTTTTAATAATGTTTTATTCAGACTGTATTTACTGGAACTGAAACAAAAGTTTGCTATTTCATATAGTATCTTTTCTTAGATTTATTGCATTATTAATCACACTAGTATAAAATCAGATAATTAGAAGTCTAAAAGTACACTCTAAACCCTAAAGAGTAAAATGGGGACAAATTTTTTACATTTTCTACTTAAAAAAAAAAAAAAAATACACATTAAGAAGCTGGAAAATACGAAAATGTAAGTTTTAATCTTTACCCAAAGAGTAAAATAAATAAATCATTATTTATGAAAAATAATATTCTTTTTTTTTTGCCGTACAACTGATAAAACGATTGTTTTAATCCTTATAAAGTAAAAAACGACCGTTTTGCTAAAAAAAATTGACTCTTTAGAGTTTAGGGTGTACATACCCTCCAGTTTCTATAGAATTTCATAAATTTTAACATAAACCTATTCCTCAGTATGTCAAAATAATTAAAACAAATTTTCAATAATTCACGAACAAGTAATCTCTACTATTCATCAATTAACAGTAAACTACGTTTATCTCTTATCTAAGATAAAAGAACAACACAAAACAGACTCCATCTGCTTATTTCATCTAGACTAGCTTATTACTATAATTTCAAGCGCAGCAACAAACAAAGTAGCATCGTAAACTAATCCGTTTTTATGCGATCGTTCATGCTCTGCTGGCATAAAAGCAGGCCAGATATTTCTCGCTTAATTCCATTTTATAGCGCGACTGCCACGCGGCGAGTGTACCACTCGGATGTGATAAAGTGCGCACTCGCGGATGCGTTATGATCGATCCGACGAAATAATTAAGTACTATGCCCGCGCGAAAATGAACGACCTCCCGCTGGCCAATTCGACACTGATGCTCTCTCTGTTCTCTTTCCCCCTCCCTTCTACTCGCGCCAGTATTATATTCCTCAGTAGGCCCGCCATCGCTGTATCCATCCCCGGAGTTACTGCAATATAGGCTTCGGCATCGATTGGGCGAAAATTTTTCGCCGCAGCGGCGATTCTTCTTTTTCTGCTACCTCGCCTTTTCGGGCTGTCGCTTCGTTTCTCTTTTTTTTTGCGAGTGATGTACAAAAAAAAGGAAACGTAGTTGGGAAAGAGATAGCGAAAAAGATAGAGAGAGAAAGAGAAGGCCCGAGGAGATTGAGGGAAGCTTCCGATTCCGCGGCAAGTTCCACATCAATTTTAAATTATCCGAACTTCTCGGCGGGAGAAAATTTAATCTTATAGTACAATAATTTTCCTCGTTCGGGAGAAAGGCTGGAAAGAGAAAACCGCGAGGGAAGAGGTACGGGTGTGGCTGCGAGGGGGAGGCGACAGGTGAGGATATGAAAATCCGAAAGTTTTCCCAGTGAAACAAAAAGATTACGTTTTCCCGCGACGCGGAAAAAGCCAGCGGACTTGTTGAAGGTGCAAACTGAGCCGCGACTCCCGCTCTAAAGTTGCACGGGGAAATGAACAAGGGCGCGAAGGACGGCGAATGGAGGGGGGTGCGGAGAGAAAGAAACTTATGTGCGGGGGTGGCGGCGGCTTCCGGTGGTGAGGGCGTCGAAAAACTTTACCGAATCGCCTTTATCCGGAAACGTCGTCGTCGGGGGAGGGCGAGGCTCGTGTGCGAAGTTGGAAGGGCTCGCGGGCCATTTTCATCTTATAACAATGACGATTGCTGCGAGTTGTGCATTTACCCCGGGCGCCTGCTTTCGCCGGCAAAAAGGCTAACTGTCGTTATAGTCGGTGTAAGCGGCTACTTTCGTTCGACGACTGTAGTATCGATAAATGTTGTTGATTTTTTTTTCAGTAATTTTTAATTTGTTGACTGCAGTTTCGTGATAAATTTAGGATTTTTTGAATAAAGGGCTTCTTCTATTCTATATAAAATTTAAAGAAATTAATAAATGACTGCTATTTAACACGTTCAAAGATTATTTTATACAAAGGACTTTTAATTTGTATAAAATTTAAATAAAGACATAAGTGTTAAGATAAAATAAGATAAGTGTTTATAAGAAGTTTAAACAAATAAATAAAGTGGCCTCTGATTTACTAATTACACAGGTACCATAAAAATATTTGATATTTTTTAAGTCGTTTACAATAGCAAAAGAGATTACTATTTTAATTTTTACGTCTATTAATTTTGATTCAGATTTTTAATCAAGCAGAAAATTCAGACGCTTACTAAAGTTTCTATAGAGCCTGATTTTACTCTTGCTGAGAAGGAAAGAACAATTAGATAAACTTCAATTCTCATCCTTTCCTTATTTTCATGAGATTCTATCGGTAACTTCAGAAATTTCACTCACCCTATTTGATATTGATAAAACTTTTATATATCTGCATAACTAATTTTTACTTATGTTAATCCTTTTTTAGTGCGTAAAGTACAAATATTATGAATTGTAATTCATTTGCATAATGTTTCGATAACATTTTTATTAATTAATGTATTATTAATAATCGTTTTACTTGTGAATAAAGAAAAATAATAAATAAATGCATTAAATAAGAGAATAATAGTAATGATAGTCGAATTTATTAATAAGTCAAAGCCACGCCAATTGTTCGACTATCTCGTAAAAATTTCCTAAGTTTGTAAAGTATCTCTCAGAATAAGTGAATAATTACGCATTCGGCATTAAAAAATCGCTCATTCAGATTCAACGAGCCCAAAATCTTCAATCCTCTGCAATCGACATTAAACAACGATTAAATAAAAAAAAACCAATAGACCGCCTTCGCTACCAAGATTTCACGACGCACACTAATCAGAAAATTAGCTCACTCGTGTAGTCAACAAACCTCGCTCCATAAACTCTTTGACTCGAGCACCGTGTGGATGCATTGACAGTTACACAAGCGGAAAGTTACTCCTCCAACGAGCCGTCAGCGTGCGACTCCTTCACTTTAAAGTGACGCCCGAAGAAAGCTCGCGGTGCGCGACGAACAGCATACGCTATATGCTTTCCAGTTTTACCGGCGCACGCATTCGTCTCTCCGGTGCCTCCAACAAATAGGAGTCGAGTGGCGGTCTATTATTTGCCGGGCGCGTGGTTGCCTGGTCTTGAAGAAAAGATCGAGAAACGGAGCGAGAGAGAGAGAGAGACGAGGGCTAAAGTCTTTGACTTTCGTGACGTACGACTGTTGGACAAAACGTAGCGTTCGACCTTAATTAACGAGCTCGGGGGAGGAATGGAGGGGGAGGGAGTATTTTTGCACTCAAGAATTCGGTGCGCCGCGTGCCGAATGACGTTGAAATACGAGGACTTCCTCTTTCTTTCCCTCTCTTGCGAGCTTTCAAAACACATCGGTCGGCCGTTTTTGCCCGGACAGCCTCCGAGCAGCTGCTGCCGTCCGGGGAAAAAAGCGACTTGTCGAATTCGTTATAAATCAATGAGGAGAGCGAAAAAGAGAGGGAGCAATGTGGTAAGAAAAATCTCGGGCTTTCTTCGGTTTCCTGTGACGTTTTCTTCTCCCCCTTCTTCCCTTATAGAGGATTTTGTTTCGTTTTTTTGCGACGTTCTCCCCTATTAGGCGGTCGCGCGGCTTCGTGTATTTGGACAAGCCTGCTTTCTCAATTAGGGACTTTTTTCTCGGTGAAAGTTAGCGTCAATGCTGTGTCGCCACCTTTTCAGCTGACACCTCTTTCACGACGTGATGAATTGCAAGGCTTTTTCTACGTGGCTTTTGTGCTGTTTTTTTTTATTTCTTCTTATTTATTTATTTTTTATAATATTTCGGTAGGTGTAAACGTTATTTCTTTCCGGAATATAGTGTTGTGTGTAATTAAAAAGTTTAATACTTCTGCGAATAAATTTTGAATAATGTGTTTAAAATAGACAAATAATCGTGGATTTTGTAACAAAATTTTTCAATAGTTATAGTATTCTCTCTGCATGAAATGGAATAAAAAATAATTTCGAATAGCTTAATTAAACATATTACTGTAAAGTTTGATGTTATTGCAATTCAATTGCGCTAAGTAGTACAGTCTATAATAAATCGAATTAATAGATGGTCTCATTAGCTTGTGATAAAACAAACTAATATAGATCACGCCAACGCTTAATTAACATTGATTAATTAAAATCAAGCGATGCGAATGAAATCCTAGCAATTTCATAAGATAATCATTCCGGGCTGCTTTAATTACCATAATGCTAAATGCACTAGTAACAATAATTATGCAAGTTATTCAAACTAAATGGTTAAATGAATTTATTGGTTGACGTAGACCCCAACGTAAATACATAATACAGTTTTGTACTACCATATTAATTGATCCATTGAGGTTAACTGCGAAATATGTGCATTCAATGCAAGTGCTTTTGTACTGATTCATCGTTTAGTTATACTTTACAATAAAAACTGCAATTCAATAATACTTTATTCCATATTTTTTTTTTTATAATAAAAGTATACTATGAATGGACTCGTTGAATGGGCATTCGAACGAAAGGATCATGAAAAATGAATGATTATTACACAAATTGTATAAAATATAAAACTTTATATATAATTTTAAAAAAAGTTATACCTTCATTGTGAATATTAAAACCAGACTAACAAGTTATTCGTTCAGTCCATATCAAATTCATAATAGCGATCGATTTCAAAGGACTCACAGAGAATAAAGAAACTAAAATAAAAATTCTTACAAAATAAAAAATAATTCTCCCCTCTCTGTATTATACCTCATTAACAAGTTATCCACTCGGCTCATCGAGACTCTTGATACTCGTCGACTCTAGGTCAACTGGTCCCTTTCATCCCGCGCATTTACATTTAACTTTCGTACGCCTTAAGATTCCTCCGGCGAAATCCAAATCCGCTCGCTCGGGCGCTCGTATTTACCTAATTCCCTCCGAATTCGCTGCTCCCCGTCGTCGCGAGGCACACCCGGCCTATACTGCCGCCGCCCGTCTTCCGCCGGGCCCCCGGTGTTGTCATTCAATTATGTATCCGTGCAGCTCGCGTACTGCAATTTGTTGCTCTCGGGTGACGAGGCATCGGCCCGCGCGGAGAGGCAGACGCTCGAGAGAGTTGGCCCCGACGCGAAGTGGCAAAAAGTTACCCTCCGACCCGGCGGACTTATATTCCCGGGGCCGCGCGCGCGAGAGACCAAAGTGGGAAGTGGGTGAAACGTGTTGCAAAGGTAAATCGTTAGCGTTAACTCGGGCCCCCCGGCCGGCCTCCCGACCGAAACTTTGTAATTCCGGGCGAATTCCCGGAGTTTTCTCCCGTGGCTTCGCGATTAAATTCTATCGTTTCGTGCTTTAAAACGGTTAGCTGCAGAGGGGGGGGGGGGCGAGTTCGGGATGAAGGTGGTGGTGGGTGAATGGGTGAGACGATGGAAAGAGCCCGGCAGCCGTTGGGTAAACCTTTCATTTGGCAAGCCGCACCGAGGGTGTAGATACACCTTCCATTAGGAAAGCTAATTCCGCAATGGACGAGAAAAAGGATAGCGGAGACTGATCTTTTACTTTTGTTTCTGGCGAGCTTTCACGTACGCCGAGTTGAAGACTTCCGTGGGATTACCCTTAGCGGTAATCTGTTATTGTTTTGTTCAATATCGCGTGGGTGAGGATAAATTTTTCTGTCTCGGTTCTTTCACGAACTTTTTGGATTCATATTATATGCCGTAATTATATGCGAAGAGAAATCCGATGAAAAATATGCAAGATAGCAGTGCAATTTTGATATTTGCGCAATAAATTTTTCGTAGGTTTCATTATGCGATAAATTACAAAAATTTATCAGACTTAAAATCATAGTTTATTATTTATTTAAATAGAACATCATTTAGATCATTTTTTCGTTAGCCAATTCATAATATTCATGTTTAGATATAGAATGTTCGTATTATTTAATGCAACGATTTTAATCTTGAATGTGTACCAGTAAACAAGAGTATAAGGCCATACTATGGACTCTTTGTAAGAAGAAATAGACTAAATACAGTTTAAATAATTTTTTAAATAAAGTTTTTCATAAAAATTGTCAAATTACAAGAATATTTTTAACAACAACACGTGAGAAGAGCCTAGTACAAACAAATGAAATAATTTCTTGAGATTTGTAGTTGTTACGAAATTATAAATAATGAAATCAAATTGCTCTTCGTCGAGTTTTTAAAAAAAGCTCTTGAAATGAACATGAAAATCACTGTAATTTCAATGAATAATTAAAATACGTCAGTTGTAAACCTCAGCTGACGGTGGATAATTTTCTCCCTCTCTCGTTAAAATTTATTATAACCAGTTTATTTTTCCAATTTATTTTTAAAAATCAATCTCAGGACTCTATTTTCTTCAGCGCTTCATTAAAAATTCAATTCCCGTAAAATTCTTCGTCGGGGTTGGAAAAAAAATAGAGAGATCGAGCGAAAGCAAGAAAAACGAACAGATTGAATTTGCGATAATAAAGAGAGTAAAGGTATGCTCAACATTCTTCGTCGCGCTCTATAGGTAAACAAATTTTCAGCGGATTTTCCTTCGGAATATCGAAATAAAAAGTATATATCGAGACTCAATCGAGCGGCAACAATTTTTTCCTCCAGACGAGCCACTAAAATCGTAATGCCGGAGGGGGTGGGCCGTTTCCCCGAGTATACGCCAGCGAAATGAAAGCGGAGCGGTCGCGCGGGGCGAGACCCCGTGAAGAAAGTATTGACGACGGGCGAAATGAGAAGGGCGCGGGCGGAGGCGGATGAGGCGAGATTCGATCGTCGCAGCAACAATTTTGTCGCTGTACTGCCTCCGGTATGCCGCGCGGGAGTCGGCCGGGCCGCGTGAAAGGGTACCGAGCAAAAAGAACACCCGGACGGCGAGAAGTTGAAAGAGGGAGAGGGAATAATTCAGGAGGGTAGGAGATAAGAGAGAGGACGGCCAGGGGATGGTAGAGTCGGAAGAGGTTGGATCGTACGCGTGGGGAATACACGTGGAGGTGGAGTTTCGTAACGGAGTCGTCGCTGAAAACTTTTTGTTTATGTGAATGGCACAAAACGCGCGCGACTTGGAAGATGCATGATTTCGCGGTGTCTTGAGAATTGCTACGCTCTCGAGTTTTCTACGTAACTAGCGGGATCGATACTTCTCTTCGTGAAAAATAAAAATTTTGTTTCTACGCGATATTACGACGGAGTAACGTGTTTTTTTAATCCTCTCTTATTTTCCGTAAAGATTAGCTAAGCGACGCACGAACTGTACTCATAATTTTTATGGGTATTTAATATTTTAAAAAATATCTAACATATATGTACGGAATTTTAATTTCTTTTAGCTTTGCAATATAAACCGACTCGATCTGTATGTCTATGGTGTAATTTATCTTTAAAGAAACGAGGGCAGGATGGTGTATAGCATCATAAGAAGGAATTTTATTGATTAAAAGATAAAATATCGTTTAAGTGGTAAGAAAATATAAAATATTTAGATGCATATTCAATTTGATTAATCAAAAGAAAGTTCAACAGAATAAAACGTAATAATTGACTATAAAACATCAATTTTTTAAAAAATAATCTGCACTAATAATTATAAAATTAACAATATTAACTCTTGTGGAACTTATTTATTTTTTTCTCAATGATAGTACAATTTTTCACATGTTATTAGATTTTTAACGGTTATTAAATAGGCAAAAATATCAGTTGAATCATTTAATCTTTGGAAGAAGATAAACATTTCGCAAAGGGTATCATTACTACCGGTTAAATATGGACATTAATTTGATCTTCAGTTGTATTTTTTAAATAGATCAAAGCAAATAATAAAAAAAAAAACAATAAATTATCACATCCATTTAATTAAACGCATTGAAATCCACTGTCCTTTATAATTCGAAAGACGTAGCAGGAATTTTCATCAAACTCGCGCGAGATTAGCGGCATAACTCGCGTCGCGCGCGAGCCAGCAACGACAAACTCCAAAGAAGTGCAGCTCACAGTGAAATTGAAAGGGTGCGCCGAGCGAAGAAAAAAAGACACGAAAGACAAACAGAGGGGAAGCAATTGATTAAAAAAGCAGTCGAAGAAAGCGCAAAAGAATCGCACAGAAGCTACGGAAAGAGAAAAAAGAGGAGGGGGTGGTAGCGAAGCTGCTACGAGAAGCGCGTGGGGTCCGCGCAAAAAGTGGAGGGAGAATAGCGCGCTATGGGTATCCAGCCGGGACATTTTGCTGCGAGAGCCGCGGACTATGGATCCGATGTGCACTCGAGCCGAACGGCTAATTCGAAACGTGCGACGACTCGGAATATCGAGACGCGCGCGTACCACTTCTGCGCCTCGCCCAGTCGCGCGAACGCGCCACGTAATACCGGAACTCGCTTAAATTCCGATTTTCGTGTATACGTCGGTCTTATATGTATATTCATATTACGAGCGGGGCGCAGCGCGAGGGACGAGGAGGACCGTACTCGAAAAGAGAGTTTAGCCGTTAGTCAGGCTCGATGCGTCCATTGCTTTTCCGCGCATCGCCGCGTTTCGCTTAATATCCCGGGGTACTTCTCCCCTCTCACCCCCTCTTTCGGATCTTGCATTCTACGGCGCTTTCTCCTTGTCTCGTGCCAGGCCCCGGCCGCGAGTTTGAATGCACATTTTTCCCGGTCTGACGTCGAATAAATCGCGCGCGAATGCGAAACTCGCATTAATGGCGTGTCTGTTACTGTCGGCGAGTTTGTCATTTTTCAAGGATCTCGCCCTCGACGACCTTTCTTCTGCTTGTACACGCGGAGGAAAAATTTATTAGGGTCGACGTTATACCTTGTCACTTTTTATTTTTTTTTTATTTTATTTTATCGCCAAGTTTCGGCTTCGAAGTGTAATGTGCAGAGGATAATCGACTTTCGAGTTGCGTGCGATACAATTACATTTCAAATGTGCCATAAAAATAAATTATTGCTTACACATTTGTATAACAGGGATTTTTGAATGCTATAAATAATCATTTATAAGAAATCGAGTGAATACACTGTAGGTATGATTTTATCGATTCTAAAAGCCGCACTTTCGATTTAAATAAAAAAAAAGATATTCTAAATTTGACTAATTTGATTAGTATATTATTTTTTAATAATTTAATTTTATTAATGTGTAACGGACACTTGCCCGACGGACGTTGATTTTGACGATCTATATGTAGGGCTTATGTAAATAAATATCTAATCTTTTATTTTACATTTATATAAATTTATTGACATTACTTTATTTTTCTTACAAATGTAAAATAAAACCTTTGTAAAAGTAAAAAAAGTCTTTTTCCAAAATTTAAAAATGAGGTGATATTCATTAGAGGAAAAGATATAAAACATCGACAGGATGTAGAAGTGAACTACCCCTTTTCAGAGATTGTTGTTTTTACGCTTTTTAATATTTTTACGCTCAACAATAATGTCGAAAATGAAAAAAGGTCGATAGGATCATCATTCTTATTGCCAATCGATCTTAAACAATACCAAAATATTGTGTGCACTTTAAAAAATTGCTTTCATCGATCGATATTTTAGGAAATACGCTTACTTTTCAACATTCAAACTCGAATATTAAAAATATTATACCAGAGGCAAATAATTTTGAATTAATATTTTCTGTTTTACCGTGGAACAATTCCTTTAATTAACATAAATATTCCATTTAATTATTTAATTAATTTTTTGTTTCTTTCATTTTAGAGTATCTGCATTTTTTTTTTAATCCTGAGATCTACCTGTCCACACCACAAGTAAACCCCACGGATATTTTGATATAAATTTTTTAAAAATATATATTAAAAAGAGATTCAGAAATCCTCAAAACAACTCTTATTTATTTTAAAAAATATATATTTTTTCCATGTTACAACGCTTCTCCAGGAGGCAGCAAAATAAAAGAAAAACAATCTTGCATCTGAACAAATCAATATTTTCTAATCCCTTATGTTGGCGATCGAAGAGAAGAATCCTTAGAGCCCGTTACACCCCGCGCACAACGGAAAAGATTTTAATATCGAAAAATTCCCTTTGGAGGGCAAAACGCGCTTTACTCGTTTCATCATCAGATTTGAGAAGTAGGGCCGCGCCGCCGAGTACTTTCATTTATTTAACAATAACGTTTGCACTCGAATGCACTTGGCACCAGGTACCCGCGCGCTGCAGTCGGTCTATTAAAGAAGCATCGCAGCGCAGCTCTGCCCACTTGACGAATTTCCCATGCAAGCGTCCCGCGAGGGACGAGGAGGAAAAGAGTTAATGCTCTTCACTTATTGCTCGGCTCTTTTTCGCCGTAACTTCGCTCCCAGCATTTTTAGCCGCGGCTCTCCCACTCCCGCGGCGCGTACCACTATCCCGATGCTGCGGTGTCGGCGAGAGAGGCTCTCGAGAGTCGCTGAAAAAGAGCGAAAGAAAAAGCGCAGTTACGTGTGCATGCATGCGAAGTCGTAAAGTTTCGTATGCTTTTAGAGAAAGAGTTCCGGCCCGCGCGGCGTTTACGAGAGGATAAAGGGCGTCTCGTGCGCGAGCGGCGAAATTGAAGCCTCGCGCATACGAATCGCCGCTTGTCTAAGTTTCCACCCTTCCCGCGCTCCCTATGCAACTTTTAGATATTTTCTATTCTTCTTCGCGGCTCTTCCCTCTTACCGCCTTCCTGCCTTTTTTGCCCCCCCCCCCTTCCTCGTGGAGATCTGCAGCGCCGCGGATGAACTGCTAGGTCGGGTCTTAGAGTTTAAGCGGCTAGATTTTCCCGGCCCGGGGAATAGTGCTCGCGGGAATTTTTACGAAGGCCGGAGCCTTAGAGCAGCCGGCGAGCTAATTGAATTGCTGTTGCTTTTCTCCTCTTAGTGGAGTTTTGTTCGCGCAGCGAAAATCCGCACCCATTTATTAGGATATTGAATCGTCTTATTTACTTGGGGAGAACACGGGGAGAATCTTGGAATTTCGACCTGATTTTACTTCGTTTACGAGGTACGGGGGAGGGGGGGGGGGCAAGGATGAAGGAAAAGTTTCGAGGATCGCTCTACAAATTGGATTTTACAAAGCGATATTCCCCTGCATTGTGCAATAAATTATGAAATTTTACTCTTAATCAATATAGTTAAGATTCTTGCCGGTTCGATATAGATTAAAGCACGAAATAAAAATGAAATCCTCTTATTTCTGTTTCAGGTACGTATCTCTGACGTTAACGAACCCCAAGGGATTTTCTGCCGGGCTCACTCAACCGAACGGCCGAGATTTAAAGTCTGCGAAGGCGTAAGAATAATTTAAAATTAGCGACTCGAGCGAAAATTACCAATTCACCAATGAGAATAATTAAAATACGCTGATTTCAATGAAAGGGGATTTTCGTCTCGCAGTCGCTTTAAAGCTTTACTTTGGCAAAGGAAAATTCTAAACTTTTCATTTCGAGTTTAAAGCCAAGCGAATGCGCCGGTCAGGCTCGGTACTCGCGCCTAATGTGACTAAGCCATTAGATTAAACGAGCATTTGCGTCTTTTCTTTTTATAATATTTGCACAATTTAATCGTTCACTGTAATTTTCAATCTTTTGCTATTCCTTCGAGAATAAAATGGTACACTAATCGCTTATTCTCTTAATAAATTGTCTTATTTTTTCTTAAAAAAAAAAGGATTAATGCAAATACATCTTGGGATTTATAGAAGCGCATTAATGTTTTCTATTTTGGCAATGATATTTGCACGATGAAATTGTTAATATAATTCTTCCACCTCCCATGTCTAGTACGAAAATTAAACAGTATATTTTATAATATTCATTTTAATTTAAATTTTCATAAAAAGCAACAATCTTTATTAAATATTTTCACGTAAAATGTGAGCTAAAATACTCCATGCAGAATTCGCATGTGATTTTACAGGAATTTTGGCCACGAGAGTCTGCTTACTTTATTCGTGATTTTTCTAAATCACCCGAAAAGCTGCATTATTCTGCGGTATTATAACGAGGTCGAATTACAGCCATTAACTACGATCCTTTGAAAATTTCATCCAGCGTGGGCTTTCGCGTAGCCCCTAGTTGATCGTAGCCACCGAGAGAGCCCATCAAAAAGCCATCAAGTGGGCCGACTAAAAAACACGAAAAGCATAGGCCTAATTGTTCCACAGTCAGGTCCAGGGGTGACTGTACAGTCACTCCCCTTCTCGCGGCGCAACTCGGCTTTTGACCGCGTCACCGGCAACGACATAAATTTCCGCCTAAACAACGGGTCGGCTAAACGCCACAGGCAACATCCGCAATCGGGCGGCTCCCACGCCCCAGGATCGATTTAATTCGAGCGGCCGCTTCCTTTCGCCTCGTTTATTTAATTAAGCCATCAGGGCAGACCGTCGACGTCGCTGCGACCACGGGAGGAAGGGAGAGGGAGAATAGGTGGGCGGATAGGTATATATGTATATATGCAGAGAGAAAGGGAGAGAGGCCAAGATCAGTGGTGAATCAATGGCGAGCAATCAGATGGGGAGACGGCCTGTATGAGCCTCGTTAAGCTCTCGCAGGAGATTCGCTAATGCGACGTCGTCGTCGAGGTTCCCTCTTTCCGCGCAAGGAGTGCCGCCCTTAAGTCACCCCATTCGATCGCCGCCCTCCTTTCGCCGCTATTATGCTCGCCGGTCGAGCTTGTGTGCGAGTGTATGCGGAGCGTCGATCGGTGAGCCCAGCCGCGTACGTCCCATATAGACTTGCATAGCGAATTTCAGCAGGCAGGGTACCCTTGGGCTCAGGAATCTTGTAAATACGTAAGGGTGTTAATTTCTTTTTTAAATATATTACTCTCTAAATGTGAACATTTAAAAGTCACATGGAAAATGTGAATAGTGACATATTTTGCGTGAAAAATCGTTCACATATTTAGCGTGTGAATGGCTTTTCACTTTTTAAATGTGACTATTCACATTTTCAGATTTAGAGAGTACTTTTCTTTACATAAAAGGATCTAAAATTAATAAGTAAAAAAATCCGTGTAAGTTTCATTGCAGTTAGTATTTCTCGTGATGTGATTAGTCAAATTGTTTGTTGTGCCGCTATTTATAAAGCTAAACCACATTCCGTGCGCTACGCCCGATCTATATAGTGTTATATAAATTTATGAGATTATTAATTGGTTTCTTTTTTACAAGCGTGATTTTGGTAAATAAATTATTTTGGTTATTTTTTTTTATAAGCCATAAGAGAAGTGCATAATTCTTTTTTTTTATTGATCGGTAGTGAATTGTGAATACTGTAAAAAAGATTTATTTTATTTCGATATTTTTAGAGGGATAAATATTTAATAAAATTGTTAATATCGATGATAAATCTATATATAATACTGTCTATTCTATATTCGCGCGTTTTCCTTTTCTGAGAATATAAATGAAAAATAAAAACAAATCACGACGTTCATGATTAATCAACTTTATTCTGCGGAAAATAAATAATACTCAGTTGCAATACTAATAATAATTTCAAAGATTGTTTAATTAAGAAAAAAAGTGTATTCAGCTTCATTATACGAGGAGCGAGAGAAATGCGGGGAACCGCAATGTCGGTATTCTTATTAAGCTATTGTTTTAATAGAAATCCCTTTCTATACTTCCATAACACGTGATTAGCGCTTTGTTGGAGTAAGGAATGAAAGAAAAAGATGGGCGAAAAAGAAAGGGTGGTGCGGGCGAGATGAATATCTCGGAATGAAAACAAGAGTAAGGAAAGAAAAGGAGGAACTAATTCGTGCGTTTAGAAGCAAAGGGAATGGACCCTGAATGAGGCAATGAACGAAAGTGAACGGAGACAAAGCAAAGGTCCCGGCGACTGGTTAAAGAGACTCTGAGTTTTGTCTCGAAACCCGGCGATGTTGATCCTTCATCCCGCGCGCGCTCCTTCCTCAGAATGTCTGGCAATTATTTTGCCATTCGAACGTCCAATGTAGTACTATCTGCCTTTACACCGACACCTTCCCATGAATAAAGGATTAAGAACCGCCTGCATAATTAAAATTCAAATTCCATTACAATCATAATGTAATTATCTCGTAATTTCAAGATCTCCGAGCGTGTACTCAATTGACATTTAAATATTAAAGCAATATTTTCCAATTTCTCCAAGCTGCGTGGACGAATCGAAGATTTAAGATAAAGCAAGCTTTGAAGGATTACACCTGGATCTATTTTCAAATGTCTTTAAAAAGAATTGTTTTTCTTTCTTATTTATTTATTTTTGTTAAAGTATTGATTAAAATATTCGCAGGTTTCAGTAAATTGTGATTTTATTTCGCAAATGTTTTTTTAAAAAATGACTGTGTACCGTGAGTAATATTTGAACTAAAGAAACACATACTTTTATTTCACTATAGAATCGAAGCTGAGTTATTTTTTCCCGTAAAGCCGTCAAGTTTACCCGAATTAGGAAAAAATAAAGTTATCTTTTAGTCTATATTCACACATTTTCTTTCTTTTTTTTTATAAAACCGTAAATGAAAAATAAAATAATTGAACTAGTCTGCTGTAAATAGAAAATGTTCCTAAGCAGCCTATCTGTTAGTTCATGAAACACAAGGAGCAAGTCCGAAATTTCTGTAAGTAGAATACAAAATTTTTTTTAGTATTCTGCTGACTACCATTATTTGAAAAAATAATGACATTTAAATCATCTTCGTATATTTACAGGGAATCTATAGCTCTTAATAATAATACTATAACGGTAACATTATCAGTGAATGTAAATGGGAACAGGAAGTTCTTCAATGGATTTGGATCGATAAAAAAAACTAGCTAAATTTACAGCATGTAAGTTAGCTTTAAAATACTTGTGTTATAAGTAGAAGTCTTGGAAATTTAATTTAATTTATTGCTTTCAAATTAATTGTTTAATGATTGACTTTACTTTTTCGTTTTTATGAAAGTATACAATCGCAAAATAAATACTATATATTGCATATTACTGTATAATCGAAACGTTTAACATCTAAATTTGTATGACAAGACAAACCGTAATTAATTAATAACTTTGGAAGCAATAAATTAGTCGTTCAATGTTACATATTCGCCAATATTATTCAATTTGAATGAAATTTTCCAATACTTAGTAATGAAAGTATTCACGGTCTGTTCATAATATAAAATCAATGAATAATTTCAGTAAGTGCAATTCGAATACCTTTACGCATGAAATTTAAAAAAAAAATACATGGTAATAATTAGATTGTTTGGTTTCCTTTTAAAAAACGCGAATGTTATTATATTGTGGAACACTTATTATTGTTTCTTTCGATCGAAACTGCGCCCGCGGAATCATTATTTCAATTGTTATTGTCAAATTCATAAAATTTTAATTGTGTTGTTAAAAAACCAATAATAATTGTACGATAAAGCTTAACAATTTTATTAAAATTGTAACTGTTTCCTTGTATAGAAAAAGTAAATGCGTTCAGCCCTTTATTCATACTTTTTTTATGCGGCACCTGCGCAAGTTTGGTAAAATAATTGCCTTTATTGTATAATAAATACATAGTCGTCAACATTTTTTATTAAAACTTTTTCAAATTTAATTAAAATAATGTAAATGATCTATATTTATTTACGAAACTACCATAACTTTTTAAATTCACGAACTTTTTCTTTTAAACATTAAAAGTTACTAATAACTTTCGTAAAAAATTATCTATTAATTAGATTCCTAGGACGCGTACACTTATATATAAATACTCCATCGAATCTACTTACGTTATTCATAGAACTGAAGTATAAGAGAAAACCTTAATTTATTATATAATTCTTTTAAGAATTATATTTTAGATAATCGAATGATATCAATAAATAAAAATGATTGAAATGTACAAATACTCGGGATGAAAGCGAAGAGACGCTCGAGAAAAGTCGCATTGCCGTTCATAACCGAATTTACCTCGTCGCTTCGCTTATTCACGTCAGCGTGAATCTGAATTATCAGGCGGAGTGTGCGCGTTTGGAGCCCCGCAGACGAGGACACTCGGCGAAGCCGGAAATTCGAGGAAATTAGGAAAAATGCCGGCAATTCGTGAGGCGGAAGCGCAGCTCACCCGAGGCCGGTAATAAAGAAGTACACCCGCCGGCCTCGCGTCTCATTTTTTCCATAAACGCGAGGCCCATTGTTTCACCCGGCTGAGGGACGGGCGCGGGATCGAATTTATGCGACGTGCACGCGCGCGGAGCCGGCCGCTCGGTCGGCAGGCACGGTCCCGCCCGGCGCGTTTAGTCCGCTGAATAAACTCCCGAGAAAAGAGGCTGTCACGGATCTCCGGATCTCGGACGTTGCCTCGAGTTTGCGCGCGAGATCTAGCGGAAGTAAGTTATTTAATTTCCTTCATTCGGATCCAGTTATGCAGCAGCTTCCTCGAGATGATGCTCCACCTCCGGCTCTTGTCCTCGACCACGTTTATCGTACTCTCTTGGTGCATTGATGTGGTTTGTGTGCGTCGAATTTTTATTAGATTTATATTTGCGTTGGAAATATTGAACTTTAAGAAATGTTAATGTTGATAATACATGCGAATTTTTTAAAGAGGCACTGAGTTTTGTCTGAATTTGCTTTATAATAAGTTTATAGAAGTCCAATAAAATATTTTAAAAAATATAAATTTAATTTATAATGTGCACTTTTAGTCTAAATATTTTTAAAAGTCTAAATTTGCTTTATAATGCGTATTTTTAGGCACGACCGCTACAAGGAGTGCCTTATACATTCACTGGAAGAAAAGTGTATGTAAGGTTTCATTTTGTTCCATAAATATCTCTTTGGATTTTAATCGATTTAGCTGAAAATTTAACTGAATGTTCGTCGTAATCCGTACATTATTATATAAAAGTAAATTAAAAACATAAAATCTGTTTTTTTAATTTAACTTGACCAATATTGCTTTTAGTAAAAAATACAATTTCCAGATTGTTTTTATTAAATTAGCGCGATTTTCGCATTCTACTATTTTATACTCTTATCACATTGTATTGTCAAAAAAATTTATTATTAACTGCTCAATTTTATTATAAGTTTTTTTATAAGTTTTACTGAGAAAAATAAATGGAAAATTGTTTAAATAGAATCCACTACACGGCTTTTGAATCTTCAAAATAATATGTAATTTCGCAATTTGAGAGTGAGGTCAAAAATTTCTTTCATTTGCCTAAATTTGCCTAAATAGAATATACAAATTGAATAGTCGTGGAATAATTTACCTCAGAGGGTTTAAACAATAACAGATTGGTTTTATTTAAGAAAAATGTTTAATGCCATAATATTAGTGTATCACTGCAATTCTTATTACTTTCCAATTTCTATGTTTTTAATATCTTTTTGGTTGTATTTTTTGTATTTTGTTAAAAGTATAACTATATAAAAATTGTTTGTTTGGAAGGCATTTAAAATCGCGATATACTATATATTCTTTAATTAATCAAAACGAATTTTACTCAGATTCACGAAAAAAATTTAATAACGTAGATTTAAATTTAACTGCTTTGACAGACTATTATACCGAGGCTTCTGGCAGTCTGTTATACATATCCGCGGGCTGAAAAGCACGTCGCACACATCTTCTTCGACTCTTCTTTCCTTACTCCCGCCATTTCCACACCTGAAACTTTAAAATCCTTGTCTATTCTCCATTTCTCGAAGGGATTGCGCGGGGCGCGCGCTTCAGGACTTCCATTTTTGCGCGTTGGCGGGACGTAACTTGTCTTTTAACGACTTCACGAGCGGAGAAGGTGAAGGAGGAAAAGAAGAAAGTCGACGATATCAGGTTCCTTATTTTTCTACCTGTTTTTCTTCCAGTGGTCGAATGAATTATTTTACGAAAGCTTTTCATCTCGTTCGAGTCTTGTCGCATTAATTATTTATACGGCGAAGAATTGAAATGGTAAAGTAAATGTTTTGCTTCATCTTCTCCATTTTCCATGCCATTGTTGCTAAAAAGAACGAGATTCTAAAAAATACAGCTAGAAAAAGGAGAACAAAAGAATGTAAGTTGTTTCAGAAAGCTTATCGGTTTAATCAATCTAATGACAGACTTCAAATAAAAAAAAATTAAAATGAAACGGCACTGTCAAATAAAATGCTAATCAAAGATACCGTGACTGCTATTTTTTTAATGAAACAAAAAAAAAACAAGCAAATATCGCCATAAAAGATTTAAGCCGACCGGAAAATAACTCAAATCGAGCGAACGAGAGAAGAAAGTGCCGGTGCAGAAATACAAGCAAAGTTGCGAAGGGCCGGGGGGTAGATTTCGAATCAATTTTCGCAAATCCCGCGAGTGAATCTTAAAGCTGCGCCTCCGAGCGCTTCGCGCGCTTATACATCAAGCCCCGGAATTTGACCAGGGTGCTTCATCTTTATGCGAGAAGTGCGGCTACGCGCCGCGCGCAAGTGGCTACTCTTTCACCCCGCCTTATATTGATCCGCCAATAAATCGATGACCGTATAGGTCGAGAAGGGCGGTTGCCGCTGTAAATATTGAATGCGCTAAGAAAATTTATTTTTACGAGGCCGCCCCAGGCATAAACTATCTTTAGTACGTTTCTGATCGCTCGCAATTTTTTCCTCCGCGAGGCGCGCCCTTTCATCTTTAACGTCTTTACGATCGCCGCCACTCATTCTCCTTCCCTCCTCCCCCGTCGATCTACCAATCCTCCATCCCTTTCCGCGGCAGCTCCTCGTGTCCTCCGTGCTTCGCGCGTTTAATTGTGTCCGGCCCAACGGGGCTGGTGATTTAACCGAGTCGAAATTGTTTCGATCAATTTTCATTACAGCGAGGAGGATTTTATTGCCGTCGGCCACTTTTATTGGGCTTCTATAAACATGCCGCCGGACATGCGAGTCGGAACGAAATTGAAATCACTTTCGCGCTCGCAAATACGACCGTTCGCTCCCTCTTCTCTTCGCACGAATATACACACGAATGTATGTGCCTATGTATTTTCGCTTACGTATGTCTGCATGTACGTGTGTATGAGTATGTTTTTTTTGTTTATTTTGTTTCGTCAGTGGCGTTTATATATTCGTGACGGCGAAACTGCGGAGGATATTTTTGAGGAAATATTAATTAATCGGGCGCTGGAAGGCCAATTACCGTGGCCAATTCGTTATTTACTTGAGTGAAATTTTCGCGATAATTCACTAATCGTCGATGAGCAAACGTGATTAATTGCATTTGCGGTGGGGTAATGAGCTTTTTATATTGGTACAGCGTATTAATGAGGTCGACCTTGTATGCCGACAAAAATTTATGGACATACGTACAGCGCGTTCCTAGCTAAACTGCTAATTAAATTATTTCACCTATTGATTTGGAATGCAGTCGGTGTTTGCAGTATTTGCGAGGGATTCGCGGATTTTTTTCAGAAAAAATGCTGATACCGCGCACTCATACTGCGTTCAGCGTTTTAATTGAATTGCGCGACCATTGATTGTAGATTTTTATTTTATGCATATAATGGATAATACATATCTGAAAATATTAATGTTTATCAGTTGTAAATTGCTGTAAATTTAGACTGCTTACATTTTGTACAGTTATTTGTTTATTAAAATGTTTGTTACTTTTTTTATACTTATTTTTGTATGTAAACGTAATTTATGCTCGGTTTTGCTTTAATAAATACGTAAATAAAGATAAAATTGCAGTTACTAAAATTCTCGGTAATAAAAGCAACAATTGATATTGAAACTTATAATTTAATTAACGAACGAGTAAAATTTTCTTTTTATGATCGAAAAAAATGATAAAACTCCAATTTAGAAAATGCGGATATTGCATTACTTTGAAACTGTAAACCGTAATGTAGATCGTACTTTATTTTAAACTCAGTTCTACTTTTTTTCAGAGGTATCTGCATATACTCATGGAAGTAAAATTAACTTGTTTCTTTATAGTTACATCTTACAGCTTAATTTTTTCGCGTTTAAAATAATTTTTTTTTAAGAAATCCTATAATTAGTTTAAAAATTTACAATGCAGTAGAAGTTAACTAAAAAACTATATATATACAGTGGTAATTTGCATATTTTAAGTGAGGAATGTTCGCGGACATTGAGTACATTTAAACATGCGTGTTTCCGTAAAACGTCTAGCTTATTTATAGGTGATCGTTCTGAAGTTTCGCAGTTTCTGTATGAGCACAGTCTGCTATTCGCGTAACTGTAGGCAATTTGAGTGTGTCGTTTCAATGCAAATGTTGAAGCAGGCATTCGAGCAGACTTGATTTACTGATACGTGAAAAAAATGTTTTTTTTCTGTCCTTTCAACATTTAAAAGTTTTGTGATTTCATCAAATGCATAAAATAGATTCCGTGCGAATTGCAATATCACCGCGAAATGGTTTGCCTTCTCTTTTACGATGTTTTTGTTTCAAGAATTGCTTAAAAAAATAATATCGAATATACACTGAAATGTAGTTTGTTTATTCATATTATTTATTTATTTAATAAAATAAATGGGCTGAACTATCCTCGCATATAGGTGTATAAAATTGGTTGATAGAATGATAAAGTATGATGAACATAATGATTATAGTAAAATTAAAAGATATTCATTAAATATTAAACTATACTCATTGTATGTTATGTCCCTCATTATTAATACAATAATAATATTGAGGTGCATAAAATCTTAAAAAATAGTAAAATGAGTGCATTAAAAGATATTGCATAACTTTTAATCTAAACCAAATTGATTTAGTAGGGAAAGAATTCTAAAAACTGTGAATTAGGAGGTTTTGTTAATAACTAATTATTGCAGACTCCAAAGAGGTACTAAACACCTTATAATGCAACATACCACTAATCAAAATTTTTAATGTTTTAATCCATTTAATTTATTAGAAGCTGGTACACCCCCTTAAACAACTGCTATTGCAAGTATAAATATAAAAAACAAAGTGTAAACGATTAATGAGCTTTTATTAAGCTTCTTTGGACTCTTAACAATAATATTGTTAAATAACATTTCGTCTAATTTATTTAATTCATAATTTATTTTCTCAAGATACTATCTTAATTAATTTGACATAATAATAATAACAAGATAACCACGAGGAAAAATCGCCATATCACCGTCCCATTGAAAATATCAACAGACACAGAGCGATTACGTTGTGGTATCGCCGACCACCAGCTATAGACTAGACCCGCAGCTGACCCTCGTTACCCATGGAAATGGAGTGGCTGGATGATCGGACAGTCGTTAACAGCCAACGGATAGTCCGAGATTTCGGTCGGCGTCTCGCGTGACGATAGCCGCTATCAGTTGCACCGACGCGCGCCATCCACCAGCTAAAAGACAAATTCCTCGTGAGCCTCTCGGTTTCGGGGGCGGGCGTCTCACCTCGCCGTGGTGGCGGCGATCGCGTGACGGGCCCCGATTTGCCAAGCCCCGCCGGGGGAAATCAGTGCTGCCACTTCGCCGGGGTATATATAAACGCTCCACGGAAGCGACGCTGACGACGAGGCGAAGCCAGCCAGGCTATTCGATGCCTCGCTGCGGTTGAGCTAATTAGGCGCTCGTGTGGATTGACGTTGAGGGACGGGCAAATAAGGCGACGGGGAGGGTTTCCTGCTATCTCGCGGGTATTTGGGTAGCGTCCGCGAAGATGTTGGCTTTGTCACTGCGATTGGATGGGGCGACGATTTAACGTCGCACACTAACGGCTGATTCGAGTCGTACGGGTGGTGCTACTACTGTACATTTATTATGGTTTGTAAATTTGTGTGTTGCGAGGATTTAGTATCGTGTAGACGGCGTTTAACGAATCTTTAGTGGGGGTTTTAATGGAAATTTTTTCCCCGCTGATTTGGAGAATAACAGTTTTGGCAGTTTCTAAAACTTTTTTAAATTTAATGCTAACGTCAACAGTAAAGTCAAATTACCCTTGAAAATGATAAAAAAAATTGTACGGGTCATTTAACGCACTTGTGGATTAAAATCATGTTACCATGAATTTTCTTGAAATCTTGTTCGTAGATTAATCGTAATTTTGTTATTTTTTAACGCTGGTGAAAAACTTGAGATCAATAGTCTAATATCGGTAGACTTGATATTACCCTATAAAATCCTTCTCTCTTAAAAAAAATTGTGAGTCTAAAAGATATGCTAGTTATTCTTAATTTGATTAGCTATAATGTGACTGTATGGGCAGACGACGATAAGTGTTAAATAGTTCCATTAATTAAACAAAATAGTTTACATGTGTGTCTACTTTTAGAATATACATAGAAATTAGAATATATTCCATTGTATGTGTTGTTTAAAAAAATGCTTTGTGGTATTACAAAAAAGTGTTTAAAATCCTACCAAATAACAGTTATTAGTACACAAAGTCGTTGTAATTAATTATTACGAAAATACTTGAATCATTAGTAAATTCCTTAAATAAAATTTGAGATTATTTAACAACTTTTAATGTTAGACTGATAAATTTCTTAACAAAGGATATTGTGCGCTACGAATCAACTAAATAAACAACAACTATTTCAGAACAAGGAAAACATAAAAAAAATAAATAATAATAAAAAATAAGAACAAGGAGAAGCAGAAAAGACCGCAGGTCGCAAACGATATAAATTTGTACAAGATCTTTAGGACGAGCGGAAGCATCGCAGCATCGTGCGGGTGCGCTTCAGCGAGGCTCTTCGACCTGACGGAAGGCGGATGTTTCCCCATAGCTATTCTCGGCCTGACAGCTAGTACCCTTGGAGCTACGTCGACCAAAAGCACGTATACGTGCGTCATCCCCCACATCTCGGAGAGCCGCACACTCGAGGATCCGCGCGCCGACGAACAACGAAGATCGAGAAAAGTGCGCGCGTCAAAAAGGGTCGAGTCTAAGAGAGAGAGAGGGAGTACCAAGGTACAAAATAAGAGCGCGCGAAAAGTCGAGCACCCACTCGATCCCTCGTCGCGAGGCGCCCTTGGCGTACGTCGACACTTCGCTTATCGGATCAAAATTGCGCTCTCGAGCGCTGCCCGAAGAAAGGACGGCTCGACTTGCGGAAATTAGGGTTGACTCGCTCGTTATACGCACGGCCGTTGATGGTTCAATAGAGGCTGGGGGAAGTGGGGGCGGCGTGCTTTGCGCGGAAAAGCGCTCCTAATCGTCCCAGCCGGCCTGGGCGTAATTTCCTCCAGCGCTGGAATTCCCGTTGTATATCGAGCGTGAAATGAAAAAAAAAAGAAGATCGACGCACGAGACCGGTTAAGTGAATGTGGAGAATTAATGAGGGTACTCGAGGCGCGGATTCACAATTTCATGTGTTTTTATAGGAGTTTTTGAGCAACGCAAATTGTTCCATTAAAGAGGAATCTTTTTTCGTCATTCGGGCAGCGCAAATTGTTCCATTAATTTTAGATGGCGGAGGAATTTAGTTATCAATTCAGCGGGAACTGCGTCCCTTTCTGAAGTATCATTTATTCGCCTTTACGTGTACCGCTGAATTGAGTTAGTCCGAATTTAACGGGCGTATAATCGCTGTTCATTGATGTTGTAATTAAATGGAATCCGATGGCGATCAGGAGATTGAGCTTGTTTAGAGCTCGAACCGCGGGCGACGTAATAAAAAATAAAACTGCAAAAAAAATATAGGAAGGGAGGGGAGAAGAAAAAGTGACGGTCCTCGTAATTTCCCGCTCGATTCACTCCGGCGGTGCAGCTTCTTACGATTCTTTCCTCGCGACGATAAAAGGCAGCATAATAAACAAAGAATGGAGGAACCGCACCGAAAGTAATAGGAGAGAGAAACGGAACCGTCGCGGAAATACGAGAAGAGCCCGGGCGAGACGAGTGCGGCGGAATTCCTTATCTTCTTCGAGCTGCGAAGGCCGCGCTGGCGGAGGAGGATGAGGAAGAGGGAAAAAGGAGAAAAGAGTGGGCAAGAAGGCAGCTGCATTGAAGGAAGGGTTTGTTACGCGGCTAACAACCGGTGACCCGACCCATCGCTGCTCTCCCTTTCCTCCTGCTTCCGTTACTTCTTTGCCTGAAGTGAGCGGAGGCTGGGTGGGGAAGCGAAGTGACGGTAGGGGAGACGTAAAGTTGGGATAGTTACGCGGTGGAGGAGCGCCGCAAGAAGACGTCCCGTTTTTTCCCCCGCGGGACGCGAAGGAAATCCGGATAAATTGGCAGTTGGCTGTACTGAAAGAATTTTGAAGTGACGCTTAATCAAAAAAAGATCCGCCTTGTTGCTCCGAACAATTCAATTTAAATAAACTCAATTCATTAGCGTCTGTATAGTTTGTACTTAAGGTAACAATTCTATCTAAGTAGTAATAGTCGGTGTTAGGTCAGAAGCCGTGACAAAAAGTCGGTACCGCTGTCACTTTATTTATTCAATAATTTTAAGTAAATGTGTTTCGATTGTGAATATCTGTATGTGTTATAGCAAAATAATTCTAAATAAATAATAACAAATCGTTCCATAAAACTAATTGTTTTAATTGTTGTATTAATTTCAATGTCTTGAAAGATTCATTTTAAATCGATTCATATCACAGTAATTATGATCAAACATAATTACACTGGATAATTATATCGATTAAGCAATAAGTACCAATATAAGAAGTAGGTCAATTTTTTGTTTTAATTTATTAAATTAACTAAAGTTAGAAAATAAAAGAAAATTCGATTCATTAACATTTGAATCTGAAGGCAAGAAAGCAGTTCTAAGTAGTAACAGTCACTGTTGGGTCAGACGATACTAAAAAATCTGACCTATTACAAAATAAAATAAATCGATTACATTTAAGTAAACTCGACTCCACATAAAAAATATAATGCTATAGAAATGTATCTTGTAAAAAGATAAATACCTTTGCAGGATTAATACCTCTAAATAGTGGATCTTTGGTTATGCACCCAGTCGAAAGTTTGTTATTCATTACACAAATTCCACGGTTTAAATTTAAATGAACTATAATAAAGTTTCAAATATAGACCCAAATACACCTAATTCTGCGCAAACAGTAAAACCCTACGTTCGGTAGGACATCAAAGCGAATTAAACATAATTATCAAGCAGAATAAAATTAATGCGTAAGTAGTCAAAGTCCCTATTCGGTCAGACTCGTCCCCAAAATTCCTCCAAGTAGTCTAAACTCTCTTGCCTATTAATATCAACGATTGGAAAGAAAATTCACTCCACTCTCGGGGAATTTTATGCAGATTGCATTTCTCGACGGCTTTCATCATTCCCAGATACAACCATCCCGCGAAACGTAAAAGAAAACGCAACCTCGCGCGGGATAAGTCGATTCGTACGAGGATCGGAGGTGAGGTCGCTACACTTCGGGCGGAGGTGGGTCGAAGAGAGAAAAGGTGGAGAGGCACGGAGAAAGGAGGTGGAGGAAGAGAAGAGAGAGTCGGTGGTTCGAGACGAGAAACGTCACGTCGCATTGCGGCTGGCGGAGCCGGACAATGCCGCGGAGCCCTCGACGAGTGCCGGCAACAGCGGCTCCGCTCATGTCGATGCTTATCCGGGGCTGATTGTTCGCTCGGCCGCCTCTAAGGGTTCGCGGCCATAACTTCGCGATATGCGACTTAAACATTCTTTCTCCATTCTTATCTCGTGTTCAAGGGCCGCGGCTCAGCGAGCCTTGGCGCTAGGGGGTGGCCGACGGCTCCAGGCGACGAATACCAAGGAGCAGCTGGGACGAGAGCTGCAACTGCGATGTCTTTTTTTACGTAGGACACGGTGTTACATTTTTATCGATGATTGAGAGCTACATTGTGTTATCTTTTTTTTCTTTTTTTTTGCACTTTGATGGCTTTCCTGTATGGGATGTATTTATGCGGGCTCTTTTGTTTCTCTTCATAAATTCGTCAATGATATGCTAAGTGTGGATATAATAAAGGGCTCTGATGCGTAATATTTGATTGGTTGCAAATGATTACCATTACCATCTTTTATTATTAAATAATACGTTTTAAATTGAATTAAAAACTTTTAAATTAGAAAAACAAAACACAATTTAGCAGGTTAGTGATTTTCTATGCAAAAAGTGCGACAGTCCCTTTTTTATTTGTGTTTATAATAAATATTATTTTACTGCAGATCACTTAAAATCTAAAAATTCTACAGACTGAATTATTCAAATAAGTTAAATTTATTAGTTAATGATTTAAAAATATTTATTAAATATTTAATACGAGGTAATATTGTTTAATTGATTTACTTTTTTTATATATTCAATTAATTCTTAGATCACAAAGCCATACTAAATATGTTTTATTTGTCTACTAATTTTTACTAATTCTTATGGTGCACACATCGCTACGTAAATCAGTGCAACTTTATTTAATAAATTTCTATTGTTCAAATTAGTGTACGTGTATTATCAATTAATGGTACTCAGCCAATTTAACATCAAGAGATTAATTTAATTGTTGCAATGTACCTAAATTTTAGAAATTAAAATGAATGAACAAAATAATAATAAAATCAAGTATTACTGAAAGGCGCTTGTTCTGATAAGAAAACGAACTATACGGTAAACACTATTATTCAGAAATATACTGTATTATAATAAATATAAAAAATAAAATAAAAAAAATCGACATCTCAACTCGGTGAAAAGGCTCACGTTGCAACGCAGCGGGCAGCACGCAACACCAGGTATACCGCGTAAACGAGGAGTAGCCGCGTGCGCCTTATCAAATACAAGGGCTGAAAAAGCACGTCGCGACAGCAGACGGAAGGGAAAAAGAAGGAAAAAAAAGAACGAGGAACGAGTCGGGCAGACGACTTGAGTCGACGATTAATTCAGCGGCGCCTATCGCAGTAGCAAGTCTGATATGCTCTCTCTCTTTCTTTCTCTCTCTTTCACTGTAGCCGCAGTGACGACGATGCGATAAACGGACTCTCCTTCCGTGAGACGCGCGCCACGAGTGCCAGGACTGTGCTCGACTGCCGCGCGCCGGCGAAAAATAATTGGTAAATAATTCCGCTTTCGAGTGCGACGATATTTCCTGCTCGGCCTCCCCCATACTCCTCTCTCCTCTTGCGCCTCTCTTTATGGCAAACCATTTTATTTTTTCTATTTCCCAGGCATTTTTTTTTACATTTGTCTTTGAAAGTCACAATTCCTGCGATGCTCGAGCTTTTTTGCGCTTTTAAATTTACTTCCCTTGTAGTACGTGCCGAGATTTTTCTTCCTTTACGATTTTAAAATGGAGAGGAAAAAAGCATTTCCACGTTATAAAAATGTATAAGTAAATCTTCGGGATAAAAGTAGCAGAAAGTAAACAGTTAATTTTAAAAGTAAATCCCAGACAATAATCAATTGCCGCGGCAAGTCTGACCGCACCCGTCTATATCTACTCAAAAATATTTCCACGATACCGAAAAGTAATTTGGCAACACTTTATACTCGACCGAATATCAAATTTAATTAAAACTCCTTTCGCTCTCCTGGCAAATCCTTTTCGCGGGCTAACGGTTCAATATTTAAAGTGAAACGTTGAATAAAAAATATTTCGCTCCGGTGAAACAATAGCCCGAAACATTCGTTTCAGCCCAGGGCATCTCTCCACCCGCGCCAGCTCCCGAATACATTTGCTCAGCTCTCCCGCGCTCGCGCCATTTCTTCCTTGTCATTTTTTTTTTACTTTCTCTCCGCACACACCGCATGACTCATATTTACATGCACACATACGCCCCCACAT
Source organism: Sycophila sp. Sp_5 (assembly GCA_018906775.1). Taxonomy (NCBI): domain Eukaryota; kingdom Metazoa; phylum Arthropoda; class Insecta; order Hymenoptera; family Eurytomidae; genus Sycophila; species Sycophila sp. Sp_5. Next base: position 952,497 of record JACCID010000058.1, read on the forward strand.
CCTAGCGGCGGGCGAATTGGAGAAAGTCACGAATGGCATTCGCGGTATAGCAGTCGCACTTTAACTTCCCAGGAGCATCGAGGTATAATGAGTAATGGCAGGCGTCCATCGTGCGCTGCTTCTGACGTGTGCATGTTTTGCACGGGAGAGTCCGCGGGTAGAGAGCTTTCCGCCCCCTCATCCGCTCGTCTGCTCTTCGCTCCGGCCGATTGTTTCGCAACGCCTTCCGCCATTCGCTCTTTTCCCCCACCATCCCCTCGGGTATAAGCTGTTTTGGCGTGGCCGACACCGATCAATTTATTTCGCGAGCAGAGGCTTACCGAGACGCGCGCGCGCGAGAATCAGTCGATGCATTATTGGGTGCAACTGTCAGCTGATAATTTATATTAGCCAAATGTCAGGCGTCGGATTTCAGCGTCTGACTGCCTTTTTGAGCTCCCCCCTCCCCCTTTTAAATTTTGACGATGATGAATACTGCGGCGGAGTGATCGACGCGATTTATTTAGTCGCTGGCGCGCTTCCGTTTATTATAATATTGATTTACGCGCCGATTCCACGCTGACTTCACAATTACCTCGGACGGTGCCTTATTTAACGACCCAAATTCGGCGCCGCCCGGCCGCTGAGTTATGAGTATCACGACAAATGCATTTGCTTCAAGTTTCGGGCTGACTTGTAATCGCACTGTAACATCGGCTGTACGTGACAGTGTAATATCACGCGGGTCTATATCCCATAAGAGCGGAATCGGATTATACTGTCACGCGCGATTCCCAATATTCATTATAAGCTTGCATTTTATCGGATCCGCTTTTTCGAAAGCGTGACGCCCGCGCGTGCGACAAAATAGGAGAGGGGAAAAAAACGCGAATTAAACGCGGCGCTTCGTCCCTTTTAACGAACCGAGATATACAGCCAAGCCGATATGTGCTTTTAATCTCTTTCAAATGACTTTTTTCATATATATTTCCTTTCATTACAAATAAAAATCTGAGGCACAAAGTGAGTATTACTTTGGTGTTATTGAAATATTCGTTGACTTCCGTAAAAAAAAAAACAAATAAACGAAAAAAATATATATATCGAGATTAAAATAAAAAAAAAAAAAAGGGAAGCTTCGTAAGCCGAGTGTCACTTTCAGGTCGGATAATACGTAGAGGATAAAAAGCAAGGAGTTTATAACAATCTTATCAGTTGGGCATAATCTCACCCTAAATCTCACCTGTCGCTCCAATAAACTTTCCCAGCCCATAAACTTCGAGTCCGCGCCAATCTCAACTCTAATACGCAATAATCTCATCCTCTCTCCTCCTCGTTGCCGTAAAAACGATAACTCCCCGAAAAATTTTTCCCGAGCTCAGCCCCCACCTCCCCCTCCCCCCCTTCTTGGGCCGCCAGTAAATTCGACTTCCTCGGGGCGCGTGATTAACGCGCGGCCTCGCGGGTCTGAATGTGTTCGTCGTAAACAGCTCGACTGCCGGGACCACTCTGCTTGTCAGATGCTCGGATTTACGACGGACCGCTTCTCAATCGTCCGCGTCTTCGCCGATAGAAAGTTAAAACAATATCCAATTTATCGGTCGCTCGGCGGATGCGGGATGCGTGAGTTACGGCCGGCGCACAGTCGACGACATTCCGGCCGGCCGTGGGAGACAGAGAGGGAGGGGAGGAAAGGAAAGGGGTAGAAAGGGCGACCGACGAGAATTACGAGTTCCTTCTGCTCGATCTACGAAGTCGCGCGTTCTCTCTTCCTACGGCTCGGCCCCGATGGGCAGTGGGAGGGAAACAGAAGGGGCGAGCTCAGGCAAAAAGAAGCTGAGCGGGCGAACGAGCTCCGGAGGCCGCTGAAAAGGGCGGAATGCGATAAATGAAGAGGTCGTGAGCGGTAATAAGTACTATTGAAATAAAATTAATGTATAGAAGCATTGCGCTCGAGATGCTCTTACCTCCGCTCGAGGGGTTTACTCTTATGAAAATAGTTATTGTTCCTTTGTGTCTTTTTATGTTACTTCGTTTTCCTCTTGCTTGTGTATTTTTTCTTTTAATGCTATCCGTTTATTGTGGGAGAGAAAGCTTCTTAAAATAAGACTTAAGTGGTGGAAAGTATAATGGTATTGCCTTTCATATAGCCACTTACATGCGGATAGAATGTTTCGCGAAATAATTAAAGAGACGACTGTCAGCTGGCATTCAGCTGACTTGGAAGAATTTAGGCTATTACCGTGAGTAATGGTACAGAATAATTGAGAACAGCTAAGCGAATTTTATTGAATTGCTGGATTCATAGTGGTAAATCTACTCATTCGAAGAGGACATTTTATAATTGTATAAACCAAAAGTTTGATCACAATTAATGATTAATATGTTTCATTAATTTAATGTTTGATTGAATTAAGTAAATATTAGTTAAAACAAGTAATAATTAGTTCTGATTGCTGACCTTTTTTCAGTGTGTGTAAGAGGATAAATGTGTAAGTACGTACATGTACAGATTTTACAATTTACTCAATGATATTTTGAAAATTAAGACTCTTCTCTTGTTTTTTTTTTTTTTTTTGTACGATGATAAAGAAAAAAACTGTTTTTTCATATTTTTGTCAATTCAATCTTTAAAAAAAAACGAGTTTTTTTTATTACTACATACTCAACATAAAAATATTTTGAAAATTTATTCAAAGGGGAAATTAAATTTCCTCTTTTTCACTGGGTTCCAGTGACTTTTGTGTCTCAAATTTCAGATCAAAATTCGTCACCACTTCTATAGCTACAAACATGATCAATTACAAACTACATTTGCAAAAACAAACAGACTCACAAGTAGCTGACGGCATTCCGATGTCAATGAAAGGAGCTTAACTTATTTAAGCGGGACAAGCAATATCGATAAAAACACCTAAGAAAATTAGCTGGAACTTGTCGTAAAGGGTGATCGAAGTCGGGAACTCGAGCGAGATAACCCAATAGCCGCTTCCAGGGTTTCGCACGTAACAAAGGGAGCGCTCGCGCACGAATAAGGAACAAAAAAACGACCGGCGAAGGAGGACGTGGGACAGCGCAGGTTGGAAATCCAAGGTAGTGTCGGTGAATGACGAGAAACGACATAAAGTCGAGCGAGCGCTAGGTGTAGCCGCTTCGATTGGTTCACTCTGCTACAGCCTCGTATCCTCGCTACGTGCGAACTGCCTCGGTATGTATATCGCGCTACGTGAGATTCGCCCTCGCGCGAGCAAAAAAAAAACGAGTAACAGACGTTTTACGAGGAGGGACGACACACTCTGTCTCTTTCTCACTTTCTATATATACAACTCTCTATTTTTTCTCTCTCTGTTTCTTTACGTACTGGAGGACGATCTTGCGTCGAGGATTTCAAATGACAAGTAAAAGCTGCTGGTGCGCGCTTACCTACGCTCGATTGGAGGGGATTCGATTTTCTTAGGAATCGCAAAAATGTGCGAGGGTGAAGCGAGCGATGCGTCTAATGCGCCGAGTTTGGGAATGTTAATAAATGACAGTCTTCTTTTTTGGAACAAATGAAGTGTGCGTGACATTGAATATTTTAAGAATTTATATACTCTTCGTCTTTTCAGTCGCGCTTTAACTTTTGCGCTACAATAATTTCATTTTTCTTTCGACAATACAATAATTCATACAAGATTATTTTTGCGTAAAAATTAATTTAAACGATTGGATTTCTTTTTTTATTCTATCGTAAATTGTATTAAAAAATCTTGGAATATTTTGTCTCTGGGAAAAGATAATAGCGCACTGGATTCATTTAATAAGAATATTAAGACTTTCACTATTATCTATCATTAAATTTTTTTAATGTACTTAATACCTTTACATTTAATAAATCGTTTGAATAGGATATTTTACAGTTTATTTTTATATATTTTTTTGTATAAAATTTATAAAGAATCTTTGTATTTTACGCGCATAAATAAATAAGTAAATAATGAATATAAATGTTTTTTTCCTGTGTCTTTTATATCAAGTAGTTCATAATTTTTATCGCATAAATAAAATCAATTTGTTTCGTTTAAATGATGTCTTTTCTTCTTTTTGAATAAATTTAAAACCAACTGGCTTCACTTTTATACTTATAGTTTATTTAAAAGAGGTATTAAATTCACTTAAATTGTACAAAAAAATATGTGATTTTATAAATTTACAAAATTTTACCACAATAAGTTCGCCTACGGAAGATGCAGTCCTAAAAGAAAGGAAGTGAAAGGACTTTACGAAGGTAAGATAATTAAGTTCATGGTGAAATAATTAAAGTGGAGATCTAAAAATAAAAACAAGAAAAAAGAGATAAAGTTGCAAACTCCGAAGTTAAAGAAAATAATTGAAATTTAAATAAGAAATGAAAACTGCGTCGCGCTTAATCTTAGCTCATCATCACTTTGTTAACAAAACTACATTACCGTCGTAATCTGCTTATCCAATAAGCTGTGTAAATCCGCGCGCAATCACTACTTTGAAAGAACAATCGCAGTTATAACGATATTTTAAAAGCGATCGTGCAACTCGCGGCAACGTCATTAAAAGTTCCGCTGAACTTTCGGTTCTGCAACAACAATCAATTAAAAACTACTTCCGCCTTTGCTCGCTTCGCCCCCCTCCCCTCCGCTAAAGCCGCTCGAAGAAAAAAAAAAGAAGTAGAGAAGAAGAAGGAGTAAAGAAGGAGAGACGCGGAGAGGAGTTAAGACGACGCGGAAAGTGCGGGAAAAAAGGAAGCGCGCTAAGCCATCCGCGCGGGCCGGAAAATGTATAAGAGCGAGTCGAGCGAGGAAGTCCGGGGTGACCTGGAGGCTGGCCGCACCTAATGTATCCAAATATTTGCATCTCATCAGCAGTTGTAACGCGGCCCAACCCCCGCCAACTGAAAAGTCGTCGTCGGCGCGCGTCCCGGTCCGAGAGCGCATAAATGGAAATTCCTCGAGGGATTCATGACGTCGCATTGCGGATGCAAATTGAATAATTGCGTTAGCCGGCGACGACGAAGAAAGAGAGAGAGAGAGAGGCTCGTTCTATCCCCTGGCACGTTCGCGCGCGTTCAGCTTCTAGCCGGTTGCCATCGTCCTCGTCCTGGAGAATCATTAGGTAGAAGCACCAATTAACGTTTTCGCGGTTTCGCTGTCGATGGTTTCACCGCCATACCTACGCCCACGACGTTACGCAATTTCCTGGATGGTGGATGGGAATGACGTTGGCGCGATGCTTTGACTCAGCGGATTTTTTTGGTTGCGGCCAGATTTTCCGGAATGCGGCCTGACACTTTGGAATCGCGGAAATCTTTCTTCGATGTTTATTTTGTTCCTTTTTTTTGTTAATGTAAATTTGGAGAATGAGTAGCGTCTGCTCGCGTGGTACCATTTGTCAATTTTGACTGGACGATGTTATACTAATATTATTTTATTGCACGCCTAAAATATTATTTTATTAATTTACAAAATTAAATTAAACCATTTTGTTTGGTAAGGAAAACTTGTTCTTTAAGAATGCAAAGAATTTCACAAATATGGACGCGTACGCGTACTTTTTTTTTTATTTTAGGGAAATAACCAGAACCAGAAGTCCAGAAGAGATTCACTAAAAATTATGGGAGATATTTACTTGAGGATGAAAATAAAGTAGACAAACATTATAAATTTCAGCTCTCAATTCCTCTTCATAATTCAATGGATACTTGTTTTTTTATGATTCTGACAAGCAATGTGAAAAATTGAAGAAATATTTTATAATTTTAAGTAGAGTTCTTTTAAAATACGAGAATTCCCATCAAATTAGTGGTAAATGAAGATCATTAACACATTGAAACTGATGCTTCGTCGATGTTCGTTAATTACCATTGATTAATTGAAAAGTATTCATTTTTTATATAACAAAGTCTAGGACAAAATTTTTTCTTCAATTTTTTTTTAATTATCGTTATAATACATACCAGCTTCGAAACATACTATTCATCGTTATAGTTTACGATTTCATCTTCTTCCATTTTCCCCCGCAAAAAATATCTCTCGCATTTTTAACGAAAATTCACGATCTTTAGTTTCTGTTGCTTTTTTGTAGTTCCGCACTTTAATTTTGCCGAGCAATTAAAGCACGGCGATAAATAAAAGATACTCGCGGCATCTGTCTCGGTTTAAAAAACTTGAAAATCCCCAATTTTTTTTTACCTCTTCTCACGGATGAGCCACGCAATCCCATCGCAATTCCACACCCATCAAATATTTAACAAGATGACTTACTCATCCCTTACGGCCGTCAAGTCGAACGATCCCGCAGCACTCCACCTGTTCTGTTTTTTATTAAAAAAAAAAAATAAATAAATAAGAGAAAAAAAATGATGCCTCGCCCGCGTCGGTACTAATGCGCATCCGTCCGAGCGATTTCCGTCATTGGTAAAGCGAGATAAAGCACGTCGAGATATACAAAGCCGCTTTTCCGTGAGCGCCTTTATAATACGCACGACGTATGCGCGTCGTCCGCGGCTCGATTTACATAAGTCCGCAGATTTTACACATATACGCACCTACATATACTCTCACACGTCCATGCACGCATATATGCACCAACACAAAAGTGCCCATACATACACACACGCAGAGGCGTACAGGGAGGGAAGAGAGAGGCGCGTGGTGTTGATTGCATTTCTGACGGGGTGAAAAAGAAAAATTGTAAAACCAAGTGGTTCGGGAAGCCTTAATCGTTGGCAAACTTTCCTCGACGTCGGAGGATGAGCGGGAGTACTCAATCGTAGGAGGTGCAAACTGGCTCGGGCCGTTCGATTATGGGGTTTTAAAAGGGGGCAACGTCGGATGAGGGTGACGGTTGTAAATGAGCCTCACTTTTTCAGACTCCGGGAATACTAATGCTACTATTAATATGAATCCGTCGACCCTTTTTTGTGAGCGGGGAAATTTGAATACTGAGTGGAACACTTTGTACGAAGTACACGAAGAAACATTTTATGTCCGTAATCATAACGTTGTGTATATGTCAGGCGGATATCACTGTCATAGCTGAAGTCGCGGCGTATCGTCCTGTACACATCTATTTGGATATCGATGAATGTTCACTTGGACGTTTTGCGATTGCCGCGCTTTGTTTACGATGTGAGTGCAGTGGAATTTATAGTTTATACCTGGTCGAAAGAACGTCCTCGCGATATTTCGGTAAAGGCATTAAAAAGGAGCGATGGGAGATGGTTCTGTGACTTCGTCCATTAAGCTGGGTTGCGGCATTTCTGCACTGAAAAAAATTATCTAATGATTAAAAAATTTTCTAGAGATAATTTCTACTAAATTTTGTATAATATTCATTCATGTCGTATATATATTTTGTGTAATTAAGATCTATTAAGCTCGTTTAATTTTTCAAATAAACAATCAAATTTTTATATTGGGTTCGATAGCCAGTAAGTAGTACTTTTTCTTAGTGAACAAAACGAAAATTAAGTAATTTTGCATATTAAAAAGTCTTGAAACAATTGAAAAAGTCTTGTCAATCCCGTCCACAAACAAGTCATTTTCAATACTTATGTATAGTGGATTGGTTATCTTTTCTAATTTTACCGGAAAAAAGGCTAAGTACTATTAATAATTTTTCATTCATTCATTTTGAGAGGATTTACATTGCAGTAACTTTATTCTGTAGTGTAATTTATGCGTTGACTTAGCAAAAAATATTTTATTTTGGCCTGTATTTCTTTCGTCCCATAAAAGTTTGACGACAAGAGATGAAATGTAAATATTACGTTTGAATTACAGCCCCAGAATGCAAAGGGTGCTTGCCGCTCCTCAAGAAAAGAGAAAAAAATAAATACTAAATTTGCCCAAATTTATATAAGCAGAATAAAAAATGTAACCACTCTATCCTCGCAAGTAACAAAGGTAATTAATAAATAAAATCTCCCTGCGCTCTATCTGACGGTCTCCGCGCGAGTTGCCTCGTGGAATTACGCGAGCGTGTAATTATAATTCTATGGCGGTTGAAATTGTTGCCAAGTAGAGTATCCCCCTGCGAGGGAGCGATGTAAAACTTTTGCTTGGAGTAGCAAGTGCCGCTTATTAATCACGCGAAGAAATTCCCGACGTCGACGTGGCGCCCTGCGACATCCTTTTCATGCGTGAAATTTCCGCGGTCGCCTCGGTTCTTCGCGCTTTTGTGGCCAGACAAGCCACGGCTCAGGTTATAAGTTGCACGCCCCGGGAACGTGATATCTTGAGATTGATATCGCCTATTATGAATGGCCGGCCGGTGACGCGTCGTAGCTCAACGCTTTCAGAGTAACGATTAGCAGTTGGCAAAGAGGAAACTATTTTTGCCTCACGGAAATTTTTCTCTTTATTTATTTCTTGTTACGGGGCTGGTTCTTCGCGATTCTCGCAGTTATTATATAATTTCCTTTTTTGTTCGGTAATGCGGGAATTAATAGCAGTCGATTTTTTGGTAAAAATTCATTGTAAAGATTATTAAAGTTTATAAATATTTTTCTTGTAATTTTTTTCATAGATTACTGATGTGGATTTAAAATTAAAATTACTACATTAATCCATACTTAAAAAATACAGAGTATAATTAAAGTAAAAATTACTCCCTCCTGTTTTGATACATTATAAAACGAAAATTTCTTCTCTATTATAAAATCTCGGTATTTCTGCTTTTTAATGTGCATTGTGTTGATTGAACGTATGTCAGATAAAGAAAAGTGACTAATAATGTGGCCACGACAGAATCAATTAAATTAATAATACGAACAAAATTAAATTTAACACAATACCTTTATACGAATTATTGTTCGCAACAATATTAGCTAAAAATAATTAATTAACTGTTATACAACTCTATAACACTGTATTAAATTATCATTAGAACAAAATAATGACAACAAATAAGATTAAATGATAACTAATTTCATCGACTGGTTATTCACAAAATTATGGAATATAATTATTTACAAAATTTTAAAAGTAAATATATACTAAAGTCAATCAATAAATATACGTATAAAAGAATAATACGAAGAAGTGTAAATTATTTTATTTTATCAATTAACGATTTCATAACTCACTTGGATAATATCAAATAGTTAATAATCATATAGTTAATAACAATTTAAAGTTAAATGCTACAACTTATCTCATAGCAGAGCTTCAATGAAATTTAAGTAATTATTCTTTTAACAATGCTTTTGTAGTTAAATTGAATTGTTAAATTAAACTTATAATAATTATTTAAATTAAAAATATCGTTTTAAAACTCGCTTCTATGCGGTAGGATCATCTTGCGCATTTTATCGACAAATCCAGAAGGCTGACCCGAGATGAAACACTCCTAAGTACACTTACTGAGTAATTTACATAAAACTATCCTGGGAAGTATTTGAACGAAAACTATTTTGGATTTATTTTAGTTGCGAAAAACTTTTACCGACGAGAAACAGTAAATATATAGTAATGATCTGACAATATATTATTTACTTAACTCATCTCATTCACTAAGCCCGTAACTAGATTCATTATTTACATACGAATCTCATTTACTTCATAAAATATTTTGCAGTGCCGCTGTTTACTTTTATAGCTTTAAAGGAAAGTTCCTTGAGGTAAATTGTCCTCGTTGCATTTGAAAAGACTTTTCTAAGGAAACCTTTTTACAAGAATTTTGAAGTTGAAATACAAACAGTTTTATAACGAAAGAATCTCATTTTACTTAGTCGTAAGAGTTTCATTCATAAAGAATGTATAAAAAATTATTTTTACTTTAGGCAGTTGAAGGTTTTTAAATGATCTCGTGTACTAACTTAACTTTGTATCTTTTTGGATCAGTTCGCTGCAACCTATTTAAGCAGTCAATTTTCTTTGACTTTATTCACTTTCAAGAATACGAATCCTTGCAGTTTGCCTTCTAACTTTTTTTGATAAAATGTTGAAATTATTTATTTGAACAAAGAACAATCTTCAAAGAGACGAAAGCGATGAAGAGCTTTAAACACAAGACTTTGTTTATTAAAGATTTTGCTGAGATTAAGTTGCTTTCGAAACTTCAAATTCATTTTTATTAAATAGTGCCTTTATATCGAAAAGTACGTTCAACATAAATGGGAAGAGTCATTTTCTAGCATTTATGTAGAAACACAATTTGCCGCTTGACACACACGACTTATCGAAATGTGCTATTTCCGTACAGATAATGGACTTACTTTTCTTAACATCTTTACTTCCCTGTAATTAAAAAAAAAAATAAAAATTTATTTGAGAGCTTATAGAATTTATAAAAGGTAAGCTATTTACAAATCTGGTTTATTCTCCATATATTTATTTTAAAAGATCTCTTTATAAATTCACGTAATGTAAGTATAATAAGGGATAATACATATACATATAGCTTTTATCCATTTCTTATACTCATACTACACGAGTTTATGAAGGTATTATTTCCGTTAACGAATAAATAAATTAATTAACTAATTAATAACTATATAAACTAGTGAAAGCCACTGAGAATAGTAAAATCGTAAGTGCACGATATTCCGACCTTAGATGATAAAAAAGCTCCGAATCTCTCGTAGTCCTTTAACCTTGCCGCGGTGTACTTGGAATCGCCGTTAAAAAGCATCGCTGATGTAGCAGCATGGCGTACTGTATAAATACTTATATATACAATGCGGCCGTAAATGCCGCACGACCGATCTGCCTTTTTACGGCCGTTAAGTTGATCCACTCCCCTTCCGTCGGACCGTGCGCTCTCGCAATTACAATCAGAGTAACGACGTTTCGCGCGCCCTCGCGACTTGCGCACCGACGACGGTATCACTTTGCCGGATCGTAAAGCCGATTGCGCGCGCGCGAGCGAGACGGCTGGAACGAGGGGTGGGCGCAGGACCGAATTTCGCCGGGCTTTTTTGACTAGTTGGCCGTTGCCCCGTTTGAAAATTCCTGTTTGCTCGGGTGCTTTTTAAACGGATTTATTTATTTAGCCGTCGGCACGGCGATGATAGTGGACACCAGGGCGCATGTGCGAGTTATTGGAGGGTGCGAGGGAGGAGAAGCATCCGCGACGGTTGCAGATGACCGGATGTTATATTGCAAAACGGTGTTGATAACCATGTTTGCTGAACGCTCGTATTGATGTTTCAGTTATGAACAATTTTTTTAGCTTTGATCGGTAGTGCTAAATAAGCCGAAGTTGAGCGAAACTATAGTAGCACTGTGGAATTAAATTTGGAGATATTATAATCTTACGATAAATAAAAATCCATGTTTTAAGATGAACTTTTTATTTTTATTAATTTGAAGAATTTATATTTATAAAGTGATGATGTGAATTATCGAAATGAATTTTTTTGATTGATTAAAGGGTGGATTTTGAATTGAATTCAAAAAGTTTTGATAAGAATTTAATAATAAATTTCAATGAGAATTCAATACATTAATAAAGCAAAATTATAAGCATAAATTTTTTAATTATTCTGGATTTTGAATCAGTGTGTTAATAGCAAATAAATTTCGTTCTGTATGCCACGTGTACAGAATCTGGAACATTTATTTATTTGTAAAACAATGCATTTTTTATTTATTACACTAAACGAGGAAAAAGCATGAATTTAATTAGTGCAATTAATTTTCGTAATATATTCAACTGTTATGAAGTGATTGCATTAATTCAAATACTTGTCTTATAAATGATGGCATACGATTATAAGTAACTATATATTAATTTATAGCACTCTAACTACAAAATGGCAACTGTAATGCCAATTTTCATCCCTCGTGCTATAAAATATCGTATGAGATTTTTCACCCTTGCTTTGCTCGGGTGCAAAATATCACACGACATAAATAATCATATACTATAAAATATCAAGTTAAAAATGATATATTTTTTACAAAATCCTTGTTAAATATTTTGTAATACCCCCTTTAGGAAGTACACAAAAAACGTTTAGTGAAAGAATATCGACGTTACAGCGAGTGAAATCAGTATTTCGTGGATACCATTATGGTACCAGTATATCGAATAGACGACATCCGTAAAAAAGGACATCGGAATCGCGATTATCGAGTGACACTCCCGACAAAATGAATTTTCCGGCGCTGAGCCCGCGGAGATGTTCAATAAAAGGAAAGCCGAGAAATCTCTGAAAAGTCATTGAGACGCGTAATAACATCGTGCGTGTAGCTCTCGTGACTCCGCGAAAAGGTAGATGGATAGAGAGAGAACGAGAAGGAGGGAAGGGAGAGGAGATAGCAATTCCAAGGACCTACTTGCAAATTCGTCTTGATCAATCGACGAGTCGCGCACGCGGCAGTTGCTCGTGTCTACATTCTCTCCTCGTCATCTAGAGTCGAAGGGGTGGGAAGGAGGTAGGAGGCGCACTTCAAATATTGAGAATCCACTATGGATTTTCAAGTCAAACACACTCGACGATCGACGCGTCGCTAAGTCAACACCGGATCCGAGTCACGCCGCTTCTCTCTCCCTCCCTCTCTCTCTCTCTTCCTTTCTCTCTGTCGCTTTCACTGTGTATGTACACGTGCGCGAGGTGGAGCTGGGAGCAGATTCTACAGCGTCGGAGTCGCTTTCGAGGCTGTTTTGCTGAATGACATCGATGTTAAGTAAAAGGCGCCGCGATATTGGCGTACCGCCCGCGGACTTTTAATTGCTTTCGGATTTGGCGAAGAATGGACCATTGTCGACGCGGCGTGTTCGAATGAAATGGATAATACGTATTTTTCAATAAAAGGCGATCAGTTTTAAATGCGTTAATAAAGGGTTCGTTTTCAGTTGGCAGTTTGCTATTGTTTCCCGTACATTCAAAGATTAAATAATATCATGATTTATTCCCTTTTCCTACGGTTTTAAGTAGAAAAGTTCGAGTTTAGTCAGACGTCGCTCGCCTTGTAAAACGATTTAATTGTTTAAAATTCCTATTATTTTATAGAAGTAATTTTCTTTTTAATTGCGAAAGTTTTAAGGTAAAAAGTAAGTGACTAGTACGATATTAAATTTTGTGTGAAAATTTGTTTAGCATGCTATCAAATTAAGTAGAAAAAATTTGTGATGTGGTTTATTTTTCACAAATTAATCAATAAACGCGATCAGTTCTGAATACGATAAAGTAGAGTTCATTTTTAACAGGACGTTTGCTAGTACACTGAAAGATTAAATGATAATGGGATTTATTCTCTTATATCATATTCTCTTAAACCAAAATTTTAAGTAGTAAAGTTCGAGGTTGGTCGGACATGCATCATTTTGTAAAATCAAGTGATTATTTAAGGTTTCGATTATTTTATGAATTGTACAAGAAAATGAATCATTATTAATTCATTTAGTTTTTTATTGCTTACATTCCTGAATAAAAATATTCTCTTTCTCAATAAATGTCTATAAAAATAGCTTCCACTAATACGACATTTCTTTCTGAATTTTCTTTTCATTCGATAATTTTTTAAACACGTTCGTTAAGATTATTTAATGAACCTAAACTAGAATCATACATCTAGAAATAATGTAGAAATCATTAAAATCCTTTCTTAAAAATAGAAATTCAATTTTAATTAATGAGACTTTCACTAACATCAGTATTCATCTTCATCGATTTTTTCCCACTTCTCATTGTTCTCCAGCTGACCCTATCTCTTTTGCATTTCAGTACTTATTCTCCCAACTTTTTCTCTTTTCCTCGCTTAGAGAATAAAAAAAACGCCCGGACTGAGGGCGATTATCAGATGCAAAGCGATATTTTTTGTGACCCACTTTTCACCTCGTTACACATTCTGTAATTCAACTCGCTCGGACTGGTTTCCTGTCATCTATGAAAACGAATGGAACTTCGCTTGACCTTTTTACAAAAGCAATAGAATTTAAAAAAAATTTGGTTTCCGCTATCACTGTAGATGCCCTTTTCTTTCATGCCTATAGATACTTAATCCGCAAGTGTCACTGCGTGAAACTTTTTTCTAGCACTGATTTCTAAAACTGTCAAGACTTTATTAATCAGGTGTTTATAAAAATTTGCTGTATTTAAAATAATAATTTTAGCATGTAATTGTTTTAAACGAAGGAAAGAATTAAGTTCTATTTATGAGTCATGAGAATAACATTTATGGTTAATGTGTAAAAAATCTCTAGAAAAATGTAGATATAAAAAAAAATGGTGTGTCACCGCCTAAACCTACGTTCTGTTTGCCTCCGTTTGAAAATTAGAATTTTTCCGGCGAAATCGATGCGACCGCGAAATGAAAGAAAAATAAATTATATGTTTCCCCACGGTGAATGATCCATCTTTGGCTATCAACAGCTCTCAGAGCCCCTCGCAGAAGCTCCAAAAGGAAAGAGAAAGACGGAGAGTGAGGCGCGAAAAAAAAGTCAGGCGAGCAGAGCTCGTGCCTGCTCGGCATTTTTGTCCTTATAAAGGCTGTCAGGCAAAAAGGGCTAAAAGCATATTGCTGTCGTCTCTTGGCTTTACTTCTAAGCTTTTTCGTTATATTTTTACGATCAGAGATGACCTCTCCAGAGTATTTCCTATTTTCCTTCTTGACTCTTTCTCTCTCGCTCTTCGCCGATACAATAACGCGGATAAAAAAAGGGAAAGTATGAGGAAGGAAGCAGAGCGGACAGAAATAAACTATGCGCTCGTTCTGGGGTGTAGCCGTGAGTTTACGAGTAGAGCGGCTCGAGAAGTTATGACGCGAAAAGCTTACGTACGCGCTTAATACGGCCGACACTCCTCGAATCTTAGTGTCTTTGTTTTCGCCGATGCCAGGGAATCGAACCTTCAAAGACTTTTCCAGTTATTTCGCCACTGAAGAGCGCGCCTCCTTTTCTTTCTTCGCTCGACCACATTGCCGGAGTAAAGTGTGCCCCGAAGTTTTCGCCACCCATTATTTTCCCGTTCCACTCGAGTGCTTTCTTTCTTTTGTCTTTTTACTTTCGCAAGTTTCCTCGCAAATAATTTAATGAATCTTATTATCCCAGAGATTTCACTCCCAATTTGAATAACGAATTTATACAAAATGCAGCGATTTGACTTTGGCGTAACGATTTGAGAATTTCGGAAATATTCAATGAAAAGTAAAAATTTATGACGACACTCGCTTAATTATATATTTCTCAATTTGAATGCGCCATGATTCTTAGTTACCGATCGGATTATGAAAATTAATTAAGGGATTTGCACATAATATTACGACTTGTGAATTTGTTTAATTGTTATTTATTTCTGTATTATTATTTTCCACTTTCAATTGTCATAAATTCAAGTATGATATTTTCATTATTTTTTTATTTGCCTACAAATAATATGTTTTGTTAATTAATTAAAATATATATTTTTGTAATAATTAAGTACTGTAATCAATTTTATAAACAGTATTAGAAAGCATATATTAATTGTAGACCTAACGAAGGTGCTAAATTAGTCGTTTATAATAAATATACCTATTAAAACTATCACTTTATACATTATTGAAATCTACTGAATCACCGCGAGGGTACAAAAAAATTATACTGATTTTCATAAAATTCGAGCAATAAATATAATATAGTCAAGATATAAATAATGCGCTAAACCCTTCTTATAGAAGCATCGCTTAATAAACGGACAGCCGGAGAGTTACGACAAATCCAAAAATAAACGTCGATTTGCAAGGGCCTAAGACCGGGGCTCGCTCATCCCGAACGTCGATGTAATTTAAATTCATGGCCTGTCACTCGGAAGTCTGAGTAACGCGCCTCCTTAAAATCCAGCCGAAAAATATCTTATCAATCGTGCGTGCAATCCCTGCTCGAAAAATTGGAGCGGCGTCCGTCCCCCTTCCCTCCATCGGCTCCCTCGGTAGCAGCCGAGTTTATAGAGGGGTGTGTAGGACGGAAGATTCCGACGAATCCTCTTACGGTAAACGCGCAGGAAATTTGAATCTTGACCGAGGCAAAGGTTTAGCCGGGGATGCGAGGATGCGAACGCTCCGCAACAAGGGCCGCGGATTACTTTCCATTCCCAACTGGGCCATCCTCGCTCCTTTGTCCCCCCTCCCACTCACGACCCCCGAAGCTCTCTTTCCTCCCACGACTCCGTCGTCTAGCGGCGACCCGTGCGATAAGTAAGGGTCGGGGCTTATGATCCTTGGGATTCGTCCTGTGGGCTTCCCCGTAAACTCCTATCGTCGTTCTCCCCCATAAATGCCGCTCTTTGTCACGTACTGGGAAGAGCCGCGGAGTGAGAGAAGGGAGTGAATAAAGGCGGCTGTGAGCGGGTATGCTTGGGCGAAGGAGTCGCGCTGGGAGAGGCTTGGGCTTCTTTTCGCGGGCTTTAATGCAAACAGTCTTTTCAGTCATTCTTGGTCGTCTTTGAATATTTAGCTGGGCAATTTTTACGACGGTAAACGATACACTTTTCTGCTTTTTATATTTTTTCTGTTTAATTATTATGTTGAAATTTTCAAAGTCCAAGAAAATTGTAAGGTTTGTAGAATATCATACAAACATGTTTATCCTAATACGAAAAAGTGTAAACATAATTTGTTCTAGGCATCCTTCAAGGAGGTTATAAAATTTGTTATCCTTATTATAATCAAACTGTAAATATGTGGTATTAATTATAACTTTTTTAGATAGCAATTTTTAATTGACAACTCATATTTTTCATTACACGTCAAACAGAAAATATTGAAAAACAATCTACATGTATTTTTTTGCATAACATTTACGTAGGGTATCGACAAATTTAAAATCTTTATAAATCTTTGTTAATTTGAAAAGAAAAAAATATGTAGATTATTTCTTTGGTATTGTAAATAAATAATAATTTAACGGAAAATGAATAAATCAATTGTTTTTATATTTTATACCCTTAGAAGCCAATAATGTTACCTAACAAATATTAACTTGGTTCATGAATAAATAAATAAACAAATATGTAATGGCGATGAAAACTTACGTAATATTTTTTGCCTTTTTCGTAAAAGTGATAAAATCTTTTATACGTCGTATGCGTAAAAGTGTCAAAATAGATTAAGGCAAACTGCATCTCGTACGGTTTATTTTTAAACGCGATCGCTAAAATAATTTTAATGAATATGGCGGCAGTTAGCAGGAGCGATAAAAAAAGATCGAACTTTTGAAGGGAACGAAATGCATAAGGAATAAAAATTTCCTCGAATGGTCCCCCATCTCGGTGCCTCTCTGATTTACGACTTTTCTGTAAATTTAGACCTTAGAGCGAATAAATATTTATTTTTGCATTCTTTGGAAGCTGTAAAACAACTAACGGTTAATAACGCCTGCTTCACGCAAGGCTACGCAGTCGAACACTTTCGACTACCTCCCCCCCCCCCCCTCCCGACCTCCGTGGCACGTCTGAATCCAATTTTTTTCTGTGTCCTCCTCGTTTTCCTGCTTGATCGCGTAAGTCTTGCTTTCTTGGGACTCTTTTACAGGTTTTTCTTATTTACTCGGGAAACTTTTTCTCACCGTCTCGGCGAATATTTCCTTTTTTCAGAGCTATTTAGAGCATCTCTCCTGCTTAGCTTGACTTAGAAAAAGTGCGAGAAAAAAAAAATAAACTGAATTAGTGTTTATTATAAAAGTTGCCCTCGACTTTTACTGTCGCAAAGTTATTGGGGTGAGCCCGTGGGCGGGTACATAAAAAGCTCATTGTTAAAATAAGTTAAGCCAAATGTAGAGTTCAAGTTTGACGTAGATGATTATTATAAAATAAATTATTAAATCAATTAGCGTTGCGTAACTAATATTGATTAATAATAACAACAATGCGGTGAATTAAACTTTAATGTAATCCAAAGTATAGCTTTCATGGAAGTAAATTAAATTAACAATAGATAAAGTAACGAAGAAAAAAATACATCAATCTTAATCCAAAGTATCTATTTATTTCTAAAAAGTAAAAAAAGTATCAAACTATCTATAAAAAAAGAGGTCAATCGTAATCCTTTCATGAAAGTAAATTAAATTAACAATAGATAAATAAAGTAGCGAAGAAAAGAAGACATTATACTGACATGCCGTAAAAAAATGTAAATGAAAAGAAAATGATGCTCCATTCGCGAAGAGATCATCGCCAGAAGATTTTCCCTTTTCCTCGTCATCGTCAGTGTAGCCGCAGGTGCAGCTAAGTGTTTACCCGCAACGCTTCCAACTTTCGTAAACACGCCGAGCAACGGATGTTTCTTACTTTTGCGTAATTTAGCAGGATCGATGTGTTTTACTGGAATACAGCCGAGTGGCGGTGTTTACGTGCGTACACGGCTCGCGATAATGGGGCTGCTTTCTCATTTTTTTTTCTCTGGCTTTCTTCGCGCGCCCACTTGAACACGCACAGTTACCGTTGCACTCATATTGCAGCAGGTCTTTGAAGAATTGCGCGAGTCATCTATTTTCCGCCGCGCGCGTCCTTCAAGTTTCCTCAACGTTATTCTCTCATTTTTCGTTGCACCGTTCAGTCTCTGTCAGGCAGGCCCACCACCCTTTTTCTCGCTCTCTGCTCAGTTCATTCGGTTAAATCGAATACGTTGAATTGCAAAAAAAATGTTATTATTAAATGTGGACAGTTAAAAAATTTTAGAGAATTTTTACTTCTGTTGTATAGCACTGAGACGACGTACTATAAAAATGATAAAATTTGTGAAGATTAAATTGGAGATACAATTTTTATTATTTTACAATTTTTTTTTTCATTGTCGATTTTTTTTTTAAATTACTGTCAATGTTGTTATTTGTTTTTTAAATCTCTCTTTATACTGATTACGAAAAGTCTTTAAAAACGTAAAATCATAACATGATAGGAACTTTGTCATATATCGCATAAGCTACATTAGATATCAAACAATTTTTTTTATTTTTACAAAATTATTGTCCTAAAAAATATAAAAATCATAGTACGTCCTCAAAGACTAGGAAAAAGAAGAATGTTACCTATAAAAATATTTTTAACTTATTACACATTCTATATGTATACATACTTTACAAGTATTTTTCTCTTTTTTGTTGCAGGTACGTTCAATCTGAAGATTTTCAATTCACTTACAAAAGTGTAGAAAATAAAATGTTACACAATCTTAGTAACGTGTAATTCGTACAGCTAACGAAAAAAGGATGAACTTCCATTGTACGCTATTCGTCAAGATAAGTCCACTTGAAACGCTCCGGAAATTAGGAGATTTATAACTCATCCCTCCGAGGGAACTAAAAGTCGATACTTGAAAAAAAAAATAATCGCGCCGTATAGCTTGATTCATTACAATTTTTTGCTACCCCTCGCTCAACTTAAACACTCGATTGACTCTTTTCTCCGGCGAACAATTTCCATGATCGATGGATGGATAATAAGAGCAACGTCACCGTCAATTAATTCGCGTGTCATCCTTCCTCCTTGCCGGCATTTTCCACCTGCACGCCACCCAAAAGAACAGAGTAATATCGCAAAAAGCCGGCTTCGCAAGAAATTACGAGCTGCCAGAGCGTAACCGATTGCTCAGAAGAAAGCCGCTTCTCCGCGAGAAACGTCCTCCTAGACTCTGTCGCCGTCCGACTTAAACGCGAAAAATACAATTCGCGAACTCGCGGAGATGAAAGGTTGGCTTGCTTTGACTCGCGCACGGAATAATCAAAGCAGCGACGGGTTGTTAACAAGGACGCGTCAGTCTGGGAAAATACAACGGAACGAGGCACAAGAAAGGAGCGTCGTGGGTACAAACAGAGAAAGGAGTTTATCGGGTGATTAGGAGGTAGGGGAGGGGGACGCGGCGAAGTGCAATTCGCCGCGTCAAAGAGAAAAGTGCGACGAGGTGGGACTAAATGTCAACTGGAAACGTGCCGGTAAGCGACTGTCTTTGTTGATTATCTGGCCCTTTAAGCGATCTTTTTTTTTTATTGAGCGGGGGATAAAGTTCAGCGTTTGCATTTACCACTAAGTCGATACTCTCTAAATTTCAAATAATTAAAAATCATTCAAAATTACATTGGATGTCGTTGATTATTCAACGACAATGTTGACTGCTTAGAAGTGATATATTGATCGTGATAAATGGAAATCCATTATATCGTTGTGAAAAAAGCAAATGATCCCTATGAATAACAACGAGTACTTGTTGAAGAAATTGAATATGTATTGGAAGAGGAGTACATTTCTACAACTCAATATTGATTTTGCACTATTATGATCGGTTTTAAATAAATCTAAATGTAATTTTTAAATATAATATATTAATTAATATTAAGTCTGCGGAATCAGTAAGGATTTTCCATTCTGGTAGGAACGAAAAATCAAATGCAAATACAATTTAATGCGATTGCATGTTCTAAGAGGCAACGCAGAATGATTTATTCAACTGCATCTCTACAGTCAAAATATAATCACCGTTAGCGTAGCAATGATTAAATTATTTTTCACTATTTTAACTTTAAAAAGATAGTATTTGCTTAAGGTTATTTGAGCTGCTGAAAGGCTTTATGACATAAGCGGGTAAAGCTGCTTTTAAAAGTATAATTAACGTCGCATTTGCGTAAGTAAAGATCGGAGGTACGAAAAATAAATTTTATTCTACCTCGCGCAGAATCATTTAAAACCGAATATACTCCAAGGGAGTACGCTAAAAAAAGTGAATATGCATTTTTTTTTAAATATAGTATTACTTTGAATAATAGGATATTATTGGAGTGCTCATAACACGCTCTTTTGTAAGCTCAGATTTGATATCTAGATCGAATTCGAAATGGAACTCGAAATGCGATATGCTACCGAACACCAAAATTTCTATGTACAGTCACTAATGCGACTCTCGCACTATACCTGATGACGTATCGAAATAAATTCGCAGACGGTAAAACCGTGAAAGAACGACGAACTAAAAAATCAAAGGGACTCCCTCCATTAAAAGCGAGCGCTAAAGCAAGCAAATTTTTTTTCAAGAGCCCCGGTCTTTTTGAGAATTCCGCACCATCATACTTACGTACAGTGGTAGAGTGATGTCGCGGAGTCCTGCAAAAGCTCGTGGCGAGGAAACACGTCGGGGTTGAGAATTCCCAGTAGGCGCGATTCGCCCCGCTCGAGCGGAAAGTTTTATTGAGAAACCGCCTTCTTTCTGTTTCAATCCCCCTTCCCCCTTCCCTCACGGCGAGTTCCGTGACGGGGGTCCTGTCTCTGGTCGAGCACGAGTAAGTCGTCCGAGAGCGCGGAATCGAACGCGCCTGGCGAGGGAAGGCGGGGCCGGAGGGAAAAAGCGGCAGGCCTCGGGTGCCCGAGATAAAAAGCTGCTGATCTTTACGCCAAGTTTGAACGGCGTGCCTTTTTATTTCCCGCCGCCTAGAGCTTTTAATATCTCGTACTGAAATATTGGATCTTGTCCTTTAGTCTTTTCCCGCTCTATTGTGTCAGTTACTGGAACTCGGAGTTATTCCGCTGGCGCTTGTAAGCTGTTGGATTTGTGATAATGATTATTTGCTTGTACATATTGATTATTTATAATTTGCATTCATTTATTTTTATGTACAGACTGGAATAGAATAGATGTTTATTGTGAAATATAGTATTTACAAAATAATATAAATAAAGTATTACTAATAAAACGAATAAGCTTCGATTACTTAGGGTGTAGAATTATGGCTGACCAAACTCGTATTTATACTACTGAATTCATATTATTACGCGTAATTTCCTTACATTGCAGAAAAGTAATGCAAATCAAATGGTACAAACTTGAAAATGAAGTATTATGTAACAATATTTTTTTAATTGGCCTTTTAAAAGTAATTTTATCATCATTAATTCCTTATGTTGTGAAATAAGTAGTTCAAGTGCTGGTTTAGTCAGCCATCAAGATTTATTATTCCTAACTATTTATTTTTCATTCTAGTTTTTGGAAGTCATTTTATTATTAGATATTATTTAATCCTACTAGAAAATAAGTCGTGCAAATCAAGATTTAGTCAGCCTTCGTGTTATGCCACCATCTAAAGCCCTAAATACATGTTACTAAAGCAGTATTTTGCCATATTTTTCAAATCATACTTTTAGAAGTAGAGAGTAATAAAAAAGAAATAAAACTTTCGAAAGGTGGTTTCATGAGAATTTCTCTATTAAAGTTGTTCCGTAAAAAAAAAAAGTAAATGCCTACGCAGCGCATTCAAAGAACAGAAATTACCCGGCTAAGTTTGGAAAAAATAAAGAAGAAAAAATTTTTTCGCAAAC
Source organism: Sycophila sp. Sp_5 (assembly GCA_018906775.1). Lineage (NCBI taxonomy): Eukaryota > Metazoa > Arthropoda > Insecta > Hymenoptera > Eurytomidae > Sycophila > Sycophila sp. Sp_5. The sequence goes on from JACCID010000058.1 coordinate 974,716, forward strand.
CGAAGTTTCCCACTAACTGGCGTGGCAAGACAGTCCTGTAAGCAGAGGTAACGAGAAAAAATTGTCTCTAAACCTTCTCCGAGATTTTTAATGAAATCGCGCCTGAGTCGCCATAGCTATATACCCAGCCAGTTCAGAAAAAATATTTGTCCCGCAGTACAGACTCCTACAGTCTTTGACTCTCGGCTCTCCCTCTCTCTCTTTTTCCCGCTCTATATCTTTTTCATCCAGCCACCTTACCCTCTCTCTTTGCGACGAGGAACGCGCTGCGGGCTTATGAAGTTTTATGGCCAAGCCGCACAAGCGGTGAAGTAAAAGTAAGAAAAAGGAGCCGACTTAAAGCTGGAAGACGCGGAGATGGAGATAGAGGGAATACAAAGAGCGAGAGTAAATAGGGGAGTGGGTGGGAGCAAGAGGGAAGAAGCTTTTTCGGTCTTGCATAAAGGGAAACCGCGATCGCTCGACCCATCGATACTACACCTCCGTTCCTCCCCCTCCTTACTCCTCTTACCCCCAGTCTTTTTTTTTTGCCTTTATTTCTTTGGTTATGTTCGCCGCGCCGCGGAATTCTTTAATGGCAAGTGTAAGAAGAGAAAAAGTGAAGGAAGGAGAGAAAGAGACAGAGAGAGGTAAAGAGACTCGGGACCACCGAGGAAAAAATACGCGCCGTCGCTGGTGCACCCAGGTTTTCCCTTTTACGCCACGGCACTTCGCTCGCTTTATACGCGTTTCTCGCGTTTTCCGAATACCCTTTCGTGTTTAAACTCGATTGCTTAAAAAAAAAGGCTGCTTTCGCCTCTTTCGCCTTCGGCCTCTGCTCGGTCGCCTTTTTGTTAGTGTTCTCTCTCTGTCATGCGGGTTTTGAGCGTGGGTACTTTTGTCATTTTCAAAATGTTGTCTTGAGTTTGTTGAGAGTAAAGGTGAAGTGTACGGTACTGATCTCTCAAAGCCTGAGTGAAATAGAGGAATGTTTACAGTACTTCTAAGCTTCGTTTTATAATGTATTTTATTAGATAGGCTAAAAATAGGTGCGCGATAAAATTAAATGAATATGGAATTTTAGTATATTCCATACAATTTTTTTGCTTAAATTTGGAAATAAATTATGAAGATTAAGAACGTCAAAATAAAAAGGGTTCTGTGCTAAAATGATTTAGAAATATTGACGAGCACGTACAGATTGTAATAAATAAAACTCTTGATGAGTCATCGTGTATAAAATTAAAAATAATGACATTTAAAGTTGAAATACATATCAACGATTGCTATGAAATATGATAAACTGACAGGCACGAATTGAAAAACTTTTTTTAACAGACAGCTATCTTAAAAATGAAATTGCGATACGTTTTTGATAAATGAACCTTCCAATTTTTTAGAAATATAAAAGTTATTATAGTTTATCTTATAAAATAAAAAGATAATATAGTTAGTGAAAGCAGCAAAATTTTAGTACCACGGTTAACTTCAAAAGTCAATTCGCTCAACATGACGTCTTAATCGTGGCTTCTTATTCAATACGTATCAGATGTACCTATTAAATTTTATTTTTTTAACTAGTAATCACACCTGCGTTTCTCATACTGATTTATTTTTCAAGATTCATCTTGAGATTTTAAACTAATGCTTTAAGCTTTAAACCTGTCACATCGCATTGAATTTAAGGTAACAAATGGTACTTCATATGAATAAAAAGATACTATTACAAAAATTCAGAATACTTTTTTTAAAATACTTTTTCTACTACTAAACAATATTTAAAAAAAAAGTTATATCTTCATATCTCGACCAAATCGATTAAACAATTAAAGGGCGGTAATAACTTTTCATCTTTTAAATTTCACTACAACGCATCACATAAAATTCTCCACTACATTCCCCTTTCAATTTCTGCCGCACGCAATTTTACTTCATTTTTCCATTCCACTCCTTTTCAAAAAAAAAAAAAAAAAGAAAGAAAATCAACAATGCAACCTGCATCTCGCGCGCATCCACGCATCCTTCTAGCCGGTCGAGCAATCATCACGTCGGCACAAGCCGGAACCGTTACGCCGAGTAATGAAGCGAGCCTGGGAAAATCGAAAACGAAGCGCGCGCCCCGGCAATAAATAGCGGAAAGAACGAGGAAAGAGGAGGAGGAAAAAGAGGCAATCGGGGTACCGCAGATTCGCGACGACGGCCCGATCTTCGCAGGCCTCTCGTGCTCACCCCGGCCTGGCGGCGGCGCCGCGTGATTGGAATCCATCTCGCGCGCGCCGCTCGGCTCCCCCTCCCCCCGGGGGCATTCTCAAAATAGGCGGTAGTCGGTTTGATTCGCGCCTGTCGCCTCCACCGGCTGATTCGGGGCGGTTACCACCGCTACGTCGCGCCGTCGCGCTTAATTGCGCCCGCGGTGATGGAGCTCGCGATGCTGCCCGCGCAAGCGTACGGTACACACTTCGCCAGGACGCACGCGACTCATGTGTATCGAGGCATCGACAGATGTGCTGTCGCCTGATTGATTGATTAAATTCGACGTTGGATGTTAATTGCGATGACATGGGAGTTTTTCCGGGCTCTCGGCACTGTTGGCTTGTATGTTGACTGACTTTAAATAAATAAAATGAATTTAAAAAGTAAAATGAAAGGAAGATAGCTAAATTGAAAAATAAGGAAAGGGAAGCATTGGAATTTTAATAGAACATTGTAGGTATGAGATTATGGAAGGTAAAGTTTCTCTTCTTAAAAATTAGGAATGAAAATTTTGTTTCCTCAAGTTCGGACGAGAAGACAAGCCATTCCGTAGGTAGTTTTACATAGGGAAAAATCTACTTCATTGCACATCTCTGAAGAAAGATTGAGGTTACTCGGGGGAGATAGATTTTTCCTTCCAAGAAATGGAATTTACTCAGGGTAATTTTTCTTCTTACGTGCAGTATCCGTTTCTGGATAATAGATGTAAATGTAAAAGTGTACTGCGTAGAATATGCATTTATCGCGATGAGACACTGAGTCGAGTAGGTGGGCTTGATAAACAATTTTTTAATTGTAATATAAATAAATGAAATATTAAAATAAGTGTAGTCGTGTGACAATTATCAAAAAAGATATAAAAAAGTATTATGAAAAATTATCACATCTAAGTAGTAGAAGTTTGTTTGTTGGCTTCGTTCAAAGCCAAACATTTTGCCGGATAAGGATTCAATAGAGAACTATACATCACGATATATTTTAAAAAATTATATAATAATTGAATGCAATTTTTAAATACACAAATAAAAAGTTCATATAAAAGATCGTTGTGAATATTTTTTCTTGCAGTTTTCTTCCTAACATGACCTTCCTAGGGATTACGAAGTCGTATTCAAAGTTAAAATCATTACATATAACATTTCGAAAATAATGAATTAAAACTACTCTAGTTATCTTAAAAATAATTAAATGTTTTCTATTATAAACGTAAATAAATTAGCATCCATTTAGTCATGTTTTGACTAACCAAATTAAATATAAACTGAAATTACTTTTAAACTAATCATTTATTTAACCTTTAGAGGATGGGGTATTTTGGAATTTTCAATTTCTCAGTATTTTCTATAAAAAACACATAATATGTGTCTGTAATATTGGGAAATACTCATATGTAAAGTGTCTATCCATGGTCGAGCCACTATAGTGGCTTTCCCGTCCCCTACAGGTTAATAAATAAAGATATGCCTTCATATTTTTCATTAATACATGCACGTGTAATACATAAATAATAAATATGTATAATAATAAATACATAAATAATAAATATGTATAATTGTACAAATGTTGTATACGGTATCCATACAACGTATCACATAAAAGTGATTGCCATACTAAAATATACAAGATCGATTACATTCAGGGACCACATCTCCAAATCATCGTTTATCGTAAGCTCCATTCACGGCGCGGTGCATGTAAATAGATTAGCCGACGGACCGCAGAAGTCAGGCTCATCAAATTAAAATGAGCCCGCGAGTGAAGAACGAGGCGCGAGCTCGGGCGTCCGGTTGCCCGACGCGCTCACCACGTCGCCGGGGTAAAAACGGCTCTTTGGTTTCGGCGCATTAATTAGACTGAAAGCGTCGCTCCGCTGTATGGTCTTTGAGGTCGCTGTGCACCGCGGCGCGCTTGCGGCTTCGACTGCTCCCACCGCCAGGCAGCACACCATGCACCCCTTGTATCCGTCGGCCGAGGGAAAGGATCGCCGAGAGGGACGGGGAGGGGGGGGGGAGGTTCTTCTCTCGCCTCGGACTAATGTAAATGATCGGCCAACTGTGAAGACGCGAGGTCGCGAAAACAAATTCGAATGCAGACCGTGATAGTGGCGGAGATGCGGCCTCCGAGGCCGATGCATTTGGGTTAAGCCTCTCGGTCAGCGCATTCATTTTTAGCCGAGCGACAACTATCCGGCGCGAGGCTGCGCGAATGCGACACAAAAGGTTTACGAAATATTGCAGACCCTGCATCTGACGGATTAAATTTTTACCTCCGAATTTTGAACCACCGTGTGACTTTTGTTTCACTTGTTTGTTGTATTCTTTAATTACTCTTCTCGCTCTCTTTTTATTTATTTTAATTATTTCAGATTTTTTTTTTTTGCGAAAAGAAATGAAAGCTTTTGTGAGAGTTGGGAAATATACTTTTATGCTATGCATGTGATTTGAGAATAGATTGGTATAAGTTTGAAAAACACAATTTGTTTTTAAATTTCTCATTTGAAGAAGTGCGTCGGCCCTATAAATCTACAAGCTACTAAGATAGTTTAAAATCGCATAAAAAATTTAGTATGTCGAATAATCATTTAAGTAAATAAATTATCAACAGTGTATTGCGTAGAATTAACTCCTAGTAAAACATTTAGTATAGGTCTAGGAATCAGAATATAAAAAAAAGTAAATAATTCATTTTTCCATAGCATACTCTGAATCTGATAGAAAATAATAAATTACTGTTGTTTAAAGTTTTATATGAAATGATAGAGGTTAACTTGCGCACCAAATTTAACTCGAAAATACTAATTTCTAAACTTGTAGTACTTAACTTTAATAAAATATGCCATGCAACACCTAAAATGTAGTACTTTCTTAATTAGATATGAAACTTTGACGATTCGAATCCGTAGAAATACCCTACTCTTAATTTACATAAAGGTGGCTCTGGGTGTCCGCGAACGTGCTAATTTTTCCCTTTCGTCGACGTAACGAAAACGGCTAAAAGAGTTGCCGGGCAAAAGGAGGAAATGAGCTCGCAAAAAAAAAGTTAGACGTCAGGAAGTGGGTCACGCGATCCAAAGTCACGTCTCAAATGAAAAGTCTCCACGGTCCACAACCTTTGTACGCGTGTTTTTAAATATTCATCCAATTACGGCGAAGCGAGCTCGGGGCGAGAGGAAAGAAACGAGGAAGGATGGCTCGCTACAGCGCGCCAAATTAATTAAATCGATGGTGGAGATCCGTCGGAATCGGCAATGCGAAAATGAGAATTAGTTTTGTGCAAGAAAGCTGGAGATGAAATCGGACGCCAATGGGAGCCCAGAGATACGGCGAGTTTGGTTACAGTTCGCTTCAGGTGCAATACCATTACATTTTTCTTTTTTAAATTTAGAAAGAAAGTCTGAATTATACCGAAGCAAATTATATTTTTGATAAAATAAGGCTTAAATTTTATAAGTATTCTGCATTCAAAGTTTTTATCCTTCTCAAATTTTGGCATTGTCGTAAGCTAGAGAATCATCCTTGATATCGTATAGAAAATGTCTTTAATTTACGTGATTTTGGACTGAAGAGTTGTATAAATAAAAATTATTCGAATAAATATCTTAAGGTTTAGAAACTATTTAAAATTAAATTTTGTTTCATTTTGTAAATTTTTGCAGTTTTTAACTTTATTGAAATATTCATTTAAATAATGTTACCAGTACACAAACAAAAGTTGTAATTTTCTTTTACATGTGTGCAGTCCCATCAGAACCATCAGCTACATCTTGTACCTCTTTTTTTATCGTACTAATTCACTTCGATTTAATATTTTATACAAAAATTGAATGTACGCGTGGAAGTAGGGCATAATTCTCAAGTTTATAAAATCAAACTATGCAGATATATGCCCATCCACACATCCCTTTAATTTGTGTACTTTATTAAAAATTTACCCGAAATAAAATTGCGAAAAAAAATACGAAAAATTTTGCGGAATCTTAACCTGACGCATTCCCTTTCGAAACTATTAACCTTAAGAAATAAATTCTGTATCGCTTACCTCCATTAGTGATAGAAAGAAAATATTTCGAAAGCCATGGGATTTTTATACTTTTTTTTTACACATTTTAAGAAAGCCGCTGAACCGGTCTTTTTCCTTCGATAAAAGAATACATCATTCAATAAAGATAAGATGCTTCTTAAGAGAGAAAGAGATCAGCTTAGATCCCCATCCAAAGTCAACTTCATCATTTGCCGACCGCTGGCCGAACCATTAAGCCGGCTTTTAAATCCGACTTATTCTCCTCTACTTCTTTCAACTCATCGATTCTCTTCTCATTGATCTGTTTATATACCTTCGGACGCGCACAAAAGCTCCTCCGCTTCGAATACTTGAAAGCGCTTATTTCCAAAATCGATTGTATATAGATGTACGCATTAATTACTCATTCTATAGAGGAACGTATTTCCCTGAAATATTTGCACTTATAAACTTCGTTGAAACTGCTCTTGAATTGTTCAGTGGCAAATTTAATTTAAATTGCAGCGGTGATATAAGAGTCAATCAAATTCCTATTATATCTGAAATATTAGGCAAAGTTGAATAAAACGAGCATGTAAATTAATAATTAATCTAATTATTGAATGTACAATTCGATAATTAATCTAATAAATTTATTAATATTTTTATATTTATTTTCTTCTTTCGACTTTTTGCGAATAATTAGTTTTAATAAATCTAATTATTTTCTCTGATTGTCACTTGTACCATTGACCGCCATAAATATTAATACTATACTAAATTAAGTATTACTTAATTTTTAAGAAATGAGTGCGACATAAAACCAAGCAATGTTTTATTATCTCTTTAAATTGTAAATCGACTAATTTCTTATTTCTATACTGGATTTAAAGATATAAAATATTATAAAACGATATAAAACCATGCAATATTTTATCATCTCTTTAAATTGTAAATCGACTAATTTCTTATTTCTATACTGGATTTAATGATATAAAATATTATCTTAGTAATACTGAAATTTGCAATACGTTCTAATTAATTTGTCTTTTTCTAAGACTCTTTATTAAACGTTCGAATATCTCGTGCACAATCATCGTTTCATAAGTCTTCTTAATAAAACTACCAGATGGGAGACTCAAGCGTTACGGCAGAAACGTCGCGCCTAGCAAAAAGCTCGGCGCTTCTTCCGCGTCCCTTATTAAATGGCAATTAAGTTTGCGCCCCGCGGACACGAGAGACACCCCCGCTGGTATATATGAAATAACACGATACACTCTCCCTCTCGTTCCGGGGCTTTCGGCGCGTCTTTTTCATTTTCCACGGCTTTCAAATGACGCCAGTATAGCTTGGTGATAGCCCGCGGGCTATGCTGCCATTTTTTTTCCTTACGCTCCTGCTTCTTCTTCCCGTCCTCCTTTCCCTCATTTCTTCCGCTCGCCCTACTCTCGTCTTTTTTCATTCCGCCCGTTCCCTTCCCCGCCCATTTTTTTTTCTTTTTGTCTACCGGCGGCGAAAGTTCCGGCTCGAAGAAGCTCGGCCGCGTGGGGGACTAATTAATTTTGCAGTTAATTAATTTTCCGGAAATGCGAGCGCACAGTAGTTATAGAGGCGAGGTCGCGAGAAAAAACAATGCTGACACGACGGGAAGGCAAGAATGGAAAGTGAAGCAGACTTAAGTTTATTACTTCCTTTATTAGACTGTTCATAAAGATGAAAAAGGTACGACGAGACATACGTATAATTCATTTACGTATTACCAACTCAGCAACTGCATCTACAGTCTACAGCTGGAGCTAATAATTCGTTGTACTTACTTAATCGTAAAAAGCACTAATAAAAAGTTTAACTCAATTCGTTTTTTTGTAGAAGAACGTTGAATAGTATTGGGTAGTGAGAGGGTGGTTTCTAGCACACGATCGCTTGCATAATTTATTTAAGAAGTTCGGAAATAACATAAATATGGTATATGGAAATTAATAAATATGTATGTTGTTCAGAAATTTAGCATTATGAATATTTTATAAACGTGAAAAAATTATGCGCAAAAATGTCAGAAATTATATTGTGCATTCTCACATCCCTAATTTTCATTGAAAGACGAGTTTCTCTGGGTAGTTTTATTGCAACTGCTCGAAGACAAAATTCTTAAAATTTATAAGACAGATTTAATTTGAGTTAAAACAAAGCTGATGGATTTTGCTAGTTTTGTTAAAAAATATGGGTAACAAAATTTTGCCATATAAATAAAAAAAAAAACTCAACTACAAACTCGAAGTAGACTTAAAATTAAATTTTTATTTTTCGAAAAGCACAAAATTCGATTTTTTTTCTGTAAATTGTACACGGTATTCTGCAATATTATTCTTTTCCACGTGTGTTAAAGATAAAATAAAAATTTTGTAACATGGCCGAATGAAATCCGCCCGAAATCGAAAAATAAAAAAGATATAGCAGAACACATATGAGCTTTTTCTAAAAATAATCGTAAAGCTTCATCTACAAGGAAACAATATTAAATTTTTGTATCACGCAAATACAAAAATTATTAACCAGAATCTTCCTATTTATTTCATTCTCATGTATTTCATCGACCAATCCAACATTAATTCTTAATTTTCAAAACAAGACAAATTCATGGATAATCTTGATTTTACCAAAAAAGTAAGACACAATTATTTTTACAAATAAAGTACACAAACACACAAACCGCACTCTGTCAAATTAAAACAAAAAAGGCACACAAGATTAAAAAAGCGCATACTTAACGCTATTGTCCATTAATTTACGTATAATTACTCGTATCGAAAAAATAGCACTCAAGCGCGCTCAGGATGAAGTCGTGAAAACCATAGCGCTAAAGACTCCTTTCAGCTTTCGTAGAAGCGTCTATTCAAAAAAGCGAGTGCTAAACGCAAATGCGACGCGATTCACTCGACTGCGCCGCATCGACGCCGATAAAGGAGGCGTCGAGCGTCACTGCTATCGCACCAACCCCCCCACCCCCACCCCCTCCCATCGTTGCGCTCTATTTCGCTATTTCTTCCGCAGCCACGCACCGCTTTTTTCTGCTACTCATTCCACTTGTCGAGCCGCTCGCTCGCGCGCCGAGTTGAGGGCGGGGACGCGCCTTTATCGTTATCACTCCTTTTATTTTCGTCATAACGCCGAGGAGTCTAACTCGCGATGTCAGTGGCATTGTTATCGCGCGTCGTTTGGATGTCGCGGCCACGCAGCAGCGCCGGCCAACAAGCCAACTAGCGCGAGCTTTCTTTTCGCCCGCTCGTTTTCTCCGGGGCTTTCCGGGCTTCAACTTTTGGCCGCGTCGTTACCTTTGCGCTTTATGCTCGCCCCGCCAACCCGACGTTTTGTATTTATGTCGGAACTTCAAGGGATTTTGAATTTTTCGACTCGCCAGCAGGAGGAGATTCCGCTATGTGACGAAACGCCGGAGGGAGATTTTCCACACATTTTTTTATTGCTCTTTGAGATCGTCACTGAGTGTACGCACGCGACGTCGCGAGTATTTTATGGATTTTTATTTTTGCGATTATAAATTAATTGGATACGGAAGCAAACAAAAAAAAAAATAATGCAGTTGATAGTGCTTCAGTTATTGGTGGTACCTCGTAAGGTGAACTGCGAGAATAAAGGAGATATTTATTGAAGGCAGGATTGTAAAATCGAAGAGTTTTACGGTAAAAATTGTTTATCGCAAATAAAAAAAGAGAAATGAAAGTAGAAGAGAAACATTCGTTTTTTCGATAAGCTTTGTTGAACATTAATTTGAGGAAAGATTGCCTTGCATAATATAAGGCGATAGATGTTCGTATATCGTTTTATCTCCTTATTCGTATTAGTAGGAATATTTATTATGCGATATTTTTGCAAAAGGAGCTTTATTCCCATGCTCTTATTCATCATACTTTTTATGAATAAAAAGTTTGTAGATTCGCTAAAAAAGATAAATAGTTAGATATTATGTATGCATGGAAAATTATTATGAAGTAATATTTTTGCATAACTTGATTTTATTTCGCTGAAGAATTTCCTTTGATTATTTTTTTATAACCGGGCGACTTAATAAAATTTAATTAATTATATGCTAGTTAAAAATGTTGATCCAATTTAGAAGCCTGCTTTATTAGAATTGTAATTTAACTTGATACAAAATATTCAATTTTTAATTATTGCACGGTTATATTACTGCAAGTGATCGTTCAAATAAAATTGAAGAAAATATTTTCTCGTTTCAGTAAAAAACGAAATATTTGCTTGATAAATTTCGATTAAATTTTCATAAATAAAATCCCCTCTTTAAAACGATGTCAGGTTGTAGTAAAGAATTTTAAGAATGAATTTAATTTATTAAACGACAAATTTCGTAGTCGCAATTTTACCTAAAAATATAAAACCCACTCATTAATAAAAAGAATTTTGTTTTTGAAAACGAATAATCGTCAAGTTTTAAAAATCTTTTAAATGCACTGAAATTCATTTGAAGTACCGTAAACAAAATACAAACGTGGGTTTAATCGGAAAATCTGTATTCTAATTTTTCCGTCCAGAATAGAAATTATAACGTCCACACAACTTTCTTTAACTCCTCTCGTATAACACGCGTTTATCAAAGCAGGATCAACATTTCCGAGTTAAAATTTTGTTTCCTCTCCAGGCACTCGATTTCTCCTCTCAGGAAAATAGACAAAAGCAAATAGCTCGCTTAGAGGAAGCACCAGATAGTCGTAGCTTCTCTTCCAGCAGCAATAAACCCTCTCTATATGACACGCCACGAGGAAGGGAAGGGAATAAAATACAAAGGAGGTATAGGGTCGAAGTATCTTTTGCGTGCAGCAGCCACTCACTTTCCCTTTTAGACCCGCTCGTACCGTATCACCCCGTCCGCTCGTTTCTCGCGCCAGCATAATTTCTTCTTCCAAGATAGCACCCGCCCCCGTTGTCCTCCACGACTTCCGCCTTGCAGGCCTCCTGTCGACTCCCTTCCCTTTTACTCCCCTGCCCTTCAACCTTCACTCGACCGACCACCAATTCCCTTCCATCCCCAGAGCCGCGGGAATATCAAAGAATCATCGCGGAATGCGTCTTCTTCTTTTTTTTTTATGATTCGTGCACCACTCTACGGGCCGACCGTTAGAGCAGCCCTCGACACTCCGCCGCTTTATCTTTCTTATTTTCTTTTTTTTTCTTGACTTTTTTTTATTCAGACGCGTTTTGCGGACGGTCGAGTGCTGTCTTGCCGCCTCGCTCGGTCTTCGTCGCCGGGGCGCTTATCGCCGGGAGAGCAAGCTACCCCCTGGGAGAGTTGGAGAAAAGTCAACGAGAAAGGCTTTCGTCGTGTATTATTGCGAGGGCAAGTGGCGCCATTAAGGTATTAATGACAAGGAGAGGATGTGCAGCAACGTTGTTGTCGTCTAGCTGGCAGCGTTCAATTTCAAAATTACGTCCTTTAAAAATTTATCAATTCGCCCATACTTTCGGAATTGAAAAGTGTTCGACGTGTTGGTGCTGAAAAATTGCCGTGAGGTAAATTTTAAAGATGTTGGATAAAATAGACATGCTTGAAATTGTGAAGACACGGATATAAAAGAATATTTACGGAAATTCTTAGTCAACGCTAGTAGACGGAGAGAAAGGATTTACTAAAAATTGCAAAAGGTAATTTTAATAACTTCGTTCTACAGAGTTTATTTTTTCTCTAGTGCTTTAAAAATGCCACTTTAACGAAAAGAACGTTTTTTTTATTAGCTATGACGATATAAACCCAGCACTGTATAGAAGAAAGCATTGAATAATTTTTGTGGCGGCTTTTGATCTACGGCTGACCAAAGCTTGACTTTTCCACTTATTTTAATGGTACGCTTCCTTTTTTACTTCCCCTTCCTTAGCTTAGATTAATTTTTTCCTGTAATTTTGCATTACAGCGACTACTAAATCATAAACTACGTATACTTTTTCACTTTTTAAAATCATTCCGCGTTTCTTTCATACACTACGATTTTAAAAGGTCGAAAGTATTTTGCGTCAGGATTAATTCTAACTGTACGCACGATAATATTATAATACTAAACTGCAGACGGAAAGCGATAAAACTTGAAGCGAACGTTTAACCCTAAAAAATGGAAAAGAGTAAAATTTAAATAAATAAAAAGGCGAGAGCTTATAAGCAAAATGGGGAAACATCGTCCGCTCAAACGAACGAGTAATCTCCCTCAGCCCCCTAGCTTATTAAACTTGTGAAGGATTAAGTAGAAAAAGTCTCTTTTAAAGGAAGTGCAGGAAAATCATCAGAGCGAAAGATGGACAACCCTCCTTCCTCTCTTCTACCCCTTTTTTTTTCTTCATCATTTACGTTAACCTCGTTATACCGCGCCTCGACCGACCAGTCAGCCGCGTTCCCCAGGTTCATCTCTCTTTTTCTTTTTTCCTCGCCTCTTCCTTCGTTGGCCGAGACAACGTCGCATAGGGACTTGCGGGCGGTCGGTCAGGGTCCGACGACACGGAAAAGTCATTCTTCCGACGAGCGAAACGGAAACGTCGAGCGGTGACTCGGAGAATCCACGAACAAGCCGAGCCGACGGGGCGCGAACTGAAAGGACGAGCGGACAAGAATCGCGTCGGAAAAAAGGACGATTTTTCTATATGTGTATATATGTGTGTGTCTCTATGTCTATGTCTGTAAGAGGAAGGTGGGAAAGGCCGAGGGGATGCTGGAGAGTGGGGAGTGAGATGCGCTTGACGCTGTGCGATAGCCGAGGCGTTTGGAGACTGCATAGGCGGAGGCGAGACGTGAACTTTCGCAAGACGGTTTAGACTTGAGTTTCGTGGGATTCTAGTTTCATCGGGCGATATTAACGTGACTTGTGGTATAAGAGAAAATAGGATTAAATTGCTTGTTTGAATATTTTGACAGAATCCTTCGAATTTGAGATCACCTTTTGACTGTGTTTGTTAACTTTTTTTTTATTAAAAGTAAAAATAAAGTTTCTATTCAGCGATAATCTGACTGCCGTAAAAAATTTACAGGAGAAAATATATTTTATATGCTATGTAGTAGTAGCAAAACACTAAAATATTAAATTTGTAATGGCTGATTGAAGCGAACAAAATAAATAAAATTTTAAAAGTTAAATTGTAAAAACTGATTTTGCACTAGTGTTACTGTGTTTGGCTGTAAAATAAATCACAAAAATCTATTTATGGATAACGATGTACTCTCTAAAAGTGCAGTTACTGATGTAAAAGTGGATTCTAAAAGCATAAACGACGAGATTTCTCTCTTCTAGCAGCGATGTATTTAGGTCTAAAAAGACAGCAATTGCACTATGTCCTGATTTTTTCAGGAGCTTTTTGTAAAGTTTTAGACTTATTTTGAACATCGAACTACAAAGTGCCGTATTTACATAAAAAAGTTTTTGACTCTTTTTCGTTTCAGAAAAGTATAAAATATAGAAAATTACATGTTTGTTCAGCGATACATAAAATCTTAGCATTATCCAACAACGACGAGATAGTCTCACAAAATTGCATTGTTTATAACAAACAATAAGAAACGTGTAAATTATACCGCAAAATAAATTTACGAAAAAAACATTAGATCTAACGGAAAACTGGTACATTAAATCTGCATATAAAAAATGCAGAATCACTGGAAAAATTCTTGACCGCTAATCCCGCGCACCCAATTCGTCAACCGTATTCATTACGGCGTTCCTCGGTCATTGCATCCTTTTTTCCAAGCACCCCTCTTAAGCGGGCTCGGCGCCCGGGGTCCTCCACTCGACCCTTCAGGCCCTGGCGTATATAACACGCGCGCGACTTCGACCGCCTCCTCCTACACCGACCGACACACACACACACACACATACACGTTCACACAATGCCCAGCCACGAAATAAGCGGAAAGCCCTGCTCCGCCGTAGCAGCCAGGGCGTACGACGGCATCGAGTGCACCAAAGACGACCGCAAGTCGAGGCAATAAGCCCCTTCCTTCCTTTTGCTCTTCCACTTTAGAGAGACCGCCGCGCCGCAAGCCATCGACGTTATTGCGAATCGCTTCTACGCATCTCCACTCGCAGGGTGCCCACCGCCACCGCTACCAACACCACCGTACCACCACCGGCAAATACCCTTCTTCTTGATAACGCCGCATCGTTGCCGCTCATACACACGTACGCACACGCGTACACTTGCGAGTAAAGACACTCACAAACACACGTGCACATTACGTGCACAGTGTATATATGCGTACATATACAGCCACGCAGAAATGTTCGTAATAGACGAGCTCCCAGGGTATTTTTCTCCGTACGTCTTGGCGGCACCTTGCCCTCTTTTCTGTCTCCCTCGTCGTTTCGACAGGCATCTACGAAGCCCCGGGCTTTTCTTCCGCCTTTAGTCCCGTAGAGCTGGCCTTGCGCGGCCGCAGGCGGAGATAAAAGGGGAGGAAATTTGAAAAACAAATCTCGAACGCGATGATTGTCGAGTGCGCCGGGCACGGCGCTAAAAAGGATGCAATTAAAGTTCATTGCCTCGTCTTTTTAGTCTGCCCCTTTGCATCCTTTTTTTCTGGGTGCTCTCTCTTTGCTTCGCTTTCTTTTGCTGCCCCTCGTTCCGGACTTTTTACCACGATGTTAGGGAATACGATTATGCGGGTGGTCTCTTTTTTTTACTCGATGAATATTCATGAATTGGTCAACGATTCCGACCCCGGTAATATATATTAAAACAGCGATTTACTGCCATCTATCTATCGGAATAAATTAAAATATCGATGCTTTTCTTTTTTTGAGACTTTGTTTTCTGATAATGGGATCAGCTGATTTAGATGCTTGACGATATTACGAAAAAAAAATAGGATCGATATTTTAAATAAAATATTGGTTGAAGTTATTTTATATTGAAAGTAATTGAAATTTAGAAAAATGTCTTTTTAATAACAGTCTTAATTAATTTTCTTGCAATTTAAAGTTTAAATAATTATTATTAACGAATTAAAACTATTTTTAGTTACACCGCCATCCTAAGTTAATCAGTTATTTTGCAAAATTAAGCAGAAAAGAAGCACGGAATTTATTCAGTTAAAAAGTTGTTTATTTTATTCCTTCGCAAACGGTTACACTCCAATTGTTTGATTTCGAACAATAAAAGGACGATGATTGAAAACAAATGGAAAAAAATACGGGAATACACACAGAAAACAACGGCTCCATGTAAAAAAAAAAGTTCGCTAGTGTAAATATTTGCGGGTCAAAATAAAAAACTATAAATGAACCGACTGCAGTTCGAGCAAGAAAAAAGAGATAAAGAGAGACAGAGGGTACGACGAACGGTCGATGAGCATTTATCGTTATTCTACGATTGCATCGTCAAGCATCTCGAAATAACGGCTCTACGAGGCTCGAATTGAAAAGCAGATGCACCGCGACATTCAGCGAATATAAAAATCATCGGTTATATACATTGAGGGTGCGCAGCGCGCAGTCGGGCTTGCGCGATTCGGATCGACCGCAAACTGCTTTCCATCCGGCTCGTGCGCGCACCGGCGACGCGGCGATGCCACGGTCCCGTCCTCTTCTCCTCCTTCGCCTCCTCCTCGCTCGGTTTGCATAAATCTCCTCCTCCTTTTTTCCCCGCAGCTCGCTTCTGGCGTCCCGCTTTCGCCGGCCTCACTTTGATATACGTAAAATATCCGATGTATTTTCCACGCGATATTTCGCCAGTGTATCGTCCAATAATCCGCATAAACAAAATCCGCGCGCTGCATTATGCGGATGAATCTTTTTTTTTTTTAATGAGAAACGCCGATTCGTTCGTTCGCGTTGTCGAACATGAGCAATTCGGCGAAATAAATTAAATTCGGATTAGGAGTGCGCGTATACTTCGATGAAAAAGAGCTTCGTCATGATTACACGTAGTTTTTGTATGCGAAATTACATTTTCAATATATAACGACTTGATAGTGTATTCTTTCACTTCTCGATTTTAACGCATATGTACCTTCTGATTTGCAATATTTTATTGAATATTCTACTGACTGCAGAAAGAGCCATTAAAATTTTAATTAAATTTGTTGTAGAGAACAACGAATGTTTGTTTATTTAAATGAAATTAAAACAAACGGTTAAATAATCCTGGCTGAGGTGGGGCATTTGAAACATCAGCCGAATTGTATTCTTTAATAGCAGTATACTCTTTTTCTTTCGCGAGTAAATTACGTTCGTACCATTTCTCACTGGGAGGAATTTTCGGCTAACGAAATTGTACCACTGCAAAGTCAGAGGATCGTGGCGTAATTTTCTGCTTTTAATGCAACTTATATATATATATTCCACAGTGTGAAGCATAAACTGTCGTGGAGACCGCCGATTTACCCATCCTTGGCTCCAGTACCGCCCGGCGTGTTTCATTCTTTCTTGCTTCTCTCTTCTCCCATCGGACCACGGGCACTATACGGTATACCTTATCCGCGCGCGACGCACTGGGCCAGCTTGCCTCGGGAAGATCCGTCGACGGTATACAAAATTCATAATCCCATAGTGTTATAAAGTTTACTGGGAGTACTCCATTCTCCCTTCCCCCGCATTTCCTGGCTTGTATGCATAAAGTGCGACAAAATTTGCCAGAGGGTGGGGGCGGCTCAGCTCTTCTCTCCCCTTTACATCCGTCCTGTTCTTAACATCATCGCTATTTCGTCCTATGCATTATTTCTTTCTGCGGTTTGCCGTTTGATTCGAGGGACGCATAGGTTCAGCCTTCTATTATACATATAATATGCCTTTTCGGCAAAAAGACGTATTTTGCTTTTTCCGTTCTCTCTGCTTTTTAAAGTGTCTACAAATATTGTGAGAAAAAAATTATTCTCAGCGCGAGTATATCCCTTTCACAATAATAATTCATTTCTATATATTTTTATTTATAAATAGTTTCACAATCAATTAAAATTTTATTGTGAATAACTACTTAATAAAATTGATCTTTATAATGACGAGATTCAATAAAAATATCCCAAAAAGTAGATTTACATTCTGCTGAGGGTATACTCGGATTACGTCTCTTTTGTGTGGAATATTTTCTGAAAAACTATCAAAGGAAAGATCAAAGAAAAAATGAACGCATTTTATAACGCAACATTAAAATCTCTCGTTTAATGATTGACAATGGCCAATTCATGAAAGAGACTTTTAAATTTATACGTTTGCTCTTTTTTTTTAATGAGAATCCAGTTTTGATGCAATGCTGCAGTTTTTCAAAACATTCTATCAGAAGCTAATGTAACTGAATGTACATGCCTATAGCAGGGAATAATCCATTAATGCTTTCCCTGAAAAAATTCAAGCTACATATCAAAGGCCAAAGCACATAGTTGGCATTTTTTTTATAACTACTCAGTCTATTTCATGTATGACAAATGAAAAAATACCTTTTGAAAGACAAACTTGTTTCAATGTTGATAAAAAGCAGAGTTATACTCTTTGCCAGAAAGCCACGGATATTTTTATTGTATATATATATATTTCATATTACCGCTGTGAGGATTTTAATTTTACTCTCATCTAGTTTTATCATGAAAGAAAATGGTATTCTCAAAGTTAAAGCATGACCAAAGTAAATCTTAATAAAATTTAAAAATAAAATGCAATTCAATTTATCCATGAAATTACATTTTCTATTGCCCTACCGCCTATAGAAAGAAATGAATATATAAACAAAAATTGTCTGCTCGATTTACCCATTAAAAAATAATTCTTCCATTTGTATAAATGAAATCTTTTTAATTTTAATTTTTACTTATTTATTATGTATACTTTCTCTCTCTTTTAAAATAATAATCTCTACATCCAGTCCAACGTAAAACATAAAATCGTCGATAAAAATATATTTTTTTCTCTCCCTCGGGGCATTAAAACAGTTGTTACAAACAATTGTAACGCGGCCATAAAATTTGCACCGAGACACGATCGTACGTAAAAAGTTCCAGCCAAGTTTCTCCAATTCCGACGGTATTAATAGCACTTGGTCATCGTTCGTTCGCTTCTTGCGCGGCGCTCGCCGGTTTCGGCGGACCATTTGTCCGACGCGCGCAGCTCGCGGGGCTTGTTTTTCATACTCGTTCACAGAGGGGAGCGGCAATAGATCTGGAACCGCTGTCGGCGACGCAGCTGAGCCGCGCTGCCAGTTTGTAATTTAACGCTCACCTGCTGTACTTACAATCGCGGCCGTCTGAGACTTCGACTTTCTCTGACCCCCCCCCCCCTCCCCCCTCTTCCCCTTGTTCAGCGGATCTTGCCCTCTCATTTTTGCCTGCAACACCAAGAAAACCCCTAGTCACTTAGCAACAGATGTTCTCGACACTTTGCCACCGAACGCATTTGAATTTGAGCTTTCTACTCTTCGACAATGTCGGATTGCTTTAACGAGAAGTATTCTTTCGATTTATTGGGTTATTACGTATTGTCGTTGCTGCGATTTTTTTAAAAAATTCAAAATTAATTTAAAGTAGTAATTTCGGAAATTTCATAACAATAAAATGACTTACTCCTGTTTGTCCGAATCAGACTATTGTGAGTTCATCATCAGGTTTAGGACTCACCCTTGAAACTGAAATAGGATATGGTTTTGCATTGAATTTAATGGCAGTCTCAAACTATAATAAAAATTTCTTACTTTTAACAATTTTAGTAATAACTAGTCCCTGGCTGAGTCGATTAAAGTAGCTGTAACTAAAATAAAAAAAAAGGATGCATATAAGATTACGGTTATGCTAAAAGTATTGTACTTTCATAAAATAATACCAGCAAATAAATAATTAAATAAAAAAATAAAAGCATACAAATAAAGAGTAGCAGCCATAGTGATGTGGCATACATTTTAAGCTTACGTATAATTGCAGTCTCAAGTCTCATAAACGCTTTGTTTTTAATATAAAATTTTTACGCAACCAAGAGATAAAAGTATTGTTAAACTATAAAATATTTATCTTATTGCTTTAAAAAGATTTTCCTCTTCGGTTGAAATCGAAATATGCTGAATTGTAAGAATTCTTTTTCTTTTCCGCAACACTAGCTAAGAAAAAAGTATGGTACAAATACTGTTAGAGAAAATTTATTCTCAGCGAGAGATACACCTATTCGTTTCACAATAAAAATTTATTCCTATCTATTTTTATATTATAAACGCTTTCGCAATAAAATAAAATGTTACGTGTCAATGTACGCACTCGACTTTTCTTTCAGTTAACGATCACGAAAAGCAAATAAATATTTAATTTCTTCGCTTGCGTAAAAAAAAAACTCGCTGACGACACCCAAGTATTCCTTGCATTCTCCAAGCTGCACAATCAATTTTTACGCGAAACTTTGGCGCAACAAACGTGCAAAACGGCCGAATGAAACGCGCTTGCAATTCGCAAAACGCGACCTTCGCCATACCGTGACAAACAAACTCTCTTCCGTCGCTTGTTACGTCAGCCGTAAATAAGAGTGTACGCTGGGAAATTTTTTGCGTGATAACTTATCCGCGTGCGCACTCCGTCGAGAGAGAGAGAGAGAGAAAGAAAAAAATGAGGGGCCGCGGAGAGAAAAGAACTCACTCGCGCTCTCCCTCTAGGGTAATGGCACGTAAGCGACATTTTCTCCGGGGCACGTAAAATGGGCGCGCCCCCTTTTTTTCGAGCTGTTTTACACGAACCCTACTGCGGAATTCGAAAGAGCATCCCGCCTCCGCCTTGCCTCCTTTTGCGCGCGTGCTCGGCCGACCAAACTGCCGGACGTCGGCCTTCTAAAAACGCGCCGCGTGGGTGCGCCGCTTTTTCGCGCGCAACTCTCGCGCGTTCCGGCTGAGAAATGAGGCGGGAATGCGAAGCGGCTCGGGCACTTCGGATTCAATGAATCATCTTTTTGCACGACTGGCTATCTCTCTCTGTACTTTTTTTTCTACCTTCTACCTTCCTCGACGAGCTCTTATCTTTGATCTGCAGGTACGGAATTTTTTATTCTGCTTTTCCGCGATTGAATGAAATTAAAAGGGGACGTGATTTGCTGGAAAAGATTTTGCAGTGTTGAGTATTGCAAAGTAAAAGTAATAAAGGAATCGAGGAAATAGAAAATTCATTTTCCTTGATTTCTTTTTATTATTTTTTTATTTTGCAATATTATGGTTTTTCTCCCGAAGATTAACACATTAAATTGGGCAAGTGTTCTTGTAAATTTCTACAGCAATTCTCCTTTTTTTCATCAATTTTATAATGGCAATTAAGTTATAACTGTAAAAATTATTTTGAAAAATCGTGATAATTCTTCTTTATCTTCTAGATACAGTACTCGATTTAAATGTATCTCTGAATGTGTCGTTAATGTCTATTCCGTGGAATCACACTTTAGTAGATTACTCATCAGGCAATTAATCACTTACGATTATTTTTATCTTTCATTAAAGTTACATTAAGGAAAATTGAATGTGTCTATTTTTGATTTTTTGAATCATTGTACAGATATTTTGCATAAACTGCTCAAAAAATTGAATTTAATCAGCCTCATTAAGAATTGGGAAAAAGCTTACAGAAAAACGTATTATTAATTTCCAACTAGGTAATTTCATCTAAATAAGAATGGGTACGCAAAGTGAATAAATTTCTTTTAATAATTATTTATACGAGATCAGATAACTTTCATGGAAGCAAAATTACGCTTGTGATACCTGATACCAGAGTTTGAATAAAAAAAGAGAGTCGTACAGTAAAACCTGCGATGAAAAAGAAATACATTTGAGCAAAGTTCCACAGCAGAACGTAAAATAAAATTTAACATGCTATTCAGCATCCATGCTACTAAAAACATTCATACATTTAAAAGTTAAAATGAAGTTTCATACCAGGCAAGACTTACAAAGCAGTAACCGAGCATGAAAAGTCTCACGCGCAGCAGGTCAATGCGATAGAAAAATTAATATGAAAAAGAAAACAAATAAAACTAATTAAAACAGTGCTTAAAAAAAAAACGATTCAATTTAACTCGACGCAACCCTAAAAAGTTTTCCCAAGGCATTTCAAGCTACACCATACAAAAAATGGAAATCGTGCCATAAATCACGAAGTACGTGCAAAGGGTTAGCCACGTCACCGCAAAACTCGCAGCGTCGAATCCATTTTCCGGGCGCGCTCTCCGAGCGAGCTTGGCAAAATCATAAAATAGATTTTAAGCACTTATACGATCGCGCAGCGACGAGGAACTTTGGCCTTAAGTAAGAGAGAAGGCGTCGGGATCTTAATGTACTTTCCTTATATACGCATGCCGGGGGCAGGGCGAAGAGGGAGAAGAAAGCGTTGGCAGGGGAATTGAGGGGGTGCGGGGGTAAGAGTCGCGCTCGCAAATAATGGCCGCGGCGTCGCGAAGCAGCGAAGGGCGAGTAAGGGATAACTGCCTCATTCTCGCCAAGTTTACATTCAAGAGGCCGGCCTGTTATATAACTGCCTCAACAATGAGTATCCGCGGCTTTATACCAATTTGACGACCTTCCTTTTAAACAAATTTGCGCAGTTCCAACTTCACGGCGGCCTCCCGCCGACTTTATATTATTCACGCATTGTTGTATAATTGGCGGTGCGTTTGTCGTTTTCCCGCGCTCTTCGTAAACAATTGCCCGGGCGACACTAACTTTGTATCTTATATCTAGAAATAATTCGAGTTTCTAGTTATAACTGGAATTTGTGTCACGTTCCGAGAGTTTCTCTATTTCTTATACCCGATATTACACGGAGAGAAAAGTTTAGTAAAAATTACTATACTATTTAGTAATGGAGGGACAGACTCGACTAATAAAACAATTTACTAACAAGTATCGTAAAATTTGCTAGATTTACAGTAAATTTTGCTACAAGTCTAGCACATTTTACCACACTTTCTAGTAAAATTTTTTATTTGTCGAGTCTGCCCCTGCACTACTAAATAGTATAGTAATTTTTACTAGACTTTTCTCTCCGTGTACTTTTAAAATGTATTTTTTAATAATAACGAATAATGACTATTTTATTATTTTATTTTACATGCACTTTTTTCCATCGCATAATTTGAGTGCATAATAAAAAAAAATGTATACTCGATTGATCGTCTTTACATTATTTTTTCTGAAATATACGTTTTATTTATAAAGGTGGTACTCTGAAAAATTAAAGGAAAATATTAAAATTTTCTCTCCCCCTTCGAGGAATACATTTTCAGATTTTCAGTTAAAATAGTTCTCCACAAATTGAAGATTTCCCTTTACACTATTTTTGTTATAATTCATAAAATTTTCGTTGCATAATCTCACAAAATATGAGTGCACGTATAAAGAAGATGAAGTTTCATCAGGGCTGTTTTTAAAATAAACGTAAATAATATACAAAGTGAAAACACCAAGAATTAATTAGATCAAATTTTTGTAACAAAATTCCGTGCCTTACATTATGTTCCACCGAGTAATTAGACGCCTCGGTGCAAAATTACGCCGTATAATCTACAGCATATCCAGCGGGTATCGGCGACCGAACGGAAAGTCCCTCATTCTTCCATAAATTATTTCACATTTACGCGCTAGCGCGCTTCGAGTTACTAAGCGAAAGCCATTGCTAAGTACCAGCGACTACTTAATTAATGCTTCCGGAGCACTTTCCGCAAATTCTATTTCACGCCTAGGCAGAGGTGACGTCAGGGGACTCCAATGAAGCCATATCCACCTGCAAGAAAAAGTGAGAGAGAGAAGTAGAACAAGTCGCGGTCAAAGCATCGCGTCAAGAGTTGACAAGTCGGCGAGGGGGTGGTTGGCTAAATTAAAGCTGTTGTCGCGAAAATCGAGCTCCGTCTCTTTTGTGTGTAGTTTAATGATGAACGTCGGATAGGGCAAGGGGAGGGGACTTCGTCAGTTGCAATTAACGCTACGCGATGTTGCGATCGTGCACGCAGGCTTTGACGGCAATTTCTGCCCCGCGTCGAAAGCGATGACGGCTTGTTTGTAAAATACCCCGCAATGCGCGTAACGCGCACCGCGAGGTAACTGTAATTTAATAAACCTGGAGGATCGAATAATGCGCGCTCGTGCACCGCCCCCTCGCCGAGTTAGCCGACTGCGTCGAGTGCTAACGCAATTTACGTTTGTGCGCTGCGAAATATCGCAACGCTCTAATCCGACTAGCGCTGACTGCGAAGAGGACAATTTTTTTTATTTTAAAGCCGAAATTAAAGGGTGAAAATTGTGGTTTTGCTAACGCGATCTTGCTACGTATAGTGAGTTCTTTTGCAAATTTCAGGAATGGTGCACTGAAAAGAAGGTATGCAATGGAAATTATGACGATTAATTGTTACAACCGATATTTGGTTGAAAAAAAGAAGTAATGATTGGCTGTTATTACTGACCTTTTTTATCAGTGTTTTAGTAAACAATAGGATAAAATCGGTAATTTTACAGTAAAAATCGGTAAGGATTTATCTTGTCATTGCTTGAACAATTCTCTGCTAGAAATTTAAAACATTTAATGATAATTTAATAGCCGGAGAAATATAGACCATGAAACGCATTTTTAAAACAGAATGTCGCATTTAATCTGAATAATTAATAGGTAAAAAATCGCTTGCAAGTGTGTCAAAGAGAAAATTATAAAAACGTTTGAAATTGAATAATATTCGCACTGAAAGTGAAAACGCAGTAAATTGTTCACTATGAGCTTATTAAAAGTTTTTAAATAAATGTAGTTTCATAATTATCCACTATGTGAGCTCGGAGTCGAGATCGCAATTCCTTATAAAAAAGCTACTTTTAGATTATTTTCGCCCCCATTTTTCTTCACTCAAAAATAGCTATTTTTCATAACGATTAGAAGCCAGTATTTATTCAATAGCTTTTCATTCTAACAAATGTGCGAATGCTGTGAAAAAAAGCGTTTCATCTACCACTAAAAACAACCCATTTCTTAGTTTGGTGTCCATTTTAACTAGACGGATTGCTATCAGGGTAGTAGAATGTTACACGAAATAATAATTATGAATCTGTAATATGATGCGACATATGCTGTATACGATGATTCTACATTTCAGTCGAATCTTCGTTAAAATATATAAGCCCGATTTGCAGCTGGGAAAATTGTACAAAGACAAATTAGCATAGACACATTTCATTTGCGCACGGAAATACGTGACTGTAATGGGGAATTCTCAACCACAAAACCGACAGATTTCGATGTACTTTCAGTCGGGGTATGATGAAAAAAAATAAAACTCTGCATTAACTTTTTTGACAAATATATTAACCGTTTGAAAACGACTGATTCCACTGTCCGCTGTCATCTAATACTTTTTTTAAACTCTGTTTTTTTTTCGAAAAGGAAATAGGTTCCATTATTAGTTATTATTTTAATATCTGTAAAAATAAAAAAAATATGTAAAACAATCTTGTCAACTTTATTGAGTCCATATAAAATATATGACATGCCAAAATTTTTTTTGTAAATAGAGGTCTTATAATGTTATTTTGCGAATCATCTACTAACTAAATTCGTGAAAAACTCCTTTTATAAGTATAAAATTAAAGACGTTAAACGCGGAAATTTATGTTGTTGCGCCGCGAACATTTAACATCAATAATTAAAATAAAAGAATACGACTCGCCTTTTTAAAAGACTTTGAATAGAGGATAACAAGGGTACAAACTCAGGAGTAATAACGAGCAGTTAAAATTTTTTTTCTGACGTACTTTACGCTTAATTGAGATTCATGTAAATGAACCAAAGCAAGACTCCCACGTGAATACACTCCCGTTGTACTATCTATATATACAGGAATCGCATACGAATGACCTACTTTCGCCGTCAAAGAATTCTAATTGTCTTCCAGAAGCCAAGCGTTGCTGCGAAATAATAATCAATTCTCCACCCCATCCCCTGCAGGCGCAAAGCCTAATTCCTCTGGTAACTCGTTGGAATATCTTTCCGCAAACTCGTATAACGGGAGAAATCGAATTAGGTCGGCCATGTCACTTGTCTCCCGAGCAGCGGATTTCATCCCTGCTTCATTCGGCTTTATTAAAGCGCGCCGGCGCTATATGTATTTGCAATGCAACTATAATATTGCGCCGCACTCGATTCTCTCCCATCGACCATTTAGGTGCACACGGCCACTGAATCAGTAAGGGGGGAGGGTGAGACGAACTGACCTGACAGAGTATCGGTTTATTAACGATTGTAATCAATTAACTGATCCATACTTACGGCGCTGGCGTGATTTCCGCTGGGGCTTCCGTGTAATAATAATGTAATCGTTGCCAGTCTTTTTACAAAACAGTAGAAAATTGCAATTTGACTGTATACGTCTGCGATTTCCTGGTGAATAGTTGTAAGTCCAGTTTTTGTAAACACTGAGATGAGTAGCATGGGTCCAGAGTTTTTTTCACTTGAAGCGAGGTAAAAGAGGCTAAGGTACTTTTTGTGATTGAAGACATGATGACAAGTTTCTTTTGAAAAGATCAATTTCATTGAGTCGACCTATAAATATATTTTTGATTTGATCTTAAAAAAAATTATTTGAGCGGCTTTCTTCTTTGACAGGACATAAATCGTTAAACTATCTTGAAAACATATAAAAATTAGAGTGACTCTTTTGACGAGAAGCTGCAGATAAATTCAGATATTTAATGTAATAAATATTAAATTCACATTATCTCAATAAATAAATCGTTTTCTTTGGCTTATTAATTCATACCAGTTGCATTAGAAGATATAAAAATTAAAAAAAAATTATTAATTAGATATATATGAAGGACGTCTTTAATAGACTTCATAAATGCAGTATCCAAGAAGGAGCGGATAGGAAAAAAAATTCGAAAAAGAATTCTGCAAAACTTTCGCTAGGAGGCTTACTCACAAAAGCTGAAGAGCAGTTTGCGGCTCTCTATCGAGTGCACGTCGGTCATTACAACTGATGAGTAGTCACGAGCGGAAGAAAAAAAAAGAACACGGAAAGAGGCAGAAATTGCACTAAAGCTCTAGTCACTCTTATTCTATATTTCTCCCTTTCTCTCTCTCGCTTTCTCTTTCTCTCTTTTTCTTCCTCTCCCTCCTACCCTCCTTTCATTCGGGATTAAAACGGTTAGAAAAACAGGGCGAGTACTCCATTTCGCGGAATATAATCGGCTTTTGAATCTCCGACGATGAAAAACTACCACTATAGTCGCACCAGCAGACAAATCGCAGAATGCGAACAGAGAAATTATGGAAAATTGACAGCTACGAGAGCGAATGAATGAAAAAATGGGCGCAAAAAATAAATTATCAATACAAAACAGAATGAATATCTTAAATGGATCTGAGCAATTAATAAAACAAGGATCGCACGGAATCCCCGACGAGAGGACTCTTTCATTTTCAATCGGAAAAATTTCGAAATTAAGACGACGGAGGGGCATCGAGAGGAAGAGCAGCAACGCGAATAGCAACAAAAAAATCGAGTGCAGCGAAGCAGCGGAGAGAAAAAAGGTCTTTTAAATCGCAAAAAGTAATGCGATAGTAAGAAATCAGAGTGAAGGGTCGATGGATGGCAGAGAAAAAAAGTATGCGAAAGGTACTGAAGCATATAAAAGGAATGAGGGACGTAAGCGCGTAAAAGAGAAAGCAAGACATAACGAGAGAAAGAGATAGGAAAAAAAAGAGAGACGGAGAGAATGCGATTTCTCATCATCCGAAACGAGACTTCTCTGTCCGAAAAAAGGAAGGAAATCTGGGCGCAGGCTCGGCATCCGTTTTAGGGTCATTTTGCCATTGCGCGCGTTTCGCTGCCTGCAGTTTACCCGTCGTCGGAGTTATACTGCTTACCCCGCGGAAATTTCCAGTTACGTTTTCGTTTTCTGTGCCCCGTGACTCCGGACAGGATGCTTATGCGGCTGGTCACTGCGTGTAATTGATTTTTTTTCCTTTATCCCGGGGACCGGTAAATTTCTTCCCTTTTTTTTTTGGCTCTTTAGCTCACTGTGGGGCGTATCCGTAGCGTTTTATCAGCCCCCTCAGCGAGGAACCGAACGGAACGACGTTAACGCAATAAAAATATTTTATACTGCTTTAATGGGGAAACGATTAACGTAATACGAAGCAATTATTGTTTGTTTTCAGGAAACCATTTATACTCTTTTTATATTGTTAATAATATTTTACTGCTGTTTTTATCGCTAAATTATATATTTCAATGAACTCGATAAAACGCGAGTTATAACGCACTTAATTTTAATGGGCTGCCTCTTTTTTATTATAATTTCTTTACCAATCCCCGACGAAGTCATCCCTTCAGCACGATTCATCGGTACCTTTTGCAAATATAAAACACGCGTATTTTTCGTAATCAAACAGTATGAGGAAATGTAAATGCAAAGCTCATCTCGATACGCGGTTGTACAGTAGCAATTCACTTGTATCGCACCGAGCCGTACGTATATATAATACATCCATTGACTTAACAATGATCCCCGGCAAACATGAGGTCGACCGGTGACTTCGATTTCGCCGGCAACTCATCAAAGAGTAAATCCCAACTGAGAGAGAGAGAGAAAGGGGAGATGGTGGAACGACATTGGGCATTACAGTCGGCGAATCGAGAAATTAATTCGGAATTCCACGAAATGTCTCCTTTGAGATTTGGAGCTGGGTCCCTTATGTGTATAAGCGGAGTGCTCGTTGCGCCAAGACGTCGGAGTCATCGTCGTCACCGTCTGGGACATGGGGAGGAAATCACGGGAGCGTTCGTCAGGAAACAAATGGATTTCAATGGCTCGCAGTCTCTTCGAGAACGGCGGATGAAGAAGGAAGGGGGGGGGGTGAGTTCGGTACGTTACATAGCGAATCCTCGCGGATCATCAAGCATCCGTCTCGGCGTTCTCTTTCGTCTTTCTTTATTGCGCGGTTCCGTCTCCGTCCCCGAGGCTGGTCCGGGTCTTCGCCAAATCGTCGCCGGATATCGCTTCTTGCGCGCGTGCCAAACAATATTTCTCGGGCAGTTACACTTGGATAAAGGGTCGCAAGAGAGAGAGAGAGAGAGAGAGAGAAAGCATCGAGGGATGAAATAGTGCCAGGGGCGCGAGACACTGACGTGTCCGAGGGACGAGATAAAGGGCAGAACTCACTCGGAAAAGCGTCGATGAGAGTGAGAGTGCGAAAAAAGCGAAGGGTTTCCCTCTCATTTTTCTCGACTGACGCATGGAATATGCGCGCTGAATTCATTCACTTGGATCTTTAATCAATTTAGTCAAAATATAGGAGATCGCTTACGTGCGAGAATTGAATCGATCGCTACTTTTACGGACTAGAGTAATTCCGGAGCTTCGCGCGATTGAATTGAACACTTCTGGAAAATGTTCATGGTTGTTTACTTAATCCACCGATAATTTAAACAAAATCAACAAAGTCAATTATATATTAAATGTTGTTTTAACTTGGTAATATCAAAGCAGTTTAATGTTTGGCTATTTGCTCAACATCGTTTTTTAAAGCTTTAAAGCTTTAAAGCTTTAAACCATTGTTTTTAAAAGCCTTTTTAAATTGATTTTAAATTACTTTTTAA
The DNA here is from genome assembly GCA_018906775.1 of Sycophila sp. Sp_5. Taxonomy (NCBI): domain Eukaryota; kingdom Metazoa; phylum Arthropoda; class Insecta; order Hymenoptera; family Eurytomidae; genus Sycophila; species Sycophila sp. Sp_5. Next base: position 1,003,536 of record JACCID010000058.1, read on the forward strand.
AAAATTTATAACCCAAACTGATTAGAAAATTAAATCTCATGATTAAATGATTAATGTATTAATGAAATTAACCGCAAACATAAAGCTTATTTAACCAATCAAGGCCTTGCAATATCCTCCTGTCATCTTTAAAAAAAATAATAAGAATATACACATAAAAGTTATTGTTTTTTCATTTATTTTTTAAATTCATCAATTTTAGACAGTTTAATTTAAGAATAAAAAATTAGTTTTCTATCAGAATTTAAGATTGACAACTCGATATGCACATTTTAACGATCCGAAAAATTATTGATGAGAATGCGAATTCATATTCATTTTAAAACGTAGCCAGAAAATATCTCTCTTACAATTCTTTATCCCAGATAAGAGTGGCTGGGAAAGGGAACAATTTTAAAGCGAAAGACAAAGAGGCCGAGTGAAGCAGTTGACTTTATTGGGCTTTGTGCGAGGATAGAAAAAGTACAGGAAGCCTTTTACAAGAGTTTGGCTTTCGAAGATGAAAGAGTTCGAATTATTTGAAAATTTTTAGTATGCTCTCACGCCTCTCGATAACATACCAAAGAGAAACTCATTTTCTCGTTTGAAAATGCCGATAAATTTATTCGCAATTCCTACAATAACATATAGGGAGGTGTACCTATACTTTGTTGGAAAATTTACATTTAGTTTTAACGCTGACGTTATTTACATAAGCGCGCGCATACGAACATGAAAATCTTTTGTTATGAACCACACATAGCTATAATATTTTATCTTCCTCACTTTATTATTATTTTCATCATTATTAGTCTTCGAAATATTTCGAACTTGTCCGAAGTGATCCCTTTTTCGAAATAAACATAATTATGTTCACAGTGCACCCAGACGAAAAATTGTCTAACACATTCGGATAAACTTATATTTACCGGTTCGCTGAGACTTTATTTGATTAACCCCGCGGCGATATAAAATTACACTGCTTAACTTGAGGCAAAGAAGGCCGATAACGCGATGGCGGCGAGTGAGGGAAGGATTAGGTTCGGCCGATGCTTATCTCGTGGATAGCGTTGACAGGTGAAGAAGGGTCGACGCCCATCGATCGATTGTTGTCTCGCGACTCGTGCACGTCATCGCCTCACTATCTTCTTCTCCGGCCGCTATCGTCTCCCCACTATTGCCGCTTTCAGCCTCTCCTACCCTCATTCGCGTTATTCCCTTATTCTGCAGTGTAATCGTACTTACCCTCAGCGCTATACACTATCCTCTTATCCTCGCAGCTTCTTTCTCCACTACGAATTTCGTTTTATCTATCGTGCTTCTCGCTTATCTCGTAATTTCTTCTGATTTGCTCGCCCGCTACTGAGAGCTGAGAGATTTTGCGAAAGAAATGATTTATGAGGACTTGTTGAGCCTCGCTCGTGCGTAGGTCGTTTACTCCCTCGGTCTTACAATTACATCGTGCAATCTGTCTTTGGTGGGGCGCACGAGCGGCAAGTATAAGGTGCTAGACGTAATATCATATTGCAATTTAGTGGCATTTTTCTTTCTGCGTAGCAGTGCCCTCGTCTCTGGATGCTGGAGGCGAGTGAGCAATGCTCTACAAATTGTTGTCTGAAAACAGTGCGAATGCAGGTATTGAATTCTTATGAATCGATTAAAAAAATTATTTTATAATAGTAGTTTTCGATACTAGTATAAATATTTGTAAAATGTCTTAGTTTACGTTTAGTGTTCTCTTAAGAATCGTTTGTAATTTAAATAGGATAACTCTTTTAAAATGATCTCAGGCTTTTGTCCTTGATTTTGTAATCCTTGATAACTTCACGAATCAGATAATCATATTTAAAAATAATACGTGATCTTATATAAGGGTAAACTTTTCGCGATAATGTATAAAAATATTGGAAAGTAAATTAAAATAAAATTTTAAGATAAATGTAAATTTATCCTAAATCTATATCTATTTTAGAATTGACTATTCGGTGCGTGTAAAATTAGAAACTAAATTATTTCTATCGTAAATGTAGAAATATTCACAACAATTTTATAAAATATTGACGATAACTTTAAGTGGTAGACTTTTTTTTAGGTTGAATAAAGTTTCGATTTTTATATCCACTTAATATTATTTCGCTGCACTTGTAACTGTGTAGCTCACGAATCAGTAACAAGTTGAAATGTTATTTTAAAGGATCAGCTGCACGTACTAAAAGAATAAATAAACGTTAAATTACCTACGATCGAAAGCAGCTGTTCTCAATTTGATGCGTTCTGATTTTAGCAAACTTGCGATCTATATCGGCATTTGAAAAGTAGTGTAAAAATTACAGATATAGACATAAATATAAAAAAATAGCATTCCTTTTAAACTACCTATCAAAACCATTTTGAACTACAGTAGATTAAATTATTCATTATTTTGATAAATTCCGTATTACTTAATGAAACGACTCTATATGCGAATACGCACTAAAAATTTAAAAAGTATGAAGACATGTCATGTTTCTAAGACGCAATTAAAATTAATTAATTAATCACTTCTATTCCGCCCTTTATTATCGCATGAAAGTGTAATAAAAGATTTACCTAGCTAATTTGAAGATTCTACAGGCTATTTCTTACAGGATTTATTAGATTTATCGGCTCCAAGCTGTGTGCATCGTATTGACTCGATTAATTCAGGATGATTTCTAGCCAAGTAATCCGAGTATCTCGTGAAACCCCCGCGACTTTACAACCAATAAATCTAGAAGCACTACGACTCTCAAGCTTCTCATCGTGTATACGCTTCACGCATACGTAAACTCACTGCGCGACCAAAGGTGCACTTCGTCGGCGGCTCATCCTCCAGACACGGCCCTCCTACGCCCTCGCAACAGCGCCCCGCGTCTCTCCAGTCCGTGGCGCCGGCTACACCTGTTCTTCCAATCACCGAGCGCGCCTTTAATCTCCAATTTGCAACCTCACGCGCGATTAGTCTTTTTGATCCGACGCCGAGCGATTGTCACGCCCGTGCACCCACTGCTTTAACAAGTGTGTGTGTATTTCATTTTTTTGTCGCGATGGCGGTAAAAAAAAGAGCAGAAGAGCGCAACAAGGGGGACGATGAAGCGAATAAAAAAAAAAAAAGATGGAAGGGAAAAACAAAGCGCGAACAGGCGAGTTCGATGCGGCGCTCGGGTAAGGGATGCGCGCGCCCGTGGACGTGCAAATACTGGTGATGCTGCAAATATTTGGAAAAGATGCGAGGAAAGCGAACGGGCAAACACTGCGGCAACTCCGCCCGATGCACACAGTTAAAATTAACATTACAGTACGTGGACAACTTCGCGAGTTGCCCGTACATATAGTTTTGAAATAAAACAAAGTGGCGAAATCGAAACAGCCTTAAAAATTAAATTAAAAAAAAAAGTATCTCATATGTGAGTTAATCGTCTGCGGAGCTAAAAATCTGCATCTCAATGCCTGTTTGAATTCGCCATTTAGTAAGTTCTTCAGAAGTTGATAGATTTAAGGTATCGTGCAAATAATACAAGTTGATCACATATTTTGGAATAGCTTACTTTTCTCAGGTAATTAAAAAATGTGTAAATTACAATACGCCATTTTTAAATGTGCTTTTCTTCGTCAGAGGTGACGATGTATACTCACTGTGTATATAAACTTGCTGAATAATAAGCAAGTAGAATTATCTTGTTACGCGGACCTTGGGTTCGCTTCGATGTTTCTTGCTTACCTATATATATCAAAATTGGCTATGTATATACATATGTATGTACCGACATGCAAAGATATAAATTATACATGTATACATGTAAACATGCATCTATGCAGTTATATACAATGAAGGAGAATAATATTCAATGCGAGTGTTTAGATGAAGACTTGCGGCATTCAATACACCTTTCCCATCCTCGCCTGGTCTATATACCTTCGCTCGTCTTCCGCACTGTATATCATTGTGATTTTCAGTCGTTAAACGATGAACGCGCACGCATTGATCGGTCGGGTGCTCATTCGAAGGCGCTTAATACACTGGCGGTAAAAGAAAGGAGGAAGACGAAATGAATAGACTGCTGAGTGCAGCGAAAAAAAGGGGAATAATGAGGAACGGTGGGAGTATTTATCGAGGAAAAAAGGGAGAGAGAAAAGCCCGACGTTTAAATTGAGGCAAAATTAAAGGATGAGGTGAGTGATAGAAAATGTGTGAATGTAGAAAAATTAGTTAGGGATTAGGGCCCGTGCGACGTGGACAAAAAAAAAGAAATAATGGATCGAGGTGTATTAATATTTTTTTATCGATATGGTGCATTGTGCTGGAAAGTAATGTGTCCGCTATTTATGGAAATATTTCATTGACGCGGTATTTGAAGTGTACAATGTAAATTTAAATGCAGGCAGAGTAGAGCGCAATTAATTGAATTATCGGAAATTGCAAGCGCTAAAGATATATATACTTATTTCTTTCTGATTTAAATTTAAAAGACTAATAAAATTCTATGGAGTGTAAAAGGCTGGGTGCGAAAGAGATAGGTCGGCAATCTCGGAAAATCATTTCTGCATATTTGCTGAAAGGTCGCTTATTAATTAGGTTACTCAATGAAGTGTCCGTTATACTATTAAACATAAATCTCTATTTAATGCATAGTTGTTAAAGGAATAAAAAAATTGATTAAATATTTTAAAGAATTTTATTATCAAGCAAAATTCAATACGAGAGAGATATTTCCAAGAGAAATTTTAACTTCATGTACCTAGCAATCGGAACAATTGAATATTCCCGACCGCATTCAAACACAAAATGCATAATGAACAATCCATCAATTTACCTTTATTAACTGAATTTGTCGAAATAGTTATGCTTTTAAATAATTTTTAACATCTTAATACGAATTAACATTATTGGTCTGCATTTTTTCGAAAATTTTTATTTTTATTTTCTTGTTTAACGTAATTTACCAATTTACGTTTATTAACTGAATTTATCGAGATAGTAACGTTTTTTAAATCATCCTTTACATCTTATTACAATTTAAATCTGTTAGACTATATATTTTTTTGAAAATTTATTTTTTATTTTCTTGTCTGACATAATCTTGATTCTTACTACTTCTGAAAGTCTTACGCAATAAATTTTTGTTCCCTAAAAGTAAATTTCATTGCAATAGAAAATTAATATTAGTATTCAATTAAACTATAAAAGCTCGTTAAAAAAAGTGTACAACGTTCAGAAAAATGAAACACATCCGGTAGAATTATAGTTTTTTTCCAATACCTACGATGATTTGACGGAGCTGTGTAATCATAGTAGCGCACTTAAATGTGTATAAAAATTATCTGTCCTCGTATCCAGATGCCAAATTTCTGTCAAAGCAAGGCGGAATTCGATGTAAATATATACATGCAGCCGTTCTCTCTCTCTCTCTTCCACCCCACCCTTTGGTCCCACGCGCTTGTGTAAATCCGTAATCAGCAACAAGGTTCGGGCGCGAGCTCGGCTCGCGTCTGGATGTTACTGACTGTTAATGCCAGGCATGAGCCGCGTAATTACGCACAGGCGGCGTAGGCCCGAGCAGACGCCGATACAACACTGCGTTGCGCGACCCGCGTGCACACACGTCGTACGACGTCGCGTCGCCTCGGTTGCCTTGCGCCACAGGCACGCCTCGGCACTGATAAGCGCAGGCACGCGCGCATGAGACTGCGAAGTGCAATCCAGTTTGAGCCTAATTGAAGATGGCGATGAGCTATGTCCTCTAGCAATGAACGTCAAAATTGCATCAGTCTGCTGAATTTTTTTTCCCCGGAGAATGTTTGTTAACATTTTTAACTCTATGCTAATTTAGTTCTGCTAAGTTTTACAGAATTACCACGAGCGAGTTTCAGCTTCTGGATTTTTCTGAATTTTGGCGGGATTATTCATTAATCAAAAATAACGAACAGCTGCTGTGGGATTTAATGCTATGAAATAGTATCAAATGTCGGAGAAATTATTTTAAACAAACTAGGGAGAGTATACGGTTACACCAACTTTAATTACTCCGAAACTAAAACTTGTAAAGGCTGAAATTTAAGACTAATCGTACTAAAATACTTGAATCTTTTAAATTTTATTTTATGCGTATTTGAAAAATTTGACCCAAATTATTTTTAACAAGGTCATTAGATCTTTTAATTACACATATTTTTGAACTTGCACAATTTTTTGAATTTATTAGGTCTCAAATAACAGTTTTCAAGAAATTTCGACTTCATTTATTCGAGGCAAATTATATCATTTATTAATACCTTAATCTGTCTTGTATGCAGCTATTATTAGGAGGTAAGGATTTGAAGGGGATAGACCACGAAGATTTCTGAATAGATCTTACTGGACAACTAAGATTTCTACCATTGTTCTCAATGGAATGTTGAACTGAATCAATATTATCTATACTGCTTTGGTTTGAATTGATGAGTTATGTTCATGTTTCTAAAGGTTGGTTATCTGTTTCTTGTAAATTAGAAGTATTTGCATTTTTTTGATTCCCTGAAATATTTCAATTTAAATTTTCTTAGATTTAACTTCATTTTTTCTAGTTTCTCCTTCGCGCACTACTCTACGTAAGCAATTATATATTCTCAAACTATAATGGGAATCACTTATCTTTAGAATTTCTTAAGAGCTACTCTATATTTTAGAAGGTGATGCCTCTTGCGGAGTTGATTATTACGAATATTATGTCTGTTTATTAGTTGGCCTACTTTTGTCCAAGAAATCTTGGATAAATGGTTCATAAAGTATTGATTAATTAACAGAAACTGATAAACTTGGAATGTTTAGTTCCAGGTTTGCCTTGAAGAAGTAAATAGCATTGATCTGGAAAAGAAATGAAATATTTTTTTCTTTTAGAATATTTTTATAACAGTATCTTAATTATTTTAATTTTAAAAGCATCTCATGAATATACAGACTACTAGAAGACTTAATTTAATTTAAAAAAGAGATATAGGAAAAAGCCATGTGAAAATGTTAATGTCAACTCTAGGTAGAAATAAAGGTAATTAATTCAATCAGGTTTAAAATTCAATTTTGCATACTCTTCAAATATTTCGGACAATTTCCACTGATCAACATTAGCATTGATCAACTTGACACTGATCGAAAACAGCTAAAATGCAAATCGAGTTACGTTAAAATTTAATCCTTAAATTACCCGCGACTCACAGTAGTCCGTGCTCGTGCTTGCGGCTATTTTAGGCGTGGCGCATCCATGTACACGTCTAACTCTTATTACTCGAATTAGCATCGACACACGTAAATGCGTTGGGAATGTAAAATACGTCAATATTTGTCACTGTGATTCTGCCGCGTGTCCCACGGCAAAAAACACTGGTGACAGGAGTTTAATTGACTTGAAATTGATTTCATGTTGTTCTATACTTAGAAAATAATTAGTAAAATCTCACATAAATTTAGGTACATGGTGCAGTCCGTTTTACGGTAAACAATTAAAAAAATATTATATGGAAACAATGGAGACGAATCTATTTCTATCAATAAACAATTTTTTTAAAGATATTATTATATTTATTGTAAAAGCGCAGAAATATCCAAGTTTATAGTAAATTTTCTTACAATATTATTAGTCTAAATATAAATTTTTATTTTTCTTAAAATGTAATACTATAATAAATGTGTCAAAATATTGGTAATATTTGTTGTAAATTTCTTTCCATGCAGCGTTTACTCTAACAATTCTTCCAGATTTCTTTAAACTCGTTACTTTTTCATACAAGTTTTATCATAAAGCATATTTCAGAATATTTCGTTACAGCTCGTCGGCCCTTCCAACGAGATTGTGAGCTATTTTTATTTTATACTAGCTAAACAGTCGTTAAATTCCTACGAGGCAATCGTAGAAGAGAATGGCTACTCCATCGAATACGAGATTTTATTACAAAGCTACAATACGTCATTTTGTTGCAATATTCAACGCAGTATCTTTTTATCACGGCAATAACAATTGCTGCATATGTATCGTTACAAAATCTTAACTATAAAATAACAAATGTTACATAAAACTTTGAATGAAACTAAGGAGAGATTCATAGCGCACTATTCAAAGAAAACGCGAATTATCAGCGAAAAATATTAAAAGTTCAAATTGGTGGTAATATAATGAAACTTTTTTTTACCGCAGGTGCCATTTTTGAGCAGAACACCGATGAAGTCCAGTCTGCCTTCAAACTCGCTGTGGGAGTTTATAATCAGAATGCCACTCGAAAATTCGATCTGAAAGGCTACCTCGACATCATCAACACTGCGGATGCTTACAAGCTTTCGAGATTGAGTAAGTTAATTATTATTTCTTAAAAAATTTGCACGTCTAATGCTTTGAATTTGCAATTTTATACCCGACGTTTTCTTATAATTGAAATATCTAATTACCTATCGGCTGTCAGCGATTAAAATTTTTAATGCTGATGCTAATGCCAATCTCGCTTGAAGCTTATGTAAACTTATGTATCCGAGGTTTATTGTTCGTTTTGTATAATTACAAAGCTGTTTTAAATAACTGTCGATTTAATCGTAAAATAATCGATTTCGCTCGTAAAATGAGGAAACAATGAAAAATTGTATAATCAAGAAAGGTGAAGAGAAAATTACTACTGACTGTTAGCAAAGAGTTATTAAACTATTACATTTTTTATCGCCATTTTAATGTATTACGTTGCTATAATTGCAGAATAGTTACATTCAACCGGTTCGAAAAGTTAATTTTTGTATCATTGAATAATAGGCCATCTACTTGTGATATCTAATTTGCAAGTCTTTTTCTGGCTATTAAAAAATCCACAGTGTGAGTCTATTAAATTGAGTATTTCACCTAACGTGCATTAATTTAAATGAATACGTGCCTTATCAAAGATGCAGTGCATAATATTATCTGGTACATTAACCGCTAGATGGAATCTGAGAATTCTCCCTCAATAATGGGATGCTAGCTTGATTTAATGTACAATCCAAATTGAGTCCTAAATAAACAGAAATTTAATGAAGACCAATGAATTGTCGTTTTAATGTATCAAAATCACTTAAATTTTTATTTATTTACTTATTTATTATCGGATTGTAAATAATGCATGCCATTTTTAAATAACTCAATAAAAGAAAATTTTTAATTACCCTCTGATTACTAGCGAAATAGGTCAAAAAAGCATACATTCTTAATTAAAAAAAAAACGATTTTAATTATCGAGTTCCTTGTAATACAAAATAATCGACGAATATTAATTGAGTGGGTTTCGAGAAGATTGATTTCTTATGAGACTTTTTAATCAAGTGCTATTTTTATTAAACAAACGATAGAATTGAATAAACAATTTTTGTAATTATATTCGGTATAATTACATGCAATTTGAAATGGAAGTAAGTATTTTTTTTTTATAATTACTGCAGCCAATTTTGTAACTTATTATAAAAAAATCATGAACTACATCATTACATGTAAAAAACTAGTTTAGTCGATGTCAAATAAATCTTGCGTTAAACGAGTTAAAAATCCAGAGCACTGCCGTAATAATTTCTGTATATAAACATCATTATAATTGCATGAATCTAATATTATGAATAATTTACGAGAGTTAACAAAAAATTTTTACGTATAATAAAGTAGCTTGTATTATATAAACTCCTTGAGTGAGGCACTCCTCTCGATTCCCGAGAAATTGATAAGCTAAAGGAAATAATGAAAGTAAGAATACTTAGCAGTAAAAACGGAAAGCAGGCAAGAGATATAGAGAGTAAGTGGGCGAGAAAGTTAGCGCGAGAGTGAGCAAGCGAGGAAAAGAGAGTAAAATCGCGTCCGACGCCATTAATTTTCCCCTCCGGGTACTATAAGTAATTTCGTCACCGTAAGGTAATTGCATCCTCTCCTCGAAATGAGCGGTGGCGGGAGAATGGAAAGAAAAAGGAGCAGGAAACTCTCGAGATAGTAAAACGTGCATCACGAATTACCGAAGTGCCGGCAGCAGAGCGGCGGCGTCGTCGTCGTCGCAGTCTTTTGGTCAATCTCCTCGTTCCGCTGCAGACAAGTCAATCTTCCTTCCGTTCTTCTTCTTCGCGCGAACGAACGCCGCTGGTTTTATGTATAGGAAACACTTTTGGGCGTGCGACTATTTTCCCCTCCCCGCCGCCTTCCGCCCCCGCCTCTCTCCTTTCGCTCCCACGCTAGAGCAACGCGATAACTACTTTACGAGTTCGCCCCCGATAACTTTTATACTCTCGATCCTGGCTTTCTATTTCTTCGAGTTAGATCGCTCCCCCTCCCCTCTCGTTTTCTTTTTTTTTCTTTCTTTTTTTCTTACTTCGGGTTTCTCTCAGTCTCTTCCTTTTTCATGCTTTGCCTTTCTATCTTTTCCTCCCTTATTTCTCTCCTGCTCTCAGAGATTCGTAATTTCGCTCTTTTACCGGTTTTCCCCGCCGCTATCTGCAGCTTTTTATATTTTCCTTTTTCGGCCTTCTTACTCGTCGCTTTTATCGGCCGGTTCATTTGCTACGAGAGCGAGTAGTACCTTTTTGCCTAATTTTATTCTTATATAGATCGCTGATCGAGAGGCGAGCTTTTGTGAATTAACTTGGAATGGTTCGTTAAATAAATTGTTACCGTAGGTAGGGTGCAGCAAACTTACATTTTCATAGCAAACTTTCATAAAGCTTTCCTCTTTTGAATAATTGATGAGTCCTGAAATAGTTAAGTATTCTTAATTTGAATTCATTCTGTTTAGTTATTTATTTCTAGTCAATGTTAGACACACAAAACACGGTAGTATTATAAAAAGCTAAAACACTAGACATATGTATAAGAACAAAGAGAATTATTTATTGTTAAATTGTTTGGAGTCATTTTTACTACTATTCTTTTCGAGGTATTGCTGAATATAACTAGTCGAAAATTTAATCAATCAGTTGTAATTAGAAGCAAATTTATGGTACGGAGTAATAAATTGTAGAAGACATATATAAAAAAAATATTTATTACATTTTTTTAAATTGACGAATCATTGTGATATTTGTTGAAAAAAAAGGAAGCATGCTGAACGCTTTGAATGAGTAATTATTTTAAGTTAGAAAATCACGTTTTATTCAAACACTTTTTATTTCATTGTGTTATCAAAATTAAAAACGTGTCAATTATTAAATTTATCTCTCTATTCAAATTGCAATATCAATCGCTATAAATTGTTTTTTGATTTCACGCCATAGAACAGAGAATTTATCTTTTAACCAATCAAATACTTCTTTTCGTGGCCCCGCAACATCCTCTCATCGCTTTTCTTTTAAGAGAGGCTTTTACGAAGCTCTCACCAATATTACTTTCATTTCGTAATTCCTCTTATTTTAAAGTTTAACGAAAATAACTCTGAGGTGAGAGTGCAGGTAGCTTTTACGCGCGAAGGAACGACCATCTTCCCGCGCGCTAAAATCTTACGCCCCTATTTAATTAATTGCATTTAGAAATCTTCTCACCCAGGCAAGACCCTCTCATTCCTTTTTTTTTTTTATATATTTCAACTCGGCTCTCGCGTCCTCCGACACTCTCAGACTCAATTCGATAGCCTGCAGAGGCAAAGACAATTCACGGGGACAGACTCCGTGAGAGCCCGGCGGAGTGCGGATCATGCCACTGAAATTCGTTACGGATAAACTGATTTGCCTCGATGGCCTTCTCCCTGCAGCTCCTTTCGAAGATTGCTTTCTCCTCCGCGCCCGACCGCCCGCTCCTCTTATCTCGCGTTCCCACAGAGTGCCGCCGTTCGTCGATGGGCGACCTCCGCTGTCGGGCGCGCGTCCCTCCATACACGCACGCCTCCTCTCCTCGGCTCTTTTGTTCCCCGGAAATTCTAAGGGCGAGTGTAGGAGGCGAGTTTTCCGGAGAGGAGCGAAGGTCGCGACCTAATCCACACCCATCGGCCTTTGAAGCTGGAGGCCGCGGAAAGGCGGGGCCGCTGCGCGGAACAGGAAAGCCCCCCGACGACGCGCGCTTCGCAATATCGGCTTGAGCACTCGAATCTGCACGCTGGCCGCGGCATTCCTCGAGATACTCGGCTGCCTTCCTGCCGCGTGTTTGTCCCTCACTTTTGGTTTGTTTGCGCCCGCTTTAGCTCTCCGTATTGAGTTTCCCCGTCCTACGCTTCTCTATCTTTTGTCCTGTCCTCTGTAGGCTGCCGTCAATGCTCGATACTTTTGCCACTTTCGCTTGGAATTTCGTTACAACGAATTGGAATTAAGCTTTAGCTTGCAGCGACTCGAACTAATTTAATTGCTTCTTCCTCGTTTGTCGTGCGTTGGAAAAAATTGACCTTTTTCTTGCGATTCCTGCAAATTGGAAAATTCGATTTACAAAAGGAGCAGATTCGACTGTCCGTATAGTTCTAGTGATTTTAACTTAAGTAATCAAATTCGTATATGAAAATAAGTTTCGAAGAATAATGTGTGAAACGAACTTGAGCTTAATGACTTTTTAATATACATTCATTTAATTTGAGGCAATAGGAAACTTCAAAAAATAAATCAATTGTTCAATTCGGCTGGCGGAAAGTAGTTGCAAAATTAAAAAATCAAAACAAGTTTACAGATTTTTAAATAAAAACATAATAAAGCTGTACGAACTGTTTGACTATTTACATGTACCAGTAGAGCCTTGAATCTCTTTAAATCCAAAATAAATTAGTAAAATAAATTAAATAATCAAAACAGTAAAAACATATTCACTTTCTTCTGTTGAATAAAAATTAATTTTTATTTCCTTATCAAAAAGTACGTTCAGTTTGAAGCTCTATGATGACTCATTGATTTATGCGGAACTCAAGTATTCCTTATTTTCATAAGACACAACGTAAAATCATAATTTAAAATGATCGGATAATGTCTCGCGCATAATTTAACGCGTTAAAAAAAAAATAGGCAAACATTAAAAAGCACTTGGCCCATAAATCTCGGCATTATTCTCAATAACCAATGTCGTTAAGATATGCCAGGCAAACTCATCTATCAAGCTCTGTTAAACAGCAATCATCGTGCGCCGCCGGAAAGAAGGGAAATAACCCGGGCGACCGTCGTAAATCAAGAAATTGCATAACCATAAACACAGAAACAGTCGTTTTCCAGCGCTTCTTTATCGCCTGGTCGATTATCTCTTAAATTTTTGCTCCTTCCAAACTCTCGCCTCACCCTTCTCACCCTCCACCCCTATCCCTTCCTCCGGCCGCGCTCGTTTCATTCAAAGACCCTTCCTTTATTCTTGCATCGCTCCCACGAAAATCCCCCGTCCCTCCCGCCCGGCGAAAACTTTGCGCTTCCGCTATCTCTGCCACGACTCGGCTGCTCCCCCCCCCCCTCACCCCCGACGCTCTATCTCTCGCAAAGTCGAATTGCAGTTGCCACCGAAAACCCGACTACGAAGCAGAAATATCAGGCGAGCCGCGCGCGCGCGCGCACCACGGTCGTTGCATATAATGCAGCTTCGGCACCGGTCGCGACCCAGAGGCAGAGAAATTTGGGCGAAGTCCAAGTTACGAGAAAGACAGGGTTATGCTCGCTGGAAACACAGTGACTATCCAACCTTCTCCACTGTCACACACACACACCCACGATCACACTTTCATACACATACGCACACGCACACACACATGTACACACGAACACATTGAAACACACGATAGACATGCATACTTGCATAATATATACGCAAAGGTAAGGGGGAGGGGCATCGGGGGAAGATCCTCTGCGCACACGTTGTAGTACTTAGCAAAGCTGCACTAATTGTATTAATGCTAGTTGGTTTGCCCGGATCAAGGCTTACCTCTCCACGAGCGCCCTCGCTTTGTCATAATGCCGGCGAGCGCCGCGCCACGGCGAATCTATTATGTCTTCAGATAATGACGAACGTCGTTGTCGAGTCTCGAGGACCTCTTTCTCCGTCGCGGCCCGTCTCTATCTGGCGCGCGCCGCAGCGAGAGCAGCAGCCCAGACCGGATATCCGCTGGCGCTTGTAAGCACGACCGCGCGCTTCTCTCATTTAGCCGGGGAGAAACCAAGGAACTGCATCGCTTAGCCCCCCGAGCTCTCTGATTATTCGACGAATGTGCACTGGTTGCGCCGCGGCCGAGCGCTGATGAGGCTCTTTCGATCGGGCTTTCCTGTGTATAGCCCGATGGACTTGTTTCCTGTGTTCTTCCGCGCTTTATTTTCCGATGGTATGACGAGCAAATAGGTGCTATCGGTGATTAGTACGGTTGCACGGCTGAAATTTAAGTTTGATAGAACAGTATTCGATTTTTTTTTTATCGATGTATACTGCCGGCCAAAAGTTTAGAAACACTACATATTTCGAAATCCGAACGAAATGTTACCAAACTTTGGCCAGCAGTGCATGCCTCGTTATACATTATACTTTATTGAGCATAAAGGGAAAGATTTGTATATTGGGTAAAATGGATATAATGGCTTATTCTAGTGCTGGCGAAATCTCTCTGCTTTTGGTGCTTAAATTGCTAAGGTTGCCATGAAAATCTGAGTTAACGAATTTTGAGGATATCATTTACTATAAATTTTAATTGGAATTGAGATTTTAGTGCGTTCGTCAGAAAGTGTACTGTGAAATAATAATTCTCTATTTGGATAATTATTCATAAATGACAAATTTCCTAGAGGCTTTTAGCAAGTGCAATAATTCAGAATGCTTCTTTGATAAACTCAAATAACAATAATTTTTAAGTTTTTATTTTACAGATCATTAACTGTTGACTGTTAAAAATACTGAAGACTTCTTTACAATTATTTTTATTACTTGTACATACAATTTTAGTTATTTCTGACAATTGTAAGTCCTTTTTTTGATCGCTCAAATTGAAATCCGAAAAGCACACAAAAATTTTACGAATCTCATCCGTTTAACAATAAAATTCTTTCCTTGAATTCTTCGTAATATATTGCCATAATTTTTTTTAAGAGAGAATAGGTCGTTTATACAATTTCAGACAGATGATTTCTTTGTTTATCGTAAATTTTTTATTTTGTTACCTCTTTATCATTGACTATAGAGAACTGCGTAGTGCTTGTAGAGAACCCAATTGGCCTTACAGCTTCTCGTGGAGTTTGAACCACAGACCTTCGCGTTGTCGAGATTTTAGAGCAGCAACCAACATCCAATGCTTCTGCTCACTTTGGGAATTTGGGCCTTTCTCTTGGCAGCTTGAATTCTAAACACGCAACTATCGCAGCTTCCAAAATATCCCCATAAATCCTTCATCAGAAAAGTTACGATACCTCTTGATAAGGCAAAATTTGTTTGTCAATAATTTTGAGCTGGCACTTTTAAAATCCGCATATTTTGCGAGATTAAGGCGCTAAGCCACGTGTTCTGCAGTTGGCCTCAGTCATTCGTTTGAAAGGAAAGAAAAATTCAGTCACCAATTCTGCTAGACAAGAAATTTGAAAAATTGCATTGTCACATTTTGCAGAAAAATGCACGGTCACGCACAATGTACAATGTGAGAGAAAAATTTTAGAAATGTTACAGACACATTTCTTATATCAAGATAACAAAATATAGATAAAAAATACAGGCTCAGATTCTTACAGTGTTTTCGAATTTATTTTAAAATATAAACTGGCATCCACTTTATGTTATTGCAGTTGGTAAATTTTAATAGAGGACGGAGGGAAGGACATGTAAATAACGTTAGCAGCCTTATCACTTTGAATTGGGATATCTTTGTTATGTGTGATATGTTGCTGTCAGTTTTTCGTTATAAAATTAGAAAGGTTTTGATACACATTATATGTCTATTATGATAATTATTTATATCCCTGTACATTATAAAAAATATGCGATTAAGCAGAGTTTGAATAATCCGTGCCCGCATATTCATTAATTTCCATCGTCGCGAATGAAAAGTACACAGTTCAGCAAATAGAACTCGCGATTCCCTCACTCGGCAGTAACGTAACTTTCGACCGGTAAGGTAAAAGGTGTCGCAGAAGAGGTAACACGAAGTCCCAAAAGTGAAACACGTCTGATTATGTAAAGTTCATGCAGGTTTACACTGTCGAGCACTCCATTTCCGGCCGTTTCCACCGAAGCTCGCGCATTAACATATTATCTCGCCTGATAAAGAAAGCTCGACCTCGCGATTAGCATTTACACATTTCCTCACCCGGGCCAGGAGAGGGAAGGGGGTGCAAAAGCCCTCGAATCCCCCTCTCGTCACGCGTACGTCGAGATTGCGCTAAATCAGTGTCAGGCAATAGGACCTCGTCAATTTCTATGGAGGAGCTGGGGAGACGCGTTGTAAAGAGACGTGGCGTTGCTGCTTCCCTCGTACGACTTCATCCTCACCTCCGCCATTTTCCACGATCTTACGTGACGTCTGATCGGATTTCCTGGCTTCTCCGAGACCTTGCCTTCTTACAACTACCCACCGTCTACTTTTCTCATTTTCCTCAATTTTCTCCAGAACGAAAGAAGCCCCGGCGGAAGAAGATATATAGAGTCCCCACCTTTTTCAAGCGAGATTCTCACCTAGAGTCTCACTCTCCCCCTCCCTACCTGGGGATAATATCTCACGCCCAGAAATATAAAATCTCTCTGCGCGCGATTTCGGCTACAGGGAAAGGCCGAGGGCCCGAGATGGATAGATATAAATTTGTGTAAAAGAGAAAGAGAGGCAGGGTGATAAAAGTCTCGGATCGTGAGCTCCCGTCAAGACGAAATGTGTCAAAAGAAGTCGGACGGACAAAAATTATTCTCTCTTTTTTTTTAAAGCAGTTTCATCATTTTTTTTTACGTATGAAATGACTAATTTTTTTCTTTCTCGAGTTATCTTACGTTTTATGCGATGTGGAGTAATTTCATTGAATTTTATTCAGAAATAAATTAGTAGATTTCAAAGAATAGTCGAGGAAAGAAGGCGTTCTTAATTTTTTTTTAAAATTCGATTATCTCAAGAATTTATAATAAGATCTCAACGAGTATCGACAAAGTTGTCGATAGAGGGTCGTAAGAAGGGTAATTGAATCATTAGGATAATGACAATTTAAATTAAAACGGTTAAAAATGAAGTGACGGTTCCTCCTATAGTATTATAGAACGTATACTTGTATTGAGTTATTTACTTATTTACTTATATTGAGAATAATAAGTATTTTTGTCAAATATTAGAAGAGAATAAAATTGAAATAAAAAATATGAATTTTTACGTCGAATATTTATGTCTTATTCTTTTTATTGTGTGTAATCATTCCATACAAAATTTTTGTATATTAAGATAAGTAAATGTTGTATACCTACATTCTAAAATACGTGTACATTTAAGAGTATTTATGAATCAGTACATTAGGAACTTGCACATGAATTTTATTCGCAAAATCAATGGCAGATAATTTGAAGAATTGTCAAGGGTATGTAATCCTGTCGGACTTCATCAATGCCTGGCGAAACATCTGTTGAATAAAAGATACATCCACACGGTTGCGCGTTTAAGTGTGTTCGCGAGGGAAAATGTGAGTCGCACGCAGCAGGAGAAAATCGGAAGTCGAGCAAGGCTGGGCGCACTTAAACAGGACATAATAGCGATCTATCACTTCTCGCGAAGCATATCGCATAATATCCTGGGCAGGATCCATTGGCTCCCACGTAACCCAGAGGCGCGGCGGGCGAGCAGTACATACGCGCTCGGGCGCTGCCAGCCAGGGGCCGCATAAATCTGCCGAAGACTCCCCGGAGTATTTCCCTTCTTTCCTGCTTTCTCCACCGCTCCCGACGGCGCGCCTCGACCGAAGCCACCCCCGCGACTCCCATCGCCTTCGCCGCTCTATCTTCCTCTTTGCAGACGCTTTTTCGAGGTGCATAGTCTGCGTTAAAAACGAACTGGTAATTACTGTTTCGCATTTGCTAATTTGAAATTTACGTGGAAAATAAGAGTTAAATTCTTATCGGGTGTTGTTTTAACGTAGTACTGCGCGCGTAGTTTTAACTCTATTTTCATACAGAAAGAACGTAGGTAAACTCGGTTGTAATAGATTTTACTGGAATTGTAAAAGTGTAATATTGTGATCGATGTAACTGAGTATATAAGCTTAGTTAAGTATTTTTGTGTAGGTAATTAAGTGTAGGTATAAGTAATAAAGTGTAGATTAGTATGGATATGATTTCTAGACAAAGAACTGATGAATTTAGTAATAACTGCTGAAAGTTTCATATTAGTATGACTGGTCCCAATATATGTAGCCTTTTTGTAAGTCATGAATTATATATAATAATATTTATTAGAAGTAGTAAAATGCGTAAAAAATTAAATAGCTACGAATTTTACTAAAATTTGTTCTCGATAAGAACGTGACTTACGTGGCCTCGGTTGCATATTGGATAACGTTTTGATTCCATCAAGTAGTTATCGCAGGCCATTGCAAACAGCTAAATATTTCAATGTCATGCAAACAACCGTCTGCAAATTGCGCAGATGTAGAATCAATTTCGGAAAGTGTTTGATTGCCTGTTTTAAGTAGATTAGTTCTGTTCTGATCAAGTCAGGCTAAATCAGATTGAGGCAGAGATTGACAGAAACACTTGTTCTTACGCTGTTGATTCGCAGCTGATACGCCAATAACAGCTTTAATCAATCCAACCCACAGTAGTAGTAAATACGACAAATGTTCGTCTGCTAATACCTTGTCAACACTGACCGACCCTATTCTACGAAGCGACATCTTGATGCCAGCATGTTTGCCGATCTACCCTTTCCAATGTGTAGCTTATTTCTTCGTTCTCTTCTGAAACAGAATTCGTATTCTAAATCAGTAAAAAATCTTGGCTTACTTCGGTTTAAAAAGTTACGTCGCGTGTCATCATCAAAAATTGAGAATACACTTAAAAATGATAAGGATAACTTTCAGCCAAGACTGTACCCTTAACGTTTTTTGTGTCTATCTTCGTTCGGTGTCTCGTTCAACCTTATCTGGCTCCCCTTCTCTCCGTCGACTTCTGGCTCTTCGTCTTCCTCGAGCCGCAGTGCTCCCTTCTTTCTGCACATACGCGCCGCTGCGCTGCTCTCCTGCGCTCCGCTCCCGTGGGGAAAAACTACTCCGGCGGACGCAGGGAAAATATCCCGGCCGCGAAAGCGTATAGGTATACAAGGCCAACCGGGGGGCGTATTTCGTATAAAACTATGCAAATTCCGGCGGTTTCACGTAACGTCGCGCATTTTTCAAGAGGTTCAGCGCGGAAACAAGTTTTAGGATGGTCAAAATTTTTTCGCCCTGCTCTCCTTATTCTTCAAGCTACCCGCCGACCTCCGCTACTTCGTTTTTCACTCGCTATGTCGTCGACTTTTCACCTCCGTTTGTTTTTCTTTTCCGCCCTAAATGAAATTTCATTGTCACCCCTGTTGATGTAATGCACGCGGAAAGGAGTTTTCTTTTCTTTTTTTTTTCTTTTTAGGAAACTTAGGAGATTCTTGTTAAGCGCAGAAGTAATATTATCGAAGAGGACAAAAAAGCTCCAAGTTAAATAGATCTTCACTCGTTAAGTAGGGTATAAGTGTATCCTGAAGAAACAGCAAGCTTACTTTTCATAATTTATGCCAAATTAAGCAGCTTATGCAAATGTCGAATAATTGTTGAAAGTCATTTGCAAAGAGCGTAACAACCCTTAATTAAATCTAATGCATTTTTTTTCTCAAAAGGAAGATGACAAAAAGACAGAACAAAACCTCGACAAAAAGATCGTTCGAATGAAGATTAAAAAGGACTGTTGCAAGGCGTTTTTAACTCTATCACTTCCTCCAAAAAAGGGGAATGATTTTTCGGAAGGAAAATTATTTCGTCCGCGTTTTGATAACGCCATCGCCTCTTCCGCTCAATAAACCGCATCGCACAAAAATCTCTCCCCGCAAACACACGCGCATATTTTTTACAAGCAAACCTTCATAAATTCTTATCGTTCCCTTCTCCACCTTCGTCCACCGTTTTTTCTCTTTTTCATCCATTCACCGACGCGCCCCCTCGACATTTTTCTCTTTTTCCAACCCTCCTCGTCGCCGCGCACTGTCCTCCAGTGCGAGCAAACCGAGGCGCTAGATGAATCTCAAGGTTCAATTCCCGCCGGTTTATCCCTCCACCCCTCCTCCCCCTTTTCCTCTTTGCCACCCCTCCTTCGCCACCCCTCGTAGACGCCCGGAGGTGCAGGCCGGAGTGGGCGCGACCGTATGAGTGTTTTTCTGTGTTCGCGTGAGAAAGCCGAGGAAAAAAGTAAGCTAGCATCGACCCAGAAAAGGAGAATCTGTTTTTCCATTCAAGTACATGTACAGTGGTCGCGACGCGACCCCCAATCGTAACTAGCTCGGACTCTAAAATGTGCACTGGCCATTTTTGCGAATACGAGGATTGCTGTACTTCGGATACCGGGAAACAAATAAATACGACGGATAAAAAATGATTTCTCTTCCTCTATTCGGCCGATCAAGTGAAAAAATATTTACATTATTGTCAGGTGGTGAAGATATAATCTGCGTGAATATTAATGTTAGAATTTAAGCACTCGTCGTGATATTCTTTTGGATGGTTTATTTTTTGTTTACAATTTTTTTTTCAAGTTTTTGAAAATTATCACCATACCATGCGATTCACCTTATTAGATTAAAGAACTGACAGTCCGTATAACTAAAAAAATCAATTTTGGAAATTGAACGCTTATTTTTAATAAGTTTTCGGGTGAGATGCATGTGCAACCTTATTTTCAATTTTTTTTTTGTTGTAAATTGAAATTCTTTTTAGAATTAAAATTAAAGTAGTTTGAATAAATAGTTTAATTTAATATTCTGATTGCATTTTTGCAATATCTTTATTATTTATTGACTCACATCATCGTCAGAAATAATGAGGTCTGTTTGATTTTCTTTAGAACAATTATTATTACACTACGAACTCTATAACAGATTAAACAAATTAAAACAAAAATGTTCATAATTTCTGGAGTATTACACAAAAAATAAAGCACATCATTTTTTTAATTTTTGTACTATTTTCCACGGTCTAAACCAATTTTGAAAGCTATCTGCTCTTAAAATTTGCAAACTACCCTTTAACAAAAAAAAATTAAGAAATTTCCGGATGTCCCCGCATTTATAAAATAAAATTTTGAAAACGAAGAAAAGAGTTACTACTCTATAAATCTGAAAACGTGAATAGTGACATTTAATAAGTGAAAAGTCATTCACATACTACATATGTGAACGATTTTTCACATAAGAAATGTCACTATTCACATTTTCTACGTGAATTTCACATTTTTAGATTTAGAGGGTAAAAGTTCAGGTTCCCGCGAGGAATAGACCGTGCTTATTGCGCAGGTTAAGAAGCCAGGAAAAAGAAAGTGACTAATGCATCCGAAAAGAACCGAACGAATATGGAGAGGAAAGAGGAGAAATATATATTATATATAAAAAAAGAAAGAGACGGCTAAAAGGTCGAGTAAGAGGGAGAGAGGGAGAGAGAGAGAGAGAGAGAGAAACGAGAGGACGATGGGTATTCCACCGCGAGCCTGGGCTGGAGCTTCTGCGGCGAGAAATGTAATAGCGGCGATATTGCGTGGCCCCATAGCCGCGCGAGCGTCTTTGATTTTCCGGCTAAGTTTAGGAATGCAAACCCGACGCGAAATGGCGCACAGCGACAGGACGAAGGGGTGGCCAGGCGAGGGAAACGAGAAGGGAGGCGGATATAGAGTGCGCTGCACTATGAATTTCTTACTAACCGAGAGCGGGAAGTAAAGAGGAGGCGAGAAAAGGAAACACGGTGCGGATGAGAATGGGGATATGACCGTTGAATCCTCGCTCTCCTCGCTGCAAAAATTATTTTATTGAGGTATGACTACTTGGGGATTTGCGAAACTGAAGTTAATTGAGAGTCTAGCTAAATATTTGCCAATTGGTTGCGCCTTTTGGCCTCAGGGAATTACTTTTGGGAAAAGCAAATGTAAAAGTTCGAAAGGTGCAATTTTTGTTTGTTTGTCCAGATTCTATTTGTTTAAATTAATACATTTCGATCGATACAGTCAAAAGGTTCACTATATACATTAAAAAAAGTAAAAAAATTAATTTTTCAGAAATTACGTTAACGCACTGTACTTTAATTTAGTTCATTTTAAAGCTTTTACGGAGTAATTCAAAAAGTATCTTTTACATTTTTATTAAAGTACTGCTTTAGCTTGAAGTTGTAGTGATTTTAATAATTTTTTGGTATTAGTTGACTTCCAGCCGATCCGTAAAAAATTTTCGTAATGAAAGTAGAGTATTTCAGCACTTCAAAATGAATTTTTCAAACTAATTATAAGTTAACTTTTTTATATTTTTTAACATGAAAATGTCACTATTAATATATTTTTTTTGTGTAACAATATTTCAATGTTTAAAAATAAACTTCGAAGATTTAACAAAATATACAAGTTAAAAATAAGTATGTTACTTGACGTTACGTTTTTGAAAACTCATTCAGGCTTTTAATTTTTGCAAAATAATATCTAAATAACTTGTCAACCTAAAATTATATGTATATTACAATAAATAAATCGAACTTGAAATACACGCAGTTTGTGTACCTTTTATTTTGCAAAAACCAGCAAAGTCAATTAATCCTGCACCTTCTCTCGAAAAAAGGCTGATCAAATTTACGAAAATAACTTAAAAACAAAAAAAGCCAACAATCGATAAAACTTGAAATTTTGTTTAATAAAATGCAGTAACGATTCACTTTTCTCGAGTGCTTCCTCCTCGAAATAGGATGCGACCGATGAAGGGTAAACTTTTTTACCCCACAAACGCCTCTCTTCATCGCAGCTTCTCAAAATACACAAATTAAAGTAAAGCCATTCACCGTACCAGAAAGTTTGCATTGCCCCGTGAAACAAGGCGTTCTCAGGCACAACTGCGCCTTCGGCGCCAACTTGTAATTGAGCCCCCCGCTCGAAGAACCAGGCGATAAGACGTTGATCATTGAATCGAACCTGAGCCAGACTGCCGCAGTCCTTCGTCCTTCCTTCTCTCTTCTACCCTCCATCCTCACTTCTTCTCTTTCCCCCGAGTTGATTAGCTTTTCTTTGATTTTTTCCCGACATCCGATATCTTTTTCATTTTTTTTCTCCTCCCCTTTCCCCGGCTTCAGTGATTATTTGGCGCATTCTTTTCTCCGTTTCCGCGTTTTTAAAGGCTTGTTTTACGTACTTATTCCTCGTTACTCCCTTTTTTCGTATTTGCATTCTCAAGACTGATCCTGAGTCTACAGAGTTTCTCGAGTTTTCCAATCCAGCGGCGATTAATTTGGATAATTAAAAGGGGTTCCTTGCAGCTCATCGATTTTCGCGGGTGAGCTACGCAAGCTATGAGAGTAATAACAACCACCTACTCTCCCAGTAGGTGGGAGGCGATAATCAATAAAAATGAAGTGATAAGTCTTCTAATGAAATTTTATATAATTTTTTTTCATTATGCTGCAATATTTTTTTATTATTTGGAAAATATTTTATAATTTTTGTTAATTTATTGCACATTCTTGTAACTTCTATTTAAATAATATTGTTATAACTTTTTTTAAATAATATTTCTTGCTTTAATAACTTAAACATTTTCTCGGGAGTTATGCGCTTCTAATAAACTCATTATTACACTGGCACTTGATTGGACAATATGTGCTTCAGTTTGGTCTAATCTTCTGCGATATTTAATAATTAATTAAAATCAAAGTTTAATATAACGCACTCAATAAATATTAATTACTTTGTAATATAATGCTACACTCGATGAACCTGTGCATATAGGTGTATTTAATTTCAGAAATGCAATTATCTCTTGATTTTAGAGGTTCTTGAAATTTATCAATAGACATCAGATTATTTTATAGAAAATTATTGTTTAATAAAAATAAATACAAAAAGGCTAATTTTTTAAACATTTTCCTCCTTTTTTTTTAACAAAGTATAGTACGGTTTATATCACACATCAAATTAAAATACGAATGTATTAAACCTTGAAGGATATAGTCCTTATACAGTTAGGTCAATGATGGTTACAAGAAAGTAAAGAGAGACATAAATTGACACACAAATGGAATAAGCCTTACGCCGACGAACGATATCCTCGATGATAAAAAAAAAGAAATTTTCTTTTCCTCGTCAAGATTTTCCTATCTTTCACAAACGTACGAATTACCGGCTAATTTATTTTTCATTGTATTTTTTATCCACTATCTATTGCAAAATATGATGCGATGCAAAATTCAAAACTTTTTTTTAATATTCTAACAAAGCAATTTCTTCTATTTCACTGTCTTTTCTGTCATTTCTGCGATATCTATACTATAAATTAACTTGAGTATTCAATAGGGATCAATTAATAGAGATTAATAGGGATCTATACATTCTCATACAATGCTGAGTTTTATGTATTTCTATTTTTATCGATGTGTAGAACTTTTGACTTGATTGATATTACAAATAAAAAAAATTAAACAGAATAGTAATTCAAAACCTCCCATTTAAAAATAACAATATTCAAACAGAATAATAATCCGCAAACATAGTTACAACTCGTTAAAATTAATAGACAAAACTCAATGAAAATAAAGTCATACAGCCGAGGCATTAAAAAAAAAACCTTTTCACCCTTTTGTACAGGATTCAAAGAATCAAAGATATTACAAATGAAAATATTCAAAGAGAATAATAATCCGCAAACACAGTTTCAACTCGTTGAAATTAATAGACAAAGCTCAACGGAAATAAAGTCATACAGCCGGGGCATTAAAAAAAAAAAGAAAAGTCCATTCTCACCCCCTCGTACGGAAGTCAAATAACCAAAGATATTAGTATTCAAGGGTCTCACCCTCTCTTAAACACTTTCTCCTCTCGTTTCCCCGCCACTCCCCCAGCCCTCGACCGCCTTGATCTCTCCTACTCAGCCAGTCGGCAAGTTTCCTCCGCGGCTCTAGCTCGTACATTTCTTACGCCCCTCCCACCCTCCAGTTGCTTGTTCGCCGGTGGCGAGCGGCGTGCCGGCGGCCCTTTTTGCAGATGGTCATTAGGAAACGGACCGCAAATGTCTCCGCATGAATTCTAATGTTCGCGGGAGAGGCGGAGGGTGAGGAACGGGGGAGGCAAGGTTACATTACCACCCTCAACTCGTTTTCCCTCTGTCTCGCCTTCCGCTCTTCAGCCGCGAGCCGCGCGCACAGCCCCGGGATTTATGCGAGCGCGGCTGCGCGAACGCTAAGTGTGTTTTCCTTCTTTCTCGCGTCGCGCCGGTGTGTATTTCCGAGGGCTTCTCTCCTCTCTTTTCCCGAATGATTTCACGACACTGGCAGAGTTACGGTTTCTTGCCTTTCTATCTTAATACATTCAGCGCCGCGCTGCGTACACAGTTTCTACAGGATATTGCTCTTCGTGGCTGGTTTTAACAATTGCAACTTTGAGCTTTTATTTTAAAGTGACTATAAATCTTGCCGCGGTTTCTGGCTCTCCCCGTCGTTACGGGGGCAAAATTCATAAACTAATCAAGCGATTGTTCTATAACTGTCGGCTGCGTTATTCCGTACAGTCATGTAATAAATCAAATCGTAAAATGTCGAAAAAGTGCTTTCCCGTTCGTTTTTTTGAGAGGCGGCTTTTACTTTTACGACAATTCAATTGCTAAAAGTATACACCAATCAAGGCTGTTTTCATGCCGAATCGGCTTCATGCACTTGTTTTAAGAAATACGTTAATGATGATCGAGTCAGGTAAAAAGCAAAACCTGTAAGAGCGAAATTATTTTCATTAAATCAAAGGTGCTTATCTCTTTGAAAATGCAGAAATTTACTGCACGACTCGCAGTAAAAATCAGTTCATCGTTTGCAATTACAAAATATATAGACTCTTGCGTATCAGATTTACCTCATGATTTTTGTCAGTATCTAAGAAGTTCATACCTTTACCAGAAATGATCTAATGACACAAATAAATTATTGTATATGAAACAATTAACTAATAGTTCAAGAACTTAATGTTAATTCTGCTCGATTGTTTTTTTTTTTTTTGACAGTTTGCCAACGTAGACTGCTTTCATACTTTCGAATATAAATAAACTAGTTTCCTTTAAAATAAATTATTAATCCTGTAGATTTTTTTTTAATATTTATTCGATTCATTCGATTTCGAAATAATTTTTAATTTCTTTTGAAAAACTTGTAGGATAAGAACTGAAAAAATTAAATGTATATTAGGTATTTTTTTTATATGACCTAAAAGAAAAATTGATGAGAAGGAAGATGCAATTTATTATTGATTTATAGAATACTCTGGACTAAATAAAAAAATAATTGTTTATAGTAGTTATTTATACAGTTTCATCAAATTATTATTTATCCTGAAGCTACACGTATCTCTGGTTTCTTTTCAAAAGCGTTACATAATATCGCTTTTGTTACGGGTTTTAATTGGAAAAATATCTGTGCGAATCTGTGTCAATTGCTCCGGTATACATTAAAGCTGGATTTAAAAATAACAAAATAATATCATACACCGTCCCGGTACGGCAATCCAGATTTATACTTATATTCTTCCATTTACTTTAACCGTTTGATAAAGCGCATTCTAAATCTTTTCGAGTTTTCCGCTCCTAAAACGACCTTTTTTGTATTAGCAAATTAAAAGCAGTTAATAAATTACGATCAATTGACCAAAAACATTTATGTTGATGAAGAATAATGGTTTAAATTACAAAACAAAATTCTTTCATTAAATTGCTCGAAACTGAATATCCAGCTTTTCAAGCGAGCGAACATCAAGAGTATTTTTCTTTAACGAAAAGCAGTCATTGAAACATTTTGTAAAGGAATTTCTCTGGCTTCAGCCGGGTATTAAAATCACCTTTATCGAATAACAGAAGTACCAAAGGTTGAATTTTGCATTATTGCAACAAAAAAAATGTTAAATACAGTAATCCATTAAAGAATGCAACTGAAATCGAAAATGAACAAGTATTTGATTTCCCCACTCGACTAGCGATGCACACAATGGGGATAAATATACCTCTTTGAACGGAGCCCGATCAATTCGACTTGTGCAACAATAATAATGCATATCCATCGAGCTTTCACGTTTATCACTCGAGAAATTTGAGGATATGTCTGTACATGTACTTATTCCGTATCCAATATGCCAATCGCTCAATTCTTGATCGAGTCTGCGCTTCGGTTTCGCTTCACTGTCCCTTCCTCTCTCACTCTCTTTCTCTCTCAAACTCTCTTACTCTCTTTCTCAAATTTTCTCACTCTTTTTCTCTTGTTCTGTTTCTCTTACTCTTCATCTCACTCTTTTTCTCTTGTTCTATCTCTCTTACTCTCCATCTCACTCTATTTCTCCCGCTATGTCTCTCTCACTCTCCATCTCACTCTCTCTTTCACTCACTCTGTGTTTACCGTGTACGATTCAAAAATATGCAAGAGCACTGATCTTGCCGTCGTATACGGAAAATGGTCTCGTCGGGTAGATGAAAACGGTGCACGTGTGTATATATATAGAAATACGTTTGAATGCCGAGTTGGTGCTGGCGAAGGGTGAATGTGGAGAGAGGGCATGTTTTGAATTTTAACCAAAAAAAATGTAAGCACATTCGTTGTTTTTCGTAGTCCCGATTTTCTCCAGCAGGTTTACATAAACTCGTGCATATTTTTCTCACGTATGTTGATCCGGTATAATAATTGTTACATATTCAGAGAAGGTGAACGGATTTTTTGCAGTTGTTTGCTCTATGAGGGCACACCTGCAAGTTTTGATCTGACATGCAAAAAAATTGTACGTGCTTGTTTTATCAATTTTATTTTCGTTTTATTTGAATTAAAGCGAGACAAGCACGCTGGATGCCCTTTTAATTAAATTTTACTCACCGTGATACTATTCACTCTGCAAGAAAGCTATAATTTATATTTATTTGTATCCTGTTTATCACAGATATTATCGAATTTAATCGTATTCGGTATTAAGCAGATGCAATACTCCATTATTAGGCTCCAATATTCAACCATACATGAATAATATAGATCTAACTCAACAAGTAATTCTAAATATCTATGTATATATATCTACGAATAATATATGACACTTCTATTAAGACCATGCAATAACGCAATATAACATAGTACAGTTGTGACTCATATATTTGGGTAAATCCATTTTTGCACAGATTCGCAAAGATAATACGTGTATCGCCTTTGGAAAATGGCAGTTGATTGTCTGATAGGTTAAATATAATAGAAAGAATGAAAAGCTCTAATAATTCTTATTTAATCGAGGGGAAATTGTTTTCTCGAATAATTTCTTTGTTGTAGTGAATAATTAGGTGCGAATTCCGCATTCTATTGGAAAAAGCGATATTTCATTAAAAATACCAGACCAATTTTTTGTATAGGTCGTTATAACAAGGATATAAAGTAATTAATCAATGAGTTACTTTGTTATTCAATAGTCGAGAAAACACTCGTTACAAACAGACGTGTTTTTGCATGCCGATGTGAATGATTCATTAAAATCATTGAAACTGTATTTTCTTTCCGCTTACATTTTCTTTTTTGTTCGAAAATAACTTTAATCAAATATACATTTAAGCAGAATACCTATATTAGATTACGGTGAATACATCAGTGCAAATTAAAAAAAAAAAAAACGAACTGCTTGATTTTATTTGAGCTAAAACCAACGAAACTTCTTGAAAATCTTCATGAAAATCTTCATGAAGTACTAAAATTAATTCCTGATTTAACGAATGACATTATTTGCTCCATTTTTCTAATTAAAACATTTGCTCCTCAATTTCCCGTGATTTTAATTAAACATACACGCAGAATCGGGCATCGTTCATTCAGATGCGAACCGAAGTTTTAATTCCAATTACTTTGAATCAACCCCTACCGGCACATCCCATTTTCCCACGGTGCACGATTGCTCATGCGCGTAAAAAACAAACAGTTTTAGTCAGGATGAATAAATCTAGTTGCTATCCCTTCGTTCGCTGCTTTCTATGGGTACTTTTCACCTGACGCCCATAATTCTTTTTTTCCGATTAATTAATTTCTTTTCATTGATAAATTATATACCACGTTGTTATCAAAATATCACATTGGTTATTATGAATTTTTTCATTTTTTCTCTTCTGGATCGCTTATTAGTCTAAATACTCTGAGAGGGTAAAATCTAATACATACTTTGTCAGCACAAATTGTCATTTACCCTTTGTTAGTCTTTGATAATTTTTGGATAAATCATTCGAAATAATGTTTTCCTTTTCAGTGTATATAGAACTTTTCCGAAGCTTCACTCAGTTCATTAAGCTCAGATAGTCTCCGTTTTTTGTACAAACTAAAATTTTTGCAAAATAAAGGCCGACATTTAAAATATATTACCAACAAGTACATCGGTTTCATTCAATGAAAAACTATTCGACTAATAATAAAGTAACTGTTTTCTAATTTTCAAAAAAAAAAAATTATCAATCAATATTACTAAAACAACATATCATACACAATATCAATTTCTATACAATACATAATATTTGAATGAAAATATCTCATAAATCTTCAACTTAGTTTTAAAACAATCTATTCCCGGAGTGTTTGCACTTTGATTTTTAACTCGTGCAAGTGGAAGGGTAGCAAGATCGTCTTCGTTTTTTTTTAAGAGAAAAACGTAGCTTGGACGGAAATCCCCGCGAATCAAAGGAGATGGCATAATCTTTTTCTCGAACTTTTTACCTCCTCCTCGGTTGGAACTTCACCCTCCTCTCCGAGCGATTCGGCGTGCTTGCCAGTGCAAGCTTCACCCCGAGAGCGGATTAAAATTTGCCGAAGAAACTTTTCGACGAAGAGCGCACAAGAGAAAAGGAACAAACGTCGATGGCCAAAGGAAGCGGAGGGCGGTTTAGAGAAAAGGGGGTGAGGTGTACCCTCGAGAGGTGAATGACGCGCTGCTTGGCTCTTTCCATAGGTACGCGGTAATGAGGCGGCTGGGCCCGTTCCTCCGATTTTCCGGGAGCCTCGGCCGCTTTTCTTCCCGCTAATGAATGCCCACTATTGGCCGCGTACGAATAGCGGGCGACTGCGGCGCGCTGTCGACCGAAATAATAATCGTTTGCATTTGCGAGCCGAAGGGTCGAGGAGGTATTAAGCTCGCGATTTCCGCCGATTGTGCCCGGCGGGCACAGGCCAGGCTTATATAGCGGCTGGCCACGACTCCCTCCTTTCTATATCCTCAATCTGCCAATGCCACCGGCTTTTCGTTATTTTTTTTTTTGCGACGGCGCCACGCTGGCAGGTACTTGTAAGGCTTGTCTGGGCAGTTATTGAGAGGTTCGGCACGGACAAGAGTGCGATTATCGGAATTTTACGCTGGCTATTTATCGAGCGTGTGAAATGCGTTTCGCTCGGTGCTCTCGCGTAAGCTCGATTTACGAAGGCCAATTAAAAAAGATGCCGTGGCGCGCAATTCAGCGATTTGTGAAAAACAAATTTGCTAAAAATAACGCAGGACGAGGTATACGAAAATAAACATTTTTCTTTCGGGGTAAACAATTATTCCAGTAAGCTGTACGGATGATCTTTCATTTTTTTTCTCTCGAGTCAATATTCCTGTTATAAACCACAGCTAATAAATTGAATGTTAGATTTCACAAATAAATTTTTATTTCTTTTGTTAATTCGAAATAATTGTTTCTATTTTAAGGCTTACTTGAGAGTGTAGATAGCTTTTAAAAATATTGAAAACTGCGTTGTTATTGAAATACCCAAAGACTTAATTATTCTGAATTAAGTTATTTAATATTTACATTTGAGTATGTATAACACTGTTTCGGATAAAAAACATACGAATTTTGATAAGGTACATTTATAAAATAAAAAATCATAAATTTAAATGCTAAATGTTTTACTAATTTTTTAAAATACTCTCATCCGAACTGTAACTTAA
Organism: Sycophila sp. Sp_5; assembly: GCA_018906775.1. NCBI lineage: Eukaryota > Metazoa > Arthropoda > Insecta > Hymenoptera > Eurytomidae > Sycophila > Sycophila sp. Sp_5. The sequence goes on from JACCID010000058.1 coordinate 1,034,543, forward strand.
AAACAAAAAGTTTTCTCAATTTGCATCATAAATTTCTTTCTTAAAAGTTCGACTTGATGTATATAAATTTCACAGTCGCGAGAAAAACCAATGTATTTCATTTTTCGTAAGCTATTTGTTCATTTTTTATTGATTCCATGTTCTGAAAGCACAAAGATATTTTTTTCATAATTTATGCCCTTCCCACTAGATATAAAATATTTTCTTTTAAATTTGCAGGTAACTTATACGAAAAAAAAAATATCTAAAAAGATTTAGTTTATAAAGAATACATATTATATTATGCATACATAGGTACATATTTATTGTACAAATATTTGATTTGTAAAAGAAGTATTATTATTTCTATCACTGTCTATTATTTGTAAAATTGTCCGTTCATTAGATCAGGGTAAGGCTCGAAATAAAAAGAGGAATTCCGCTAACAAATACTTCTTTGATCCGTAGTCCTTTCCCGGGGTGTGCTGGTCGCTGTGAACGGTTATCGCCAGCCTCATTCATCTCGCCAGATATCCCCGAGTCGGATATATACGAGAACATACAACCGGTTCGATCTTTGCGGCGCGCCGCTGCCCAAAATAAAGGTTTTAATCGGCGGCGAGAGAAGGGTAAAAACGACGCGGACCAGAGAAAAGACCGGAAATCAACGGTGTCCAAAATAGTCTCGAATAAAGCAGTAAAAGGCCAGTTCAGCTTTTATTGCGAAAGCAATATAAAACAGCCATTGAAGAGGGCAGTTTCGGTCAAAATTTAAATAAAAAAAGACTCGCAAAATGTATGCACTAAAATGTATATTGTTAAGTGCAACTTTATCCCGAAAGTCCTCGTATTTCAAAAACATTCCTTTGTTTCATTTCTCTCGAATCGAGGCAAAAAAAAAAAATGAATTCCAATTAAAGACATGAAAGATAGCCTATAAATCTCCTTGGAATATTTATTGCGTCTCATACTACAAAAGTAATTTCGCAATCCAGCGCAGTTAAACCGAAAAGTAGAACGGCACGAGCGAAATCAATTACACGACGAAGAACGAATAGAACTACAAACTTACGGGGCAAACAAAAAGGGGCGGCAGGTAAGAAACAATCGAATAAGGAAAAAAAAAGTGGAAAAAAGGCGTTACAAAGAGCGGCAACCACGAGCAGCGGCGAACAATATATACGTAAAAAAAAACTAAATAAAAAAGGGGGATGGCAGGGATATTCGAACGCGGAAAGTTACGAGAAGAGGGAAAAAGAAAGAGACAAAGAGAAGGCGTTCACAAGCGAGAATTCGCGAGAAAATAATGTCTCGTTATCGTCGCCCCTGGGCGCGAAACCGACTAATCGGGCCGAGGATCGAAAAGCGGAAGGGGCGAGAAAACGGTCCTCCTGATAGGATTGACTTTGCTCCGGTTAATCCTTTTATTGGTAGGGCTAATCCCAGCGGAGGAAAGGCCTCTCTCTAACTGGTCAAGCGGCACGAACACAGTTCACCGTCTTCTCCTTCTTTTATATTGCTTTAGTTTCTGCTGCTGGAATCATCCTGTTTCATTGGCTGTTTGTGAAAGTGTGTTCTAAAGGAGTTGTTTTACACGCTGTAGGAATTGCTGTTAACTGTTTTCGTGAAATTCTTACTGCTATCGTGCTTTTTTGGCATCTTATGCCATGTTCTTTAAGATCTAAAAACAGATTATTAACATAAAAAACAGTTTAATCATAAATGGATATTTCGAAAACACTAAAGCTGGCCACTAAAATATGTAACGTTTGAATAATAACTAAAACTATAAAAATTGTATTCTCTTAATTTATATTTAGAATGGAAATATTTACTTCATAAAAATATTTAGGAAATTAATTTTCTTCTTTTTCTTCTATCCTCAATTAAAAGTGCATTTTTTGGATATAATTATTTTAATATTTAGTGAAAGTTTCCATAAATTGTTAAAAAATGTAAATATAGTGGTTAAATATTAACTTTTAAAGTAAGATCTTTTAGAGAATTTTCAGTAGCGTAAATACACATCACAGTTTGCGATAATTCCAGATAATTTTGAGGACGTGTTTTGAAAAGCAAATAGTGGTAAAAACAAATGCAATGTACAGGAGCAGTACTCAAGAGCGAAATGAAGGTAGAGAGAATCACCGAAGTAAATTCGGAATAATTTTCTGTGGTAAAACATGTACAACGTAAATTTCAAATAAACTTGAATGCTAAAAAAAAAGTCTTATCTCACATTTCTAAATGCTACTACAAAATAAAAAAAATCGATAAACGAAGAATGCACTGCATATAATTAAAGTAATTTTTATCTAATTAACTTAACAAGTGCACTGGCTCTGTTAAATTCTGCTGAATGTACAATGTAAAGATTTATAATGGGAGATAAACGTAAAAAGTAATCAAGTAACATGACGTTTGAAAAATAAAATGTGAAACACATGAAAATATTTGCGATAAATCGAATAGAAATTGAACTGGATGCAAGTGAAGCGGATAAAGGCGATTGGTGTCGTTATGCTGGTTCCGCCTAGAGAACCATCCATCTCCATTTATATACGCGAACCTCCGATCTTTTCCATCTCTTAGTGTTTTTCCCTAGAACCTCCCAAGGCGAGCCTCTTCATTTATCAGTCTCATTACGCCTGTCATTTGATTTCTTCTTTTTATTATGATCTATCTTTGGAATTTTATCCAATCAATTGCGATAAGCCAAACGAAGTTAAATCACATTCAAATTGATACTTATACACAATTTTCCAAAGAAAAAAAAATACCACATTAGCCTTGCAAAACCTCAAAAGATGGATTTCCCGATTTAACGTAGTTAATGTTTCGTAGCACTACTCCCACTCGCACTAAAGAATCCGGACAAGAAATTAATTTATCAAGTTGATAACATTTTACTTGCACCGACTTATAGATACTTATATAATCTATTTCAACGATACATTACATAGAGCGCTTTATCTTATACATTCGATCCTGACAAGTTGCTGAGAAGTTGAGCGAAAATAGATGACTTCGATCGATCGATTAGTCAATCCGCGTCTCTCGACTCCCATCCTTTTTTTTTTATTCCCTCACGTCCATCGATCCTCCTTCGCTCTGCATACTTCATGGCGTACCTACACCCACTTACCTGCCCCCCTTAACTTTATTTACCTTCATTTCGCTTGGATGAGGAAGAGGGACCTCTGCAGATACCATGCCAGTTGCAAGAAAGTCTCGAGGTCAAGCGAAAACTTACTTCTTTAAGTCCATCCGCTCCAAATCCCCAAACATGTAAAGCAGGTCGGCCCATACTTCCGTGCGTGCCTCCGAACTTACAAATCCAATTTCATCCGTTGGGAGATTCCTACGGGGAGTAGCCCGAAAAACCTGCAATGCCGGCACGCGCGAGCTTGCCAGAGATCAAGAAACAAATATGAGCGAAACGGAAAAATCCAATTCATGGTCGAGGATGGAGAATAGAGAGGAAGCCTCAAGTGACTATTCTGCTGTTGATTTTTCGCAGTGCATAATTTTTCCAATCCTGTAACACTGCTTTTTTTAGCGAAGTAAAACAAAAAGCTGTATGTTAGAGGTACAACCACGTTTGAAAATTATTTACCATTTGAAAAATATTTCAGATTGCAATTTGTATTCAAATTGTGTACAGATAATTTATAATACTTTTTACAGGTTTTTAATAAGTGGAGATGATATTTTTTAAACAATCAAAGTGTGCCAAGATTAAAACTTTACGCACCAAATGAAATTATGATCCGTAAAATTTTTATTAAATACCTGTATTAAAAAGAATTCTTTATTGAACAATTTAGGTGTTGAAGGATAATGAGTCATACAAAAATTAACACAAAAAATAAGTGATAGGATCAGATATAAAAATAATAATTCTTTTTTTTTTATAGGAAAAAATGATTGAAAATGTTCAGATACCCCTTAAATAATTAATTGGTTTAAAAAACTTGTTTAGTTACTATCACTGTGTGCAAAATTTGTAGAGAATTAGAATCATGAATTTTATTAGTACTGTATCATTTTAAATGTTCGGTGTATCGCAAAAACTCAGTAGTTCGGAAAAAAGGTTTACTCTGATCTAATCGAATGAGTAAGTAATTATTGAAGAAGTATTTTCGACCTAACTATACAACGCTTGACTCTGCGATGCACACTTCCCTCGCCACTAAGGTCTACGCTGCTTCAATTAAAAACACATTAAAAAAAAAAGGTCTCGCTGAAATATTAAGTTTTCTTATCGCCTGCGACAGTAATTATGCAAATAGGCGTGGAATTTAGAAAGCGCGAAGCCAAGAAGGCGCTAGAAAGTGTTTACTAAAAAGCACGCGTCAAGGGAGGGGGCGAAATTTTTCGAGCTTGAAAAGTGGCAGCCACGGCTGGAAGTAGACAAGTGCCCGGCGCAGGAAGAGTACACAAGGAGGCGAGCATACGTACGAAAAGCTTAAAAGGGGATGCCAGCGCGGGAGCGAAAGAGAGAGAGAGAGAAGGAGGCGCGAGGAGGCCGTGCGCGATGCCCGTCACGTCCGGCGCCAGGGCGATCCGCGTGGATTTAAAGGCCGGGACCATTTGTCTTGGACGATAAGTCTGCGCGTTATATAAGCCGCGGGACAAGGCGCGGGGTAATTAATTCCTCTCTCGCTCTTCCCTCGGTGTTTACGACGGCGCGCGCGACTCCCGCCCTTCATTCCTTGCGGTAGTCAGCGGCGCGGGCGCTCTACTCCCACTTTCAGAAGTTTTTTACGCTGATGAATGAAACTTGGCAATCTTCACCTCTTTATTTTAGCGGCTCTTTCTCTCGTTTCTGCCCGTACTACTTCGGCGCTAGAGCGTTATTATCTGCGTCATCTTTATTATCATGGCGGGTTAGTGGAGGTCCTTTAGTCCTCCCCGGCCATTCTCACTTTTCTCCATCTACTTTTTTATACCTTAGCCCCCCCCATTTATGCCTCAGCTTATCTTCCTTATAATTTCGTCCGTTTTAGAGAATGATTTTTCAAACTTGTCTTCGATCGATTTATTATTTCGAACGTCGATAGATTGTTTAAAAAAATAATAAGATGAAATGTATGTGCCAAAATACTATTTAATAAAAAAAAAATAATTATTTAATAAAAAAGGTCTTTATTGTAAGAGAACTTCCATTCAACTTTTTCTTTTATTCGCAGAAGATTGAAACTTGGCTCTTTTGTACTATTTCAATATTGCAGTTACATTATTTCTCCAGTGCCCGTCACTTATAGAATTTTTTAACTGAATATTAAATAATTTTATCTCTGACGTGCTTCTTGTGCTCATCGATCGAAAGAGCAGTTCGTTTTTTACAGCGTCAATTCAAGTTTCAATAAAAATGCTAGTCCCTCTTTTTACTACACTTTCACGGTGCAAGAAAATATTAGCGAAAATATATCTTTTATTTATTGCTACCAGATCCATTGTTCAGCTTTCCCCAATCCGCTCAATATTCAATTAAAAACTGCAATTTCATTATCGAATTAAAACGAAACTTTTTAAATCTTGACGGCCGCCGCAATCAGACATTTTCATTAGCTACTAAAGCGCCTTCCAAGTGTTTCACAGCATTCAGTCGTCATTTTTTAAAGCAAATATCAAAGTAAAAATTATTCAAACAGCAAATAAATTTTTCGCCTCTCTACCAACGAAAATTTATTTAATCAAACAATGCGCGTGCACGCTTCCTCAACCTCGTCGTGCATCCATTTTTACATCTTCGGTGCGTCTGTCGCTCTCATCCCGCTATCTTTCTCTCGGCGGCGCTGTTCGTCTTCGTTGCGCGGCTGCTCGTCTAACGATGCGCTTTAATTTTCCTCAGGGAAAGTTGCTCGCTCGGCTCGGCTTGACAACATTTGGCAAGTGCGCCCTGCTCGTTAACGTTGCACGACGTCAGCGAGCTCGCGTTCGTCGGGCTTGTGAATCTTGTATCGATCGGGTTTCTCCAGCTGAAAGACCGAAAGGTCGATGCTACTGTTGCATAGGATTTAAACTTGTTTTGAAGACATTTTTAAAGACAGAAAGTTTGTAGGGATTTATCGGCAAAAAATAGTGATTCGAGGTGGAGGGATACGTCATGATGATATTTAGCTTTGCCTAAAAGTATGAATACGAATTCAAGGGTTAAGGGAGAATATGAGGTCAAGTGAAGAAAGAAAAACCAAGTTAGTTTGTGTTCATGTGCATTAAGAAGAAGAGCTGCAATTTTGTTGTTTCAGTCGCGAGTGTAGTTGAATAATCTGACTCTAGAACTTTCATTTAAGAACATGCATGAAAAATCTCAGTGCAATATTTTATATTCTGGTAATCAACAGTTTAGAAGTATTTTTTGGTGATTGCAATAATACTTTTAATATTTTTCGCAAATGTTTGTAGGAATGAGTGTGTACGTGTGGGTCAAAAGAACTTTTTTGTAATGCTGTTTTCTTCTAAAGTGATGGGAACATTTTCAGTTTTGTTTGTATGTTTTTTATTTTGATTTATTTTTTAGAAAACAGTTTTGTGCAATTAGTGAATAAATTAGCCTACTTTAACATTTGACGTTGAAAGACAATAACATCTTATCTAAAAAATTTCATGAATATTTTTTAAGTATAATACATCTCGTAGTTTTCCAGCTATCCTAATTTTTTCTTTGCTAATTCAATTATTGATATCAATATAAAGGAGTTTTTTAGTTCTGAAGTTACAACAGAATCAAGAAATCCGTCGAAGCAATGGGAGCACTATTACTTGTTCAAAAATCATTTAGCGCGATTAGTCATGCATTTCTTAAAGTTATATAATGTCAGACCAGCATCACAGATGTGCTTTTAGCAAAACGGATTATTACACAATTAAATATACATTTTATGCAACTATGCCCTTTTTTCACTTGTACACTCACGCTCTAATGAATTTATGTAGTTATGCACTTATGAAAAATTAAATATTTTTTTTTATAAATTTTAAAGCAATCTTTCAGGACAATATGAATATTCAAGATTAGTCGAGAAAAGGTCTTCCGCGGCAAAATGAGAGTGCGGGTAAACTAATTAGGTGATCGGTCAATCAAGCTAATCAAGACACGATGCGGAAGATCGTACAGCAGGCCTCGGTAACGCATTGCATTATGCGCTGCAGTAAACGCAGTATAATATTCTCTATTAGGTGATGCGCGAGATTGAAAACGCGGATGGCGCGTCAAATCACTTAAGTGATCGAAATTTCCATCGTTGCTGTCGCGCGGGCTTAAAATCCGTCGGCCAAATCCATCAGCCTACGTCAAGCCGGATTCCTGCGCCTTGTCAGAGTCATCGACGAGAGATTTGAATGAAAAAAAAAACGAAGAATTTATTCAACTATATGCCGGTGAAAAATGCACCTGTCTGTGATAAATTGGTATTTTCGCAGAGAGTGGCGGTTTTTAGAAGTAATTCATAGATCGTATTTACGGCGTTGACTTGCCATTTCAAGTATTTTTCAAATTTCTTCACTTACGAAACTAATATTTTTTTATACTCCTATTTTTCCATAGCTCTTCTCATAAACTGCTTCATATTTATTTTTCGTATTTTTCAAAATATTTCTGTTCTTTTCTTGACTGTCGAATATGTATAAACAATCAAGAAAATAAAATATTTCTGTCGATCGAGCGATCATTTTTTTTTATTGAAAAATCAAGGAACTTTTCGCTCTGACTTAATTTCTCTTTTAATAAAGTCTTTGATCTATTTAAAATTCGATCGTAAAGTCAACCAATGTTAATTTAGAATGCACGAATCGATAAAATGTCGTTTTTTTTTAAAGATATGTAAATAAATTAAGATGGTGGAAATTGCAAAATAATTACGTAGTCAATTATCGACGGTATATTTTAAAAATTACTTATTATTCTACCGATTTATCATACCATAAGTACCTTGGAATATCACCCACTAGTTTTTTTCCGTCGCTTATGCAATAAATTCAGGATCTTAATTGTTTTTTATATCCCCTTGTTTATTATTTTATTCAATCATTGACAATAAGTTATTCAATTACAATTAAGTCATCTATAATCCTTACGTTAAAGCATGTGATATTTTGATTGAAATTGACTAATTTTCGGATATTATGATTTACATTTCCTTCTAATAAATCTGCATGATTATTTTGAATTTAATCAAAATTAAAATTTACCTTACAAGCCACACATTCAAATTACTGAGCAGCTAATGTACAGATGACATTCGTTGATTTAAAAACTAATCAAATTAAGAATAGTTTTTACAGGGAATAGACTTTTCTTTTAAGCTCTTTTAAGTAAGTTAATTTTAAGTTTAATACATAAATGAATTAATCACTTTTAACAAAATATAAATAAGCTAATAAAGTTAGTTCTAAAATTGATTTCTTAAAAAAAAATTAATTACAGAAAGAAAATAATGAAACGGTCACGGAGAGACCAAAAAATAAAGAGCCGAGACGAAAGGAAAAGAGGGCACAAAATACGCATAGTGAAGAATGTTATTACGGCCGACGCTTATATCGCGGTCTGGGCCAAGAGTAATGGCTCAGGAGTTTTTCAGGGAGACTGTGTTCTGTATAAAAATTCCCCACGGAACGCACGCAGCTCGTCTTCATCTTCGTCTTTACGCCATTACGTACCTCCGTGCAACGCCCCCGGACCCATAGGCATGCGTTTGAACTATAAAAAAGAACCGACGAAAGTGAAATTTTCCCTGCATCTAGATAAATGGTTGCGCAATCCCACTAAGAATTTTCAGCTATTTACAATACGCATATTTATGCAGGGAGGCGCGGATTCGAGAAAAGCTGGGAATACATGTTAATGCAAGTTTCATACAATTCTCTGCTGGAATGTGTAATATGAAGTAAACTGGGATATGCGAGCGCGGATTTTAAAATGAATAAGAAATGGACTATGTTTCTAAAACTACTGTTGAATTTGCAAGAGTAAATTATTTATTTTCTACAAAAGCAACTCGTGTAGTTCAAATTTGCTGCGTTAGATACAATTAAATTAGCTTTATAAATTTACTTCCTTAGATTCTGTTTACGATATTTAACACGCTGATTTGCATAAATAAACAGACAAAATGAGCATCAAATATTTATGAATAAAGTATATCTATTATCGCTTCTGCATAATTTCTGAAAGTATACATTTTACAAATTCCAAAGAATTAGATGAACTGACAGAATGCTTTTTAATTTCAAATTTAAATTTAAAACTATTATTATTATTACGTGATTTAGTATCTGAAAAAGAAGAAGAACAAGAAGAAAGTAGAAAAATTTTATTAAATTAGCATAGGTCGTGGTCGTGAATTTCTGACAAAGCACAAGACGTAATTGGGATAATCAGCTGATCGGCGAAACTTAGGTCATTACGAACTTGGCGTAACCGCTCGGTGGCCTGCGTCGATAAACTGATAAGCCTTGAACATTTCCTATAAACTACATGCAAACTTAACGCCACGGTATCCGGTCAGGAGTAATATATTGTGAAAGGAAACAATGAGTTTGGTAAAAAGGTAGGGATGTAGCAATATAATAAAACACGTTGTGATAAAATTGTCTGATTCAGGACGTTACATCCGTTATTGCGTATCGGAAAATAAAACAGAATGCAAAGCTACAATCGAGCGAGAAATTAATAATAAGCCGAGAGGCTATTAATTTTAATTTAAGTGACGATTGATTGAAACGACTGCATTAAATTCAGTAGCCATGTTAAATTCTTTAGTGGGCGTTTAAAGTAATTAGAAGAATGAATGATAATGAAGTTACTCCGCAATTTGCGGTATCCATAAAAATAGTGCACACATCATTACTTATGCTACTCCATTGGCAATAAACATACCTTCGTCATAAAACGATTGATTAGTAAAGTTGCAAAGTTGAATTTAAACAATCTAAATGCCTGTGTGCGTTGTCGCTTAGATGTTCGCAATGTCACGCGCACACGGCTATGCGAAATGGACAAACAGAAGTGTAGGTGATAGGACAAGTTACCTAACGCAAGTTAAATGGTCCATGAACACTAGTTGGAATTAGTTGTTTCTCCTTCTTGCTAAATGTGAACATACTTGTACGAAGTGTGATATCCCGGTTTCTCTTTTAGTGTCTATCTCGCATTCCCGTTCGTTAGCTCTTCTATTTGCGACTCTTAATACTCGTAATCCTGTTGATTTTATTCATTTATTTGATCCATTTAATGCGAGAAGAGGTATACCTATATAATATCACCACTGTTCGAAATTGTATTCTACTTTTTTCCGCGAAAAACTGCGTAAATCACAACCAATTTACCAAATACTGATTAACCACAAAGCTATAGACGATGCAAAATTTACAATTCCGTCAGAATCGATAAGGCGGAGAAAGAGCGACCGTCGGAATAAGAAGAACTGTACTCCGAGTGATCAATAATTCAGTAAAATAGAGTTTTGTAGTGCGCGCTCGGGCTAACGACGCTATCATGCGCGCGTACTTAACTTTTCTTGCATTCGCTCTATTACTTTCCTCTTTTATAAGCTTTCCTGCCATTCCTCTTAACTTCCTATTTTCTCTCCATCATTGTAAAGACCCCTCCTAAAATCCTTTTCTTCATTCGCAAATCGTCTTTTGTGAAATTACCAGACAAAGGCCGACGTGAGAGGAGAAAAATTGACGTGACGAGTGAACATGGAATAGAACGTTAACAATTAGATTGAAATGAAGAAAAAGGAAGCAATTAAATTTGAACAATAAATATTTAAATTCACTAGTACAAAACATTAATTGCTGTATGAAAACAGTATATAGTTGTTAGGAGAGTGTTGTACTAAGATAGTTATTTCCGTGTATATAAATTGTTTTGTAGAAATTTTATGAGTGATAACCAGTCACCGGTACAATTCCGTATGAAACTGCCTAGTGACTGGTTATCATTGATCATAATATCTGACAGAGGAATTTAAACAAATATTAAAGTTTTATATTCTCATACGCAATCGTTTTGAAGCTGATCGATAATAACAGTATTCATTTTCAACAGTATACAGACGAAGATTATAGAATCGCATATATTATTCTAAGAATATGATTCTTGCTAAGAGAGTGATCCCAAGGGGTTGCATCTATACAGAAACTACAATACATTTTGTTCAAATTGTAAGCATAAAATATTTCCGACTAAATCAGGAATTTGCCAGTGAAAAAGATAATGAAAATATTTAAACACCATTTCGCTTTCTACTTTTATTTTATTTACTTTTTGCTTAACTTTCTACGCGACGGTTCGTGGCGATTACTCTTCGACAACTGAACTGAACTTTCTTTGTACCAACAGGTACACGGCCAACTTCATTCTTTATCGAACAATTGATTGGCTTTTTTTTTGTCAAATTCATACTTTAAAGAACCGTTCTATCGTAAATAATAGTAACTAGTAACATTATTTTTCATTCATCTATCACAATTTCAGCGAAATATCCGGACCAAAGTCTAACATTCTCCTAATAAATAACAGCGAGATTATTAACGGCAAGTAGCTGCAAGATGCAAAAAGATAAACTCATTGATGAAAATATTAAGCCCTGTCTATAATCATCGATTAGCGATGAATAGACTGGTTTTATACTTTCTTCATTCTTTGTCCTCAGGTTTATTGCCTCTTCTCTTCTCCACTGGAAATCAATATCGCTTGTGTATGGTTATTATCTTGTACAGGTACGGAGATATAACGCCTGTCTACAGCACTGAGCAAACTTCGGCGGCATCATTAGCACGGAGTGCCATCCCTACCTTCACCTATACCGTTCGATGTAGGTAGCCGAGCGGCATCACGAGCAGAAACTAGCCTTGCTAGCTTGTACTTTCTCATGGAAGGGTAGCGAGTAAAGAGAGATAGGTAGAAGACGTAGGGGGCGAGGGGGGCGATTTGAGAGCAGAGAGGGACAGAGCACTGTGTTAGTGTGCATAGCCGGTATAATAACGGGACGATAACTTGTTTAGTTAGTGTCGATATAGAGTCGATAACTCCGTGACCATCTGCCACAACGCCTTACTTCCCTTCCCACCAACACTTGAGCTTTTGGAGGTTGTACACGTATAGGTTGCATAAAGGCAACTCGGCGAAGTGATGCCGACCGTGGCCACCATCTCGCAACAGCTGCGAACCCAGGGCTAGATTTCGAGGACTTTCTGCATGGGCGCGCCCACCCCTGCGTGTACGACAATGCGAATGAGGCTGCGCCAGTGTTTATGCGCGTGAGATGATGTGTGGCTTGTAAGCAAATGGCCCGATGCTTATGTTTGCGAATATTTGTGTCCCAGTACAGATCGTGAAGTGTGTGTCAGCGATAATTGAGCGCGGGCCTAACATGATCGGTCAAATTTCTGACCTAATTGCTGGGCATAAAAAGAAGATCGTCAGATAACCATTGTAAACTGGTGAAAAAAAAAGAAGACTCTGCTTATGAAAACTCGATCGCTGTTTTTCACTTTTCTAATGTAATACACTCTGTAAGTTTGTTCTTCATTAATTATCCAAATTTCATTTTCTGATAATGATCAAAGTTTATTGAAACCTGTTGAAAAGCTGTTTTGTTTTTTAACCCAAAACCGCATCATTTGCATGGCAACTTAATGAAATGCGATACTCTTCAATGCCTGAGAAGGAAATAGCTTATCTTGTTGTATTCCTAGCTTGATAATGATAATAACTATAGCAGTGGATTCAATGAAGAAAGTTTAGCAACGTTCAATTAATAAAAACAAAAACAATCTCTTACATATTTTTAAGGAAACTAATTAAAGTTCTGATTAAAGCAGCATATAACAGACTAAGAGCCCACTTCAACTTAATGAGAGACGTCGGATTTCCTGGTAAATTTCGCGGTTAGCCGAAAAATGCCAAACATCTAACTAGCCTCGTTATCAAGAGTCGGGTTATACTGTAGAGAATAGCCGAAGAGTAGGCGGCGCTTCTATACTAGACGAGAGAATAAAGGCCAGCGGCTAGTGAGAAACAAGCGAGTCGAATCGGGATGCGATATAAGCGGAGAGCGGGATATAGCGAACGGGTTATAGGGATAGAGAGAGAGAGAGAGACAGAGAGAGTGGCAACGACGAGACGTCGACGGCAGCCCGGTAGCCCCAACTCTCCACTCCGCCTCCGATAAATTTCAGCGAATACCGGCTCGGTCACGGAATGTGAGGGCAGGATTAATAATGACGAGGTGGTGTGCCCAAAGGGAAGCGTGCACACAGAGAGAGATCCGCGGACCGTCTACCACGGCCGTTGCTAGCACACACTTGCGTATACATCATCAGTCGGTCCCATTATGCTTATGAATATAAACGCGCCGCGGCTCCCAGAGGTACTGAGCGAGAACTCGCGATAAATACCTCGGACTATATGGCCGACCGGCCGGTGCCCGCGACTTTCCCGCAATGACCAGCCGTTGCGAGAGCGTGTGAGAGACTGAGAGAGTCGATGAGAGCGAGAGAATGAGAGAAAGAGAGAGAGAGAGGCTGGACGAACAAAAGCAGAGACACCTTTGTGCGGGCGTTATTACGAGTGCTGAACACGCGTCGACTCTTTTGCCCAATGACGCTCCTAGTAGGAACGACTTCTGACGCCCGCACGCCGAAAGAGCAAAAGAATAATTAGACCGCATTAAAGGGGAGGATGGAAACACGAGAGCACAGAGAACTTACAATGAAGGCAAAGGATGACTGGATAATTGCGCGATGTGCGAGAACTTTTGGATTATTTAAATTTGCACGAAATGTTGCGGTCGAATGACTTGTCGCTATACTTTGAATTGCTTTACATAATTACGAGCGCGGAAAAAAATTGTTAGTACAATCGACGGGCTTGCGGTAAAAAGTACTGATTTTTACTCAAGTAAATTGTGTTTAAATATTTAAGCAAATTTTATTAAATGTTATAGTTAAATATTCAATATTTAAGTAAATTTGGCTTAAAGATTTAAGCAAAACTTGCTTTGCTTAATGAATTAAGTAAATATTTCTTAAAATATTCAGTATAATTTACTTACTGCACGAGTAAATTTTATACTTGATTTTTAAATAAAGTTGTTTTACTATTTCAGTAAATTTTACTAGAATAATTTTTCTCCGTCGTTGTATAACGATTCTTTTTTTACTAAGCATTTGAATAATTAGGAAGAGACGCGATAGCTGTTAATTTGTTAAAAAATAACGGTTAAGTCGCAGATAAAGCAATTAACACGGCTGAATTGATTTATTTTCGTGATTTGAAATTTAATTACTGCATTCGATGTAATAGAAATTTAATGATCGAACCATAAGGGACTAAGGACAACACCGTTTAATACAGTTTAATACTCGAATTGCACGTTCGAGCGTAGCACAATTTCAGTTAATAGTAGAACATTAACAAGCTCAACTTGTCGAAAAAAAAAGGAAGGCAAGCACTTAAACGCAACACACAAAAGGTGGCAGAATTGTGAGCTCTGGCCATGATGGTGGGAGGAGGGAAAAGCGAAATGAGAACAAGCGTAATTTTCGCGCTCCACGCGTTGGCGCGCGAGCCTCAATTAATGATCAAGTGAAACGAGTTAATAAGCGGGGCTCTTATCCTTTGTACCGGCGCATTACTCGTCTTTTCCAACAGACGCGCGAGTAGCGTCGATTATCTCGTCTGTGTATGAGCTTCCGCCTGCGCGGGCTACCGTGAATCTACCGCGGGTCGAAAAGTACATTTGCATGAAGGCGCCGCTGTAAAATATGAAGAATGAATTTCTCGCTCGGAAAGCGGGCCAATTGAGCTCCCTTTTTTTTCATTGACTGCGGCGCGAGGTGAATGGGTAAGGCATAAATAAGGTCTCGGGAGATGGAAGTTTAAGATATACTGTTGCGAAACTTTCATATTTTCTCATAAAGCGAACGAGGGAGGAACTCAATTCGAGCGAAAACCGAACCAATGGAGGTTTCAAGTGATTCAGTTTTTCGTTCGAATAGAGTGATTTTTTTTTCGAATTGTAAAAGAAAAAATGCAAATACTGTATATTTATTTATTTGTTCATTTATTTTTTCTCATCGGTGCTCTTGAGAGCACGTTGCACTTCTTTAAGAAATATTTTCCATTACATTTTATATTGTTACAGTATTTTATAATTTAATATTTATAGAAGACTTTATTAAAGTTCCTTAAATGCGTAAACCAATAAATTAATTTAACATCTGCAGTGAAAGAACGATAAAAAATTAATTAGAAAACATTTTAATTTAATGGTCAAACAGAGTATCATTATATATCCATTTAAATTATTATTGGTAACACCACGCACTTTATATGTTATAAAAAATTGTCTGTATTGAAGGAATAGTATAAAAATAAAATAGAATTACACTTCCGTGTGTAATTTTACTTGCTATCTAGAATCTTAAAATAGACGATCTTATCCTATTAAATTAATTTAATATCACAGAATAATCCGAGTAGAGACAATTAAGTAAAATTTACATTTTATGCAAAGATTTTATTGAATTTATTGCTGATATTAAAAAGAAAATAAATAAAAGAAGTCTAATGCGCTCATTGACGAGTCGCGAGTTACTTTTGATTATATTGAATTTAAATATAAATAGGCAATAACGTAGTGCCAGGAAAGTTTTTGAATGCCGCCGCGAAATTATTGAAGTATCAGAAAATCTGAAATGCAAATAAAAATTCTTATCGCCGAGCGGTGCGGGCATTATGCAACCTCGGATAATTTTTTCATGACTGCACCGCTATTTTCATAATAAGCGCTTTAACCGCAAAACTGATTTTCCCGGCCATTTCGCGCCGTGACTCTCCTCTCTCTCTCTCTCTCTCTCTCTCATTTTTTCCTCTGCGCCGGGAGGGAAAAATAAAACCATGAACATTAAAAGAAAAAGCTTTCAGGATTTGAATTTTCCGCGTGATTCCACGTAGATCCGGCTAGTGGCTGCAAGGCGCACACCCTGCTCTGCATAGAGTCGGCTGCAGCTGCAGCCGCGGTGTGCACGGCGAAACGATATTGGCAGCGCCGAGAATCCCCTTTAGAAGGAAAGAGGATTTTTGAGGCAGCACGCGTGCCGGGCAAATGGTGTCTGCGTATTGCGCGCCGCGAGACGAGATCAAATGGGATCGAGCCACCGGGAAAACGATAGGCTCCCCAGCCGTGCACATATGCTTCGCCGCACGTGCATTCGTTAACGGGCATGTATGCAGCGATAACAGGCGCATGACCAGGCAACAAGCGTAAGCGAATTATTCTTCGATCTGTAAAATTTTTGCGAAACGAAATGTTACTTGCGTTACATATTGAAACTACATGCATTTCTCTCTCTCTCTCTCTCTTTTCGTTTTTCGTCGTACTTTTGTAGCTGCGGTTGTTAGGCTGCAACGGTATTGCATTTTTTGCGAACGAAATCAATAGGAGTTAGGCTTGCAAAATTAGTTTTAGGAGTTTTTAATTTTTTCTTTTTTTACTCGCAGTAGAAAACACGTGTGAATAATAAATCTCGGAGTACTGCCATTAATCATGAGAATAAGAATCGAAGTGCATAGTCATGGTTCGATAATAAAATGTTTGTCTCTAAATGTGATAGTTAAGTTTAATTAAAAAATCAGAAACTTTAGACTAGACATAATTTTACTACTGCGTCTAAATGCAGTTTATAAAATTTAGAAAAAAAAGCTCTTTGTTTTTACGGACATATAAATAAATAAATTGAGGAACTAAATATTGGTTAAGTAATTGAAAAAGTCTTTTAATCTCTAGAAGTTCTTATTACAAACAAAAAATTTCTTGAAATTCTGTTTTTACCACTTTATGTAAGTAATAATAATAAGTATCTAGGTTTATTTTGTCACAGAAGGCTTTCTGTATTAATTTTGTATCAATAAATAAAATAAATAATTATTCCATACATCACGGCACTTTTTATAATTGTTTTATTATAAATTAGTTTCACCACTTAATGACTTCTCTGAAAAATCGAGTTTGAAAAAATCAAACATACTCCACTTTCAAACTATACTCGGATGTAAGTATTTCTCTTGATATCCAGTGGAAGAGTAACTCATTAGCCTCACGCGAACATTTTTACTCGTATACTCGTCAAAAAGTCAGGACTCGACGAGTCCTCGGATAAGAAAACGAAGCAACCGGAACATTTTTAGCGTCTCCTGGTCTTATTACCCCCCCCCCCCCCTTATTAGCTCACCTTGGAAAAGTGCGAGAAGAAGTTTACGTCATTTGGTACCTGCGTTTATTAATTCGGAGCGTCACGCTGGTAAAAAGCCTCTGCCTCGATCACACGTTACCGCCACTTTCAGGCAGGCTCCCGCTCTTTTGCCCCAACCTCCGCCCCCAACGCGAGACGTTTATTGCGTTAGTTTGCCGGAGTTTGCGCTGGAATAGGGAGAAAAAGAGAAAGAGAGGAACGAGGCGAGAAATGCCTCTGTTCGGTCTCCGATGGGGTGAGTAGACGAGCTTTCGCGCCCCGCGCTTTCCTTCTCTCTCTTTCTCTCTTGTGCTCCTTCTACTTCGGTCTTAGCGGCCTGATTTTGTTAAGGAGTTTCACGAGCTTAATTGAATCGCGCCTAATTCAGTTTTTATACGCCTCGCGAGGGGTCAGTTAAGACTCGTCCGCCATTATTAAGCGCTGGTGGCGTAAATAAAGTCAGGCTAGTTGAATTAAAAAAGGAATTCAATGAGCTGGTGAAGAAACCGAGCAATCACGGTCACTTAGTGTGGACTAAACGCTTTTCTTAGAGAATTTCGTGGATCCTTTCAATGAAGTTTCTTAAAAATTTTAGTCTTCATCGAGACCGATTAAAATGTACGAGTAATACAGAAATTAATTAATTAATTTTAATCTGCCACGGATCAATTTTAGATTAACGAATTAGAGTTATTATGTTTTATTTTTGTGCATGATTAGTGTAGATAACAAACTTTATTAGTAAACTGTAGACTGCAATCGTTGGGCCCGGCATTTCACTTAATTAAATTGTATACTTACAGGATGCTGCAATCGAAAAAGTGAAGTTCATTGAATATTAAATGAAAATTATTAAATAGATATGAAAAATTATTATCCACGAATTTCCTTCCATTACCTTAATTACAGATGTAAATTGTAATTAAATTACTTAAAATAAGTGAAGAAAATTCATTAAAATTTTATTCAAAATCTTACTTAAGTATAATTTCCAAGCATCGTGTATTAAGATTGTCTATAAATGTCTTAAATTGATACTTTGAAAGTTGAAGATTTCACGAGTTCTTATTTCTTCAAAAGTTTCCAAAAAAATCTTTCCTACTATTGTTAATCTAGATCCTATTTTAGTAAACCTGGAAATACGAGTTAACTATTTTGAAGCAACATGTCAGTATCTAAAATTAAAGTGAAATCGTGAACCCACAGATTACGGCCTGTCCTTGCAAATGCAGCAGATAAACATTCGTTCATTGACGATTTTAACGCTGCGCTGGAATCTATTCTTCAAGTTCCTGTCAAACCGTCAGCTGAAACAATAATTACATACGCTCGCTGTGTAATTAATAGCCGAACTATTAAGCCTTTACGATCCGCCACTAATTACCACGATTAGTGTGCACAGATACAAAAAAAAAATAAAACAGAAATAATTTGCATAAAATATGATACGCACCGCACTTAAAGCTCGACACGGTTTGGAAGGAAAATAAAAAAGGAAAGGCAAGCAATATGTTTTCGCGAAAAAGGTATATTTGTCTGTAAGAGCATTTAAAAGTAGATCTGAAAAATACAGGAAGAAACGTCTAGCATTGATGCTCATGAAGGATATAACATAACAGGGAAAAGCCCGCTGTTACGCGCGCACAGTTGACACGTGACACTTTGCCGAGAAGCGGAGACAGGGCCGGGCTCCCTGCATCGGGGACGTTCACTCGTTGTTTACGCGACGCGCGTATTTTCCTCGAGAGTAGAAAAAAAAAGGTAAAAGCGAAGCCGGAGCGTAGTTAAAGCGAGCAACGAAAAAATACGCGGGAAAGAAGGACGGTTAAGAGGAAATGCAGAGGGAAAAGGGGGAGGACGGAACGAAGGGATGGACGGGAGGAGGAAAAGAGAGAGGAGTGACGCAAAGCGCGAGAGAAAAAGAGAGAAGCAAAAGCGGTGGAAACGAGCCACCGCATGCAATATAACTATTCGCTTATGTTACGGCCCCGGTGTGTATACGGAGATTGTCTCCGGGTCCGAGGGGCTTATATGTGTGGCCGACGTTGAAAAGAACCACGGGCAGGGCGAAATAAAAAGGAAAAGTTATACTGGGGAGATGCAATTTACTTGTCGGTATGGTCGAGTCGCGAGCTCTCCCTTCTCCCAGTCTTTGTCATGCTAATTTGCCAGGCACTTTAGCCTCGCATCTTCCATCCTCCCGTGGCCCTTATTTCTCCTTTTATGGCGAGAGTCATGTCTTACGTACTTTTCGCCCCTTCCCTCTTTTCTTTTTTTTATGAATGAAATTACCCCGCATTCATTACGGCGAGGTTTAAATGCGAGAAAATTAACGAGGTTTTATCCAGGTTTTCTCTTTTTTTCCTGTTGCAGTATGTAACCGTTTCGCTACTGGAGTTTACTCGTTGGTCGGGGCTGTGAATCCAGACTCCTTCGACATCCTGCACTCGTACAGCAACACGTTTCAAATGCCCTTCGTCACGCCGTGGTTTCCAGAGAAGGTAAGCCTAAAGGGAGACATAATTTTAAGGTAGTTTTTGCGAATCGATCGATTTATGCGATAATTTAAAAAAAATTATAAGCCAAATTAACGAAATTCATTAATGGATGTATTGGTCTATACAAGCTGACCCGCGGAGTGTCTTATCTTCAGATCACTGATTTAGATGAAAATTTAGACATTTTTAATTGAAGCATATCACTCGTTAAATTAGTTAATATATTTTCCTCGTACGACATAAATTACCTTTCGTTTAAATCGAAATTATTATCATGTTTTATTTTTAATATAAATTTCAATTGTATTTATATACAATTATGCAATATTATTAGTATAATAATTTCATTAGTTGTGTAATATTTTTAACATTGTTAGTATACGTAATATTATTATTTTTAGTTGTGTCTATATTGAAGAAAATTTATGGGATTAAAATATGAATTGGTTCAACCGAATCGATGATCCATAGGTATGACACTCTTCTGATGAGATTAATTAACCATTCAGTTTTTAAGAAACGGTAATTTGAGAAATAAATTATCAGGGGACCGTATTATCATTCATAAAAATAAAACTTTGTAATATTTTAAGAACATGATCAAACTTTGACACAAGAAAAATTAGATTTGCAATAATTTAAATTCCATCTATCATATATCTTATGAGATTCACCGCGTAATTTATTGTACCTGTTGCATGTCAAAAAATAATACGACACTGTTAAATAATTATGCTGCTTGCGTTGATAATCTAGTCAGTTGAATGTTTTGTAATTACATTCGATTATTATGAAAGTATTTATATTACCGACATAGTGACTCAATATGATTGCAATAATTTAAATTCAATTGAAAATTGTTTACAATATTCTTTTGTAAGTCCTTTATACTGACTATACCAGCAGTAAGCTACCTTCGCAGACTTTATTGTTCAAGGATAAACAGTGTATTTTTTTTAATCAGATAAATAAATAATCCGTCGGAATGATCACCTAGTTTTTCTCGTGAAATTTGAATATATTACGCACTGGAATTCCATAAAGTAATGAGGCCAGTTTATGATACAATATCAGAAACTAATTTGAATGTGCAGACTGTTTTCATAACCGTATCCATGAATTCTCTTTAAAGCTTAATGAAATTTCCCACTATATTTGTGAAATATCTTAACAAGATTGTACCACTGCTGGTAGATAAATAAATAAAAACACACTCGTGCATTCTCTTTAATAAATTATATAATACCATTTTAATACCTGTTTTAATATTAAAACAACAAATAACACATGTTACAAACTATTAGATCATTTCTATTGACGTAATATATTTACTCGTTGTACTTACTTTATTATCAAAGAACTATTGCTGGTTAATTTTTTTTAAATTAATTAAATAATCATGAGGAAGTAAAGTTTTTCGCGATACTCATTCAACGGATAATTTCTGCAATTACACTGTCTTACTATATTTAGAGGTTTTATTTTGCAGTATAGAGCAATAATTTTCAATAATTTTTTTCTCCGTAATAATTTTACCTTCCTTTTTTTCTTATTTGGCCAAGGTAAAACTAACGACATTTACGTTAAAATTGCAATTAAAAATTAATTTATCGTCGTTTGGTAATATAATTCCGCTTATTGCGCGTGTAGATTACTCATACAATGCAAATGATAATTCCCCCGCTGCTGGAGTCGTACAACAAGTGCACGTTTCAATTTTGATTATTTAAGACACAACGAACGCGCGCGCAGGTGCAAGTCTCACGGTGAAATATTATCGCGCGGCAACGTCAAATCATTTTTCCGCGAGACAAGGCGCACTTCGTTCCCGCCGCGCAGCATCGCGGGCGGTTATTAAATGACCAAAAAGACAAAAACTTGGAACGTGGAAGAGCGAGGCGAATGTAAATTTTAATCGTTTTGATGATGTTTTAAAATACATTAAAGAAGCATTAAAATTTGCATTTCTCGCTCGCTCACTCGCGCCAAACTTTATGGGAGAGATGCTGGCGTCGGCTCAATTCATGCAAACTCGATGGAAATTACATAAATTAAAAGACGCGCACTGACCCTGGGCGATGCATTAATTCCTGGATTTTTTTAAGCAAAGTTTAAGATCGTTATCTTGTAGAGGGCCGGCATTTTTTAGTTGAATATCAGTGTCATATTCATTTAAAAATGTACTCCACATGTGCAGGTTATTCAGCCTATTGCCCTCTACCTAGGTGGCCTCTAAAATCGTTAGGTCAGCTTTGTAAAAATTAAAGCTATTATGGATTTTTGTAAATAAATTAATTTTTTCTGACGGATTAATTATTGAACAAACGTTTTAAACCATATTTTTTCTGGAAATCAATTGAGAATTTGATGGAAATATGATCTGTTTAACGAACGTACTGGGCACCACATGCGATGATCAAAATTTAAAAAATGTATAACTTTTTCGCTTTATTAAATTTTACTTATTTAATTAAATTTTATTGTTGAAATTCCGTACTTTATAAATATATTTTGCAATTATTCGCAAAACTATTAGTCAATTAATTAAATAAATAAATATTCTGGTTAAATTTCCACCATGGGAAAATTTCAAAAAGAGCCCACGGCCAATAATCGATCATTTTAAAATTCCGTCGAAATGGATAAAGAGCCCGGCAGGCAGCGTACCGATAGCTTGACGCAATCGCAAGATTATCCTTATAAAAAAAGCATGAAAAATCTCTCCTCTTTAAAAGATCCGTATACGCGGAGCTGGAAAAAATCGGCTGGTCTCCGATAATCACAGGAGGGCCAGCTCACCCATCAATCAAATCCGGTAAACAATCCTCCCAAACAACCCATCAACGTCGCCGCGAAAATCGTCCGGGTAATCCCCCTGCTCTTCACTTCTGAAATCCTTCCACTCTTTCTCTCCGATCTCCCCGCATGCCTCGGCTCCTCTATCCTTCCACCCCCTCTTCCCCCGCACAAAGGCTTATCTTGCGGCGTTTTGCGTTCTCATTCCTGCCCGCGGCTCCTGGGCGCCCCAGGAGCGCACAAAGTTTCTTAATCTATCCGCAAGGGGCAGGGAAAGGGGTGAGGGCGGGATGCAATAAACACGCACCCACACATAAAGGCGGTGTTTAGCATTCACTTGCGCGGACGTGGCCGCCGTCGCGGAGGATTAGAGTTAACCAGGCGTAGCGACGGGGAAAATCTGGATGGAGATTATCAGGAAGGGGAATGTTGGTGTGTTCGCAGGTCCTGACGCCGTCGTCCGGCCTTCTTGACTACGCCATAAGCATACGCCCGGATTACCATCACGCCATCATTGACACGGTGCGCCATTATGGCTGGAAAAAAATCATCTACCTTTACGACTCCCACGATGGTAAGTCCTTTTCTTTACTCTCACAATTTATGGGTAAAGCGTTGAACGGAAGCTTTCCGTTTGAAGCTTTTCGGGGCATGAGTTTGATGAAATAGTTGACAATTAGAAAATGAATAATATTTTATAAGTTTTAAGAGGATAAAACATTTTAGAGAATTTTTTCTAATGCCTAGAAATTCTTTGCTCATTAAAGTTCATAATAATCTTTATATTATGAATTCAAGATAATCAATTCGAGCAATTATTGATTTTTATTTAAATATGGTACGCTGTGAAATAATGTAAACATTATTTAGCATTCTCTTATAGGATTTTATTTGCTATATTTAAACATGGTAATATGCACAAAATTTTACGATATATCATGCATATATCCTGCGTTATTATATATCTACATATTTTACTTTTAGTTATTACATTTTTTATCTTACAACCAGCTTAAGTAAGATTGACACCCCACGATGGATAAGCGTCACGGGAGTGTACTTTTCCTTTATCACATTTTACAACTTTTGTTATTACAGCCTCATACTTTTCTCGCATGGGTTATTGGATTATTGACTTAGTACTATAAAGTCAAAGCAAAGCAAGTCTTATAAATTTAAAATAACATTACGTAAAATGCAATGAAATAATACTATTAATATTACCAATTTATGAAAATAGATTTAAGAGAATTCTTTTTTTTTTTTAAGAAAATCTAAAGATTTATTAAAAAATTTTCAAAAATATGAAAAAATGGTTTAGAAAATTCATACTATCGCTAAAATCTTGGTACAGCCTTTTAAAGCACTTCAAAAAGCTTTTAACCTCTTCACGCTCACAAGTTCTAGCTCAAATAATGCAATTTTTTATGTTACAAATGATCTTCGCATTTAAAAACGCAAAAAAAATAATTTTAAGATTTTAATACATATTGCTGTAGAGCAAAGTAAATAATGTAAATCCTGCATAAAAAAAGTCTGCTATATTTTAAATGACCGCTCAATTTTTTTAGAACAGTTCATCAAGTGATAAAAATAATGTTCATAAAGAAAAAAATATGGAGTACGTATGTGGAGCACCAAACAAGGCTAATTATTGAACAACATCCATGGATTTTTAACAGATAAAATATTTTTTCTCGCGTAACTTAGGCTTTGCATAAAAAAAATTGAATATAAAGTAAAATCAATACTTACATGCAAATCTATTTTTATACGTCCCCAACTTACATTACTATTAAGATAGCCGTAAACAAAATCCCCCCTGCAGATAACAATTCTTGCTTACATTTAATAAAACATGATTAAATAAAGTTTTCAATTCAGTTTTAAATTCATTTAGGATAATGTATCTAAATTGTACTCTATTGAAACTTTTTATAAGTAAACATGACCGTGTAAGCTGAAGTTCTCATCCCCAGTAATGTATGCTACTCTCTCAGACCCATACCTCTGCATCGTACATTTAACTTTTATAGACGTTTTCTGGTTTCACCTTCCATAAGTTTAGCATGTAGGCGAAACCAGCAATTTTTTACCGCTTTATCCCGATTATTTTATCGCAATGTTTTATCTTCAATCCAGCAAGCGTCTTTACACGCGGAAAAATCTCATGCGACCAACTTTTCATGACTGGAGGCGGAATCCGGAAAATGCGAATACACTTGGGTAGCGGTGGGAAAACCGAACGATTATTACATATTAAACTCGTATACTTACCGCTTCTTTTGTGGATAAATCAAATTCTCTAAGGCACAATGAAAATAAAAAAAGTACATTATGAAAGTGAAAATGATATCAAACCACTTTTTTCATCTTTTATCCTATCGCGTTGCAAATTTAAGAAGCAGAAATGCATTGGAAAGTTTCACAATTCCAAATCGCACATTCTATTCTTGTCATTGAAGTTTCATTGGTTATTATTTATTTTCTTCGCTTTCATAATGAGTTTTGTAATTTAAAACGTACTGTTCCAAGCAATTTGCAATAAGTTTTATCGACCATTTCGATTCAAATTTTATAATAATAATATTTATAATAAATATGCGTGTTTCTAATAAACCTTAAGCATTTTAGAACAAAAAACATGTTAACGGATATGGTATCATATATGCACACTCACATTTACACAGACATTCTTTTTATCGAGAATTTTGAAAGCGAGAAAAACAAATCATTATAAATTGTATTTTAGCAAAATTTTGTACCGCTTTTTTTGTATACATCCTAGCACCCTTAAATTGCACTCGTTAAATGCGAGAGCCTCCTTAGACATGATTTGACCACCTATATAATTTCACAATGACTCTCGCAAAGACGAATGGTATAAATAAATCGACATATCCGCTTATAATAGGGCAAGGCAGTAATACAAAACATTTTTTATGAAAGATTAACGGGGTAGAAGGGGGGCCTCGTTTGTGAAAGATTTCTCTCTCTCTTTGATTTATTAAATAATAACGCCCGACCACGGACTTCCATTAATCCCTCGCACTCGCCCGTTGAATCGCCGAAAAATAATCGGGGCGATGCTCCCGCCACCTCCTCTCTTCCGCTTAAACAGTCGCCCGTACTCGATGACAAAGCGATCTCGAGCGCTGCTCGTTTCTCTAGACGAGTAATAACCCAACGTTTCCGGCGACTTAAACGAGAAAATAGCGCTGTCCACTAATATGAATCGGAGCGAGGACAAGGCGAAGACAAGTGTACAGCCGCTTTTACTATCTCTCTGCACTTTCCTAACTTGATGTGTTCCTTTGGAATTCCACAAATCGGAATCAATTTTTGGACTGAAAAAATAAATTTTTCCTTTCGTATTTAGCCTATAGTTTTGTTAAGATATTTAGCCTTCTATTACTTAATGATTTATTGGTTATTTCTAATTATAAGAAAAGTGGGGCAAATCGATTCATTATAAAAAAAAAAATCAATGTTAGTTGGGAAATTATGAAGAAGTAAATTCATTGGTTAAACTATAAATTTCTGATGAAGTCGATATCCGATTGCAACAGTAAATGAATGAAGCAATTATTAAGATTTGAATTAGTTTTTCAACTCTTTTAAATTTACTTAAAATATTCATAAGGATAAAAATTTGAATGTTTGATTGATTTGATGATCTGTACATTTAAAATACTGTTTGATTTGTGTATGCTCTTTGATATTTAGTCGATAATTTCTAGGCATTTTTACTTAAGGTTTATGTTCTATTATTTTGCTTTAATTATGAATACGACAGTAAATCGATCGTCTCTTTAAAATGTCGATGGCACAAGCAGGATGTCGTGAAGTACTTGAAGAAGCATCAATTTCCGGTTAAGTGGTGCCAAAATTCAAAACAGTTCGATCTACATTAAATATTTAAATTAATGAATAATTTAAAAAATTCATATTTGTTTAACTTCGTTAATACATTAAAGAGGTGGCTGTTAAGCTTCTAATGTTTTTTTAGTATTCAAAATTTAATTTAAAATATTCGTAATAATTAAGTATATAAAGACTGTTATGAAGAAAATTCTATCGTCAATAATTAAAGCTTGCAGCATTAACAGATTTATCTAGTTCGTTTAAATTATTAATGAGCCCAATTTGTTTCATTAAAATTATTTGTTTGTACTGATGCTTTACTCGATTGAATAATTAACCTCATGTTTCCATTATTTGCCTTTAATTATAACTGGATAAAACTAAAATGAATGAATTCATCTAAATTATTTATCTGAATTGCAGTTATTAATCATACTGCATAATATTGCTCCTCTTGTCAGTATTAAGTAATAAATGATAGACATAGCAATAATCATTTTCTTTACTTCAAACATTAATGCGAGTTTCTTGGTTACTTCATATAAAATTTTTTTTAATTTATTCTTTCTCGTCTCGTTTTCATTTGTGTTTGATTATCAGTCGATGTCACAAACATTCTATGTATTTCATCGTTCGATTACAGAATTTAGCTTTAGCTATTTACTCAAGTACAACTTGTCTACCTCAATATATTCACACGTGGAATCGTTCACCACAAACGACTATAAAAAATTCTTGACTATTCCTAAACATGCGGAAGGCCATTTCTCATTTTTTTTTAATATACAGGGAAAAAAGGAACTTTTACACGGGAACCTACAGTTATGGTACATGTTATTTTTTTTAATATTTTGGAATTTATGAATACTTTTATTTATATAAATTTATTATATAAATTCTTGCAGTGAATTCACTATCTATTTGTACGTTGGTTTAAAAAATTTTCAACTATTCTTTTTTCGTTAGTTACAAAGTAGTTTCGATATCTTTGACTCTGTACATTCGGATGTATATAATTTTTACTTACTAGAGTAAAGTATATAATAATTTACAAGATAAATAATTGATATACATGCAAGTTTACAAACTAATCCAGGAGAGGAAATTCAATTCCTGTTCGCTGGTATATTAAAGGTAATAATTATTCTATCAAAAAAATTATTACATTAGTTGATTTGACCGAGGATTCTCAACTATTTGTTACATACAACCACTTCCTTTCAAAGATAGCTACATAAGTTCTAATCTTATCGAGGAATCGTTATGCATTGATTTTCGATAAATTATGTCAGTTACTGCATTATTTTATTTATATCGATATTGCGTCAGCTTTCATATTACATGAAATTTCAATAAACACTGCATTCTTCGCAGGGAGATTTTATTATTATTTATTGTCTTATTTATATGTTGTGAATAAATGCATAAATAAAATTTTAACCTCTGTTAATTTAAACATCAGATATTTAATGCATAGATATTGATTCGGCGCATTGTTTAAATATAAATTTAGATCGTGTAGATGTACATTTGAATATTTAACGTTAAATAATTAATATTTCAAGGTCTTTGTAAACAATATTACTCAATGCATTAACACAAGTAAAATTGCATATGCATACAATAGATATTGCTAATACAAGATGAGTTATTATTACATATTTAATGATCCAAATAAAATTCGCAATATTCGTAATGAAAAAAACTCAACGCATTATAAGAACAATTTGCGTACGCTTTGGTTCAATGCACTTAAGCAAAAAATGTAAATAAATTCACGAACAACAACAAAAAAGCCAAATAAAGTGCACACGTAAAATTCACACAGTGTACAATGAAACTTGCAAATCACGCTCGGTCGAGCAAAAAATTAATTTTCCGGAAATAAATAAAAATCCAAAATGTGGGTTGCACACTGCGCCAAAGTGTGCGCACAAAGGAAAAACGCCGGGAGTAATCAAGGCCGCGTCATAAACTTTGCGCGAAAGTGAAAGGGAAACTGTCATAATGCATTTTTTTATCCGCGACGTGTACGAGTGATAAATTAGTCCACGAGCGTCGATAAAAAAAACCGCACCGCATTATTAAACGCACGGGCAAAGGTGTAATCTGAGGCGAAATGCACGAGCACCATTTTTCTTGCCGAAAAACTCGCAGTGCCTCTGCCTGCCTACACATAACGTGTCTAGTTTTATGGACGTTTAATTAACGTCAAAGGGGCGGCGGAGATCCGATGGTGGCAGGTGATTAATCGATGCTCTTTGTAAGAATAAACTTTGTCTGTGACGTGCAGGCGGGCATTAACCGCCGCGTTATTACGCCCCCGCTCGCTTTTGGTCACGGCTCACTCAAATCGCGGTCAGATCAAGATGTCAACTTTGTCTCAAAGTCACAGCAAAGCAAGAATTTACGCTTAACTGTTCCAATTGTTGAAGCAACTTTGACGCTGATTTTAAAAGCAAATTTAATTTGCTTGTACCGAGAATCGTTCAATTAACTGTTACGTTTACTATGAATATGTAACGTGATTGTCCATTTTATATATATAGTAAAAAAATTTAATTCTTGATATATAATAATTTATGAATCTAATTAATGTATTCAATAATTTATGAATGTTGTACGATTTATGTCGCCGTGTAAGTTGAAATCGTTACTTTTTTATTGCGCAGTGGGTAAGCTAACTAACTTTATTTGTTAATTAATTCCCGTACGAAGTGAAAGTTTAATAAATAAAACACACAAAAAAATTGATTTACGGTAGAAATTGTAACAGTTATTAAAATGTACTGGACCTTCGCTTAAAATAATTCTATACTAATTTTTACTAAAACTGTTGAATTAATGAACTTACAGAGTAACTAAATTTAAAAAAATCACCTAATTTAAAAATGAATTTTCCTCTGTTTTTTTTTTACATATTTGATCATTTGATTATAATGAGTCAATTAGTCTCGCATTGGATAAAAACGTACAACTAACCAAGTCACTATAATGTCACATGAAAATGAAGAAATTAAGAATAGCGACTTCATTTTTGAGATAATCATCTCCCTAAGAAAAAAAATGGTGTTATCACCATTCGACAAGTCTGCGAATGCATTTACTACAGGCATTATAATTTTTACCAGAATCGTATCTAAATTCTACAATAAAAATTCTCTCCATGCAACAATAGCCTGGACAGTATTGCATGTAACTCCTGAAAGACACGCCACCATTCATCCCGAAACCCGAAGAGAAATTTTTCTTTATCCCTTCATTAGGCCGTAATTTATAGCGATAGCTTACAGGAGGTACAGAATAAAGTGGCATTAATCACGACAAACGGAATGACAAAGGGATTATCGCGAGGTGCATTCAAAGCCCAACGGTTGCGGAATTCGCCGCCGCGCTAGGAACCGTCCGCGATACGAATTGCCGCGCGCGGGCGCACTTCTTCCTCTCACTCCCCCCCCCCCCTCTCCCTCACGGTGTACACGCCTACACTTTCCCGTGGAACTTCGATAAGACCGGGCGGTCGCCACGGTGGTCGTGGGGTCGGGGCAAAATGGCGACGATATTGCGCGGGAATTGGGAAGGAGTTTAATTACCAAATGCAAATGCAAATATACTTTAGGGACCAACGCCACCGCAGACGCCGTCGTTGCTCCTCTCTCTCTCTCTCTCTCCTGCTATCTGGGTACATTTCGAGACCTCGTCTCTCCCACTCCCAGGAGCATTTTCCCAATAAATGCAAGGGCACAGCGCAGAAGAACGACTGCGGGTCTGAATAAAAAAAGGATAAAGGGGAAATTCACGCGGTCGGCTCGGGGATAATCGAATGATACGTATATCGGCGAGGGAGAGACGGCGACGATAATCGGACACTTAAGGAATGAATGGGAGTTTGGCCGGAGGGAAGGAGTTTCAATGAGTCTGCAAAGTATGCAACTTTTTCCTCTTCTCAGATCGGGTATTAGTGGAATTAAGCTGTTTGAGATATTTACTCTGCCAATGTTTAGCGACTAACTGCGGAATTATGGTGCTGTAGATTTTTTTTTATGTACTTTGCGGCTTAAGGTTGATTCAATGTTTATCCCCACTGCATACTGAGTGAAGAAAATGTTTAATTCAAATTGATCCAGGCGGATGTGAAATATGTCGTTTAGAAAATAATAATTGCAACTTTTTTTCACTCTCGAACGTAAGTCCTGATGCAGTTTTTCTTCAGTGATTATACCAAATGAAAGAATAAGACAGAAATTTCGTAGCGAACATTCAAATTATTCAAAGTAGTATAAGATACTGTGATCAGAAATATATGGACCGTTATAAGGAAATTACCAGTCGCATTTTATAGCTTACATGATTTTATGTACAATGATATGAATACTTGATAGAAGAAACGTAGAATAATTTATGTTAAATATGTGTATCGCAATTAGTATTGTAAGATATATAGCAATCATAATATATATCTATATACGTATGTGTTAGCGGAAAAGATGCTATTTTTAAATACAATTGTTTTCATCTCTCAATACGATAACTCTTCCTGTAAGTCTGTCCATTATTTATGATGTAACTATAACAGAACTTACATTCAGATTTCCGATATTAATTCTGTCCAGCAAGATTAATGTCATCGGTTTATTAAGGTGGAGTAGTGAAAACGTGAACATTTTTATTACATTGCAGATTTATTGAAAATTGCGTAATAACACTTTAACTATTAAAACAAAGTTAATTGGTCACTAAAATCAGAAAGTTTCGTCACATGCAATAAAGTCAAGTACGAAGAAAGCTCTCCGATCGGTAATATTTTGACGAAAGCGTCCCAATAGGTTGAAATGCGACTGTGTCCAGCCACGTAATATTATTTATTAATAAAAAAACTTCGCGAAGGAGAGCAGGAAGTGTATGAAAGAATTCAACCGAGTAGTCGCCTTCCTGATCCGGGGCGGGCACGAGGAAAATCCGGGTATAAAGTTTAAGAAAAATAATTCTGATGAAGTGATGAGAGACAAGCGTCGAGACAAATTGAAATTGAGTAAAATGGCCCGGCGAAGTTGAGGAAAAGCTGTCCGTTCTCTTCGGCACCGTTTATTCGTGTGGAAATTTTGAATTTTAGTTTGATTAATATAGCTTGAAGTTTCGAGGCGGATTCGTTTGATAGATCGAATGAGGTTCCACTTAAAGGAGCTTTAAAAAGATTTCATCGTAATTATTGATATACAATCATTTAATTATTTTTTTCTAATATTTTTTTCACAATTACGTTTAAAAATAATATCTCTATTAAAGAAAATCTACCATTCTGTATAATTAATAAAGAATAATAGCGTGGAACGAATCAGAGTAGTTAAGGCGAATACAATGCTGGTGCTTATATCGTTAAAAAAATTTAACGTGTAACTTAATACTCTTAAAAAAAAAACTCCTACAGGAAGTAATTAAGCCTCAAAAAAATGTTGGATTAAAGTGTATGTTTACGTTTAAATTTGCGCCCATTTGTTACTATAATATAAACAATTAAAGAAGTTTACGTTATTTCATTAATAAGCTAATGAATTAATTATTCAGTTTTAACGTTTTAATTAGTTCAGAAATGTTTAAAAGTAGCCTATTGCATTGAAAAAAAAAAAAGCAATTTTGCACATTTGTTAAAATATCGATGTAGTTAAATATTTAATTAATTTAACTAAACTTTGTTCGAATAGAAAATATAAATCAATTAAACGCTTTTGTAAAAACAATACAACAAAATTTCTATAAGGAAACTTTTACTGCTCGAAAAAGGCACTGATTCAAGTCGTTGAAAAGTTGTCCGATTCACGAGGTTTTTCCGACTAACATTTATAACACCGTTACCATCAAACCTCTATACAACCCTCTGCAGTCAGATAAGTAACACTAATTTTAAAAAAATACAAAGCACCGCCTGTGTATACTATTCATCGTAAAAAAAAAATTTAAATTACATTGATTCCGTGCAACTCATTAAAGCAACGTAAAGAAAAATTCAAGCCGCAACACCTCCGGTGAACACGTGCGCGTAAAAAAAAAAGAATGGAAGACGTCAAAGATCGCGCGCGCCGCTCTTTACACGATCCGAGTGAATTGGTGGGGAGTACAAGACTAGCAGGGCAAGCATCCTTCTTGCGCGTAATACGAACGCCGTAGGTCCGACTGTGTCGAGGCGCGCATTTCCAGCTCCGACGTTCGCCGGACCAGGTGAGAGTACACGCACTGTCAGGATGCTGGGTATCGGTAGCGGAGGTGCCGAACGTCCGCAGTGCATCATCGCCGCGTTCGTCGGGAGCTGCTGCTAACTCGTCTGTGTTGCAGTGAGACCGAAAGTATGCTTTCCTTGCGAGGCTCGTACAAATTGGTGATTGTGACGCTTGGAGGAGTAAACTTTTCTTGATCGCTTCGACGGTTTTTTTCTCTTCGTGGACGTATTTAAAGCGCCGGTGAGTTGCGTAGTTGTATATATAATTTTTTTTAATAGTATAATAGGGGTTAATCGAGTGGTATGGAGCTAATTGAATGAATTAAAAAAAAATTCCGTTTTAAAATTCTTTAGTCTGTGGGCTTTTGAAAAGACCTGCTATTCTGTCATTATGTGACTAATTGAAAAAAGGTCACTCAAGAACACTAGAAGAAGAATAAAGAATTTAAATAGATTAATTTGCTATTTGCTCGATTGACCCCATACTGCTCAGTTAGCCAAATGGTACTGAAATTAAGTTTTTGTGGTTATCAGAAAATTGTATAATGGACATTGATATTGTTATCGTGGAAATAGAGTACAGTTGTGTATAGATAGTCTCATCGTATTTTTTTTATCTAATCTTGGTTATTAAATTACCGAAAGCTCACTTTAGATATTATGGAAATAGAGTGTAGTTGTACATATGAGGAAATCTACAAAAAAAAAAAAAAAACACCTGAGACGATTCACCTAAAAAAAATGTTTTGGCAAACACATGATTTCAAAATAGCTATTTTTTTTATTTACAAATAATTTTTTAAATACAAAATTCGAAAAATTAATTTTTTCGTCATACGAAAATTAATTTCTATCAGTTGTGAGTACTCATGTATGATTGCATTGATATTTCAAAGTACAATCTTAATAACAAATAATAATAATAATAATAATTAGTAAGCAATGTATGTTACACTATTTTCGACCAAGGTAGTTATTTCAATATAATTTTTATTAATACTACGCGTATTTTTTCTTTTAGTATCCTTCCGGGGAGTAAGGATTTTGCATAAAATTTGTTTACGATACACTGAATGTCTTGTCTTTTAGGCCAAGAACAAATTTTGTCATTTATGTTTAAAAACTTAATCACTAGGGAATTATTTTTTTCTCATTTTTTTTTTTGTATTTTGCCGGGGTACCATTTGATATATATTAGAACGACCCAATGACCAACTTTAAAATTATTTAAAGATTTATATGGGGTATGTACAGTAGTTTCACAATCTGAACTATAAATTTCGTTATTGACTACTGTACAATGCTCGCAATGAGAGAGCAAATAACATCAAGCGCAAGATAAATTTCCAAAAGACAAACTGACTTTAAACAAATGGTCCCATACTATTTGATGAACACCTAATGTTCTTTGGATTATTTCTATCTTTTTAAGTATCAAAATTCTCTTCTTCGACTAAAAAGCATCAAGTTTTTTGACTAGAGGTTTGCCAAGAATTTTGTTTTTTTTTCCAGGTCAGTCGTCACAGGTGTTTTTTTTTTGTTTGCAGATTTCCTCATATAGTTATAGAGATAGTCACGCCGTTCTGTTTTTTTATCTAATCCTGGTTATTAAAGTATCGAAGGCTTATTGTATTTCTGAAAAAATTCAACTTGGCAGAGGGTTGAGTTAAATGGTATTTATCTGCAATTAATTTATTTCAATAAATTAGAATTGTATTTTTTCAGAATTTTATTTATTCAAAGTTTTATTTATTGAGTTATTTTGTTTGCAGCGAATTTTATTTATTCAGCTATTATTTTGATAAAATAACATTTCTTGGTTTTAAACAGGTGCGTCATTTGTTACTCGCAGTTTCATCAGTTACTTTTGCATTGGTAGATTCTAAAAATTAATTCACGTTAATTCTTGCAGATATCTTGTGCTGCAAAATTGAAGAGACGAAATAACTGTGATTCTAATTCAACTGTTAGATCTATTTTTCCGAAAAGTAATTATTATTACTCAATATTATTTTTCTTTTTATTATTTTGTGGAAGTAGCTAATAAATAAATACAATTTCCGCATTTTTTAAATTTCTTGTATAAAAAAAAAACACAAGATGCATAGTTATGACGAATAAGACGCACAGTTATAAACGGACAATTAAAAAGTAGTTAGAAAACAGTGCCGATAAAAATTGATTACGTAAATAATGAACTAAATTATGTAACTAAAAGCTGTGAAAAATGATCGTGAACTTCAAAATGAAAACGAATTAGACCTACACATATAAAACATATAAAACATCTTCTACAGCTTTAAGCGGCTAAACAATTTAAATAATAATTACCTTGCTTCTTCACTTTCGCGCTTAAATTAAGATAATTATGTTACATGCGGCAATTTATCATGAAAATAAACATATTAAAATTAACAGGCTTCTCGTGATTGATGCTAAAAATATATGATAATAAACTTAATACAAAGTGCTATGATAAATATTCTCAGAAAGAGACATAAAGAACACTTCAAGAAATCTCGTTTAAAACGTTTTCGTCGATTTTTGGTAAATCCAGTTTCCCTGGCCTTGAATAGTCTCTGTTACTGACCTTCCTGTTCTTGAATTTCTACTGAATAGCTTGTTAATCCATTCACAAGTACACTTATCTTTTACATTCCATAGAATCGTACGTTAGTATATAAATACTTAAAATGGCGAAATTCGCAATTAGGATTGAGTTTCACATATCGTTAGTTCATACTTGATTTCATACAACTTAATTATACTGATTATTCACTCTTCCATTGCAATAGAAGGTAGTGAGCATGAAAAAAATTATTAATTCCTGAACTGCGATAGTAGTGCTATGTAATATTAGGTTTTTAATCTAGAATGTGATCTTAAATGTTTCTTGTATCATAAAATGATTATAACTTATTTCGTAGTTATGGCAGCTTGTTAATTTAGGTGTTTTGTATTTAAATTGTTTAAGCAAATGTGCTATTGCAATATTCCGATGCTTTCTAAATGTACGCACTTTCATTTTTTTTTTTTTTTATAAAATATTTCGTAAACCTTTTATTCTTCTGTTAGTCATGTTATAAAAAAATCAGTGCTAATAAATTCCGAGTTAGTTTTATCAAAATAATTTGTTTTAATTCTTTTTTAATCCTTTTTTTATTTAAGATATTTTACTTTATAAATTGGCTGTTGCATCATGTCAAAACAGTGCATCAAAGTGTACTTGCATATTTTTTATTTACACTATTCCGACGCACATGCGCGAATGATAAATCGAAGTTACACAAACAAATCGTAAAAAAAAGTTTCAATACAAAATAAAAATAGCTAGATATTTTTCTCGGCTATTGGTGCGAAGCAGCATTTAGAAATAATATTCTGCAAACGTAATAAAGCTATAGTACTTTAATCATCGCTAGAATTTTAAATTAAATTACGTCACACACAACTTTATTGAGAAATTTCGCCTGCATTTCCGTGTGTGCACGCGCGTATATACACGCGTATTCTCACACCTGGCAAAATCGTGGTAACGCGACGAAATTCCATTTATAGGCGGCTCTCCCGCGCTCACGCTAATTAAATACGCTTTGCTGAGCACCGGCAAATCGCCTCATAACGTTTTCTCCCTTGCTCTCTCACTTTCTGTCTCTTCCTCTTTTTATACCCCTAATATTCTTGCATTTATAGACTGAAAAATCACGATGTTAAAAGGGACCTTAAATAAGTTAGCGATGATAATTAAGAAATCGAAAATTTGTTAACTGAAAAAATTCTGCGTTGAAACTGAATGACGCAGGGCACAATTGGAGGTCAACCTCATCCGATTGATTTATTGTCGAAAAAGGTAAAGAACCTAAAATTTGGTTTTGAAGGAAATCGTAGAGAAACTTTATCGTATTTGAACGAATAGACGTATGTTAAAACATGAAATGAGTTAACGTTTGAATATTTAAGTTTAAACGCTTACAGTTGTGTTAAAGTTGAAAGAAAAATAATTACTTCTCGCACCGTTGTACTTTATGTCTTTGACACATCATTAAGTGTTATCTAATTAATAATTTAAGTAGCGATTTGATAACATGCGTGTAATGGCGTTCCAAACATCGTTTTAATTATCAATTATTTTTAAATTACAGTGCAAGTCAAGTAAATAAATTCACACATTTTATAACAAGAAAATGTTATAGCTTTTTATTTATTTATGTAGCTGGACATAAAACTGTTTGAGAATAAAAGTATAAAGATAATAGTCCAATTTAAGATCCAGATTCTTTGAATTAAGTATTTTAAGATCCTTTGAGAGCTAATCAAATTTTTATTACAATGCACAATTGCTTAAGCCAGGCTATTTTAGCTGAAAATTAATGAGTTCACATAAAATTAAACTATTTTACACTGATTCTAATAATTTTATATAGATTTCTAATTGCATAATTTCTTATACTAGATTTAACAATTCTTTATATTAAAATTAATCCTTAGTAAATTATCACTTTAAAATATTGTTAATGCACGCGCTTGAAATAAGCTCCATTCGGATTTATTAACTTCATTGCAAAAAGCTTTCGTCGGTGCAAAACTAAAGCATCTAACTGATGAAATCGTCACAGTCGGGGAACGCTAACAGGTCTAAATATAAAGATAGCCATCAACAGTGAGTAAAATCTCGAGAGAGTAGCTGGCGATATAGCGTCCGGCCAACAATCAAGGCATTCCGCTGCGAAACGCACCGCGGCAAACAATGGGTCAGTCGCGCCGTCAACGAGCAGCTCCACGTCGTATCAAGGCGCTCCCACCGCAGACGCATATGAGCCGCGGCATTTTACGACTAAATGGTGCGAGCCTCCCGCACCGACCAAACATTTGTTTCGCCAGCCCGGAGGCCGCCCAACGGAAGAATGCCTCGGGAGCACGATCCAAACGATCGAACGGCTATAGGAGGAGAAAAAAAATCAATCGACTTCCGCGTTTTATAGAAAAGCCGGCCGCGGAGCGCCGGAAGAACAATGGGCGGTGCATCGGCCGGTTCGATCGATCACTGCCGCGATGTTTATACTTTTGTGTACCGAAGTCCCGCTTACCGGATAAAAACGGGGGAGGCTGAAAAAGGAAAAGAGGAAGGAATTATTTCGGTGGTGTGTTCTCTGCCTATACGGTTCGGTCATTTTGCTTCTTTGTTCCGGTAGTACCCCCCGGAGTTTATTGATTTCTTGTCAGCTTACACCGAACGTCATATATCACAAATTGGAAAACCACCCTTCTCGGTCTGAGGTGCGGGCGCGATTGCGATTAAGTGCGTTGTTGATCTCTCTTTTACCTTTTTGTCGGTTGAACAATTGGGAAGGCGCTTTATGTATCGGACTAAGATATTTACCTATTGAAAAAGTATTTTCTTTTATAAATTTATTTATATTTTTTTTATGTTTATTGTTAAATAGTTTTGTTAGCGGCGTGCGATAAACTGTTAATAAAGCCAAGCGAGTGTAATTTTTGCGTATCCAATTTGCGTGTATGAACATTTTAAATTTAAATTCGAAGTGACGCAAAAACACTTCACAATTACTACAGATTTATGGTTCAATTCATAGTTTGGCGTTTAATCAGTCTTCGAGATATTCAAAGTCAATGTTAATCTCGATTAATATTTTATCTTCTTTTTTATTGTCACGTTGAACGACTTCTCGCATAATATTACTTGGCAAAGGCCATAAAAGCAACAATTGCTCCTGAATAGTGACTGAGTTTCCTACGTTTTCTTAAACAATTACACTCACAAATGGCAGGTTAACCGAGTACTTAACAATCGAAATTTTTCACGGCACTATTCATTGTTTATTTAAAGCAGTTACGCAGCAATAATTCTGGTTTAAATCTCACAGTGTAAACTCTACACTGATAGAAAAGATTCTTTAACCCAAAGTCTTCGCGGCTTTAAAAAATAATTTTGTCATGGTATTTGAAATAAAGAAGTGTGCATTAGCATTCAAGAAATATTTCTTAATAGTTAATGCGCGATCATCTTTACTGACACAAATCCTGTGGATGGCTTAATAGTTAATGCACCGTTTCTTTACATCTAATACCTACGCCTTTGGACTATATTAAATGCGCACGGCTTTATATTAAAGACACTGGCTTTGGATCAAAGGATCTTTTCTATCAGTGCATAGGTCAGACTGAGCTCGCTTCGCTCTCGATCACTTAACGACTTGCTTCGCTCGAGCGAAAGTTTCGAACAAATTAAAGCCGCTAAAAAATCGCTAATTAATCGGTACGAGCAACATTCGGCGAAGTGAAAACGAGCGACGCAGAAAGCCGCGCCAAGGTGTAGACGGAGGACGCTCTTCGAGTCACGAATGCGCCTCGCTATTTCCCCTTACCCCCCAGGCCTCGTGTACATATCTTCGCGCTAAGCCTCGAGAGCCCGGCGGATATCTCCTAACCAGATTCCAAGCCACATATCTCCCGCAGAGGAGGAGGCAGCGGCGGAAGAGGAGGAGAGGGCCTGGCAAGTCGGCGATGTGCGACGCGTGCGCTATATATCGGGTGCGTACGCAGCCTGCGGCGGCTCCGGGGTGCACTTAGCAGCCCCGGCGGCGCGGCAGTGTCATGCCTTGCCAGAGCGACAGGGTTACGAGGGACGCTTCGCCCAGACTTGAGTCAACGTTGCCTCTGCCCCTCTCCAGCCGCACTCTCTGTACCCTGGCCTCCCACCCCTTCGCTCCCCTCGCCTTTGCTATCTCGAGACAGTGAGGCGACATTTATGTCCTTCGCCGGCAATCTGACCGATTGTCGCGATGTCGCCTTGCCCCTTTCCAGCGCGGCCCCTCTGATTAATTGCACGCACTGCGGAGCTATTCGAGTGGAGATATTTGAGCCGCCCCTCGGCATCGCGCGCAATCGGATTTCCGCGAACGTCATATAATGGAATCATTAGCGAGCGCATTCGCGTTCAATTAAAGGCATCGCTCTCGAAGTCCCGGCGGATCTGCATGAGCGAGCGCGCATCTCCGGAGCGCTGCTCTGGTATTGCGCATTAACGCGATTCCCGAAAGCGCAGAGTAAGTAATGGTTGATTTTTATGATTTGAGCTTTTTGCTTGGAGCCCGCGTAAAAAAGTTTAAGTTAGGATAAAGTTTATCCAAAGTTCATGTTCGGCGGTCGTTCATATGAACATGGGCAATGAGACTAAATGATAAATAATTTTGCAATGCTTTATACAAACTTCGGATGAAGTTTTTCTTAAATTTAAAAGACGTTCACATGATGAATGTTAAAAACAAATAAATGTAAAGAATTATCTTCTATAACTTCTATAAAATATATAAGAAGCAAGTTCGGTAAAGTCGCATTGCCCATGTTCATATCAACGACCGCCAAACATGAACTTTGGATAAAATTTATCCTAACTTAAATTTTTTTACGCGGGAGACGATGTATTTTTGAGAATTCGGTTAATTTGTATGTTGACTTTTTTGTTGGTCCCTGTAGTGTTGCATATACACTTATACCCGCCAATAGAGGGGGGAATTAATGAGTCTTGAATTAAAGTGCGTAATAATTTATGCGGAACGTTTTGTTAGTTATTAATGGATTAGTGGGATAGAAAATATTAGTTGTATTAATTGAAGGTAAATTATTTATTGTCAAGTCAATAAAAAAAGTTTTACATTCGTAATGTATTTGATGTAAATTTAATAGACTCTGTTTATAGGTGCTTTAATTTTAATTCATTATACGTTCTACTTGCATAAACAAATCTATAAACAAATGTGTAATTATGGAGGTGTACACTTAAAAGGCTAACAAACTATTTGCATGTACAAATGTCAGAGATTTTACTCGCCCACGAGATTGCTAAAACCGATTAGCCCACTTTCGGATTTTATGATGTGCACTTGGGTAATTTCTATTATTTCCTGATTTCCTGATTCGAGCAATACCCTTAAACATACAAAGTAATTTCCGCGATCGACACAAAATACTTAAAAACAAATCGATAACTAAATAAAAAAAATTAATAAGAAGCTACTAACGTTGATATAGGTATTGCCGTTTTGACGATTCAAAACTTCACGTTCAATGATTCATCGTCTAAACTGTTAAATTACGAAATAAAGAAATTTATTATAACGATTCTACGTAAAAATGACTGTTTTTATTGAAATTTGATATTTTATTATTCAATCCATATGAACGTTTCATATATACGTGTTCCTAATGAACATGAATATTTTAGTTTCTTTTCATAATAAACGAGGTTCTCAAAATCGCTCTATTTATATTTGTATAGTATTAACAATTTTACTACATAGCCCCGCGCTTATATTGCGATTATAGCTAAAAGCATATATCTCATGAACTATTTTGAGTCTATCAGTTTCCATAAACTATTGATAGAAAATAATTGTTGTCTAATTCAAATTTAAAATCAAAAGTGCTCATCAATGTCCATTGGGTTCAATTTTCTCTTTAACGTAATCAATTATAAGTGAAATTGTGTTTTTTCTCAGAAATCATCAATTATAAACAAAGACGTATGTGTAAATTGAGACGAAAGAAGTGCACCCATCGAAAATGGATTTCTCACTGTTACGTCAAATTATGATTGGCATCATATGTGAGTATACACAGCCAGCGAGCTTGCGCTAAATTGCGTTTAGAAAATGATGCAAGAGGCAAAACAGGAAGCGCGAGTAAATTTCATTTGTGCGGAATTGTACTCGAGGAGATTCACGAAATTCGAAAAGTCGAAAAGTCCGTGACAGCAAGAAACAGTATTGAGAACGATCGGTTGTAACCGTAAAAGTAAACGACTTTGACCGTTTTCCACAAGGAAGTACCTATCGCGAAAATCGGTTAGACTTGAATTATATTACGAGCGACGACAAACTTCATACGTACGTTTCTTCTCACGTCGTCTGTTATCATCGTATCGCATCTCGTGCGCGGATAAGAAAAATAAATCCTTACAGTTATTATTTTTATCATCTAAAAACAAGCAGTACAGTTTTTTATTTCAAATTTACTTATTTTTTCGTGATATAAAGTTACTCGCACTTTTGGTTTGCTAATTAATTTTGCAGCTTATTATTTCCTATTTAGTTCGTATAATCATAGTTGTTCTAAAACTTCATACTCACAATTTATTTCGACTCTAAATATGCCTGAAAGCAAAGTTTTATAACATTATTTTTTATCATCCTCGGAGAGCTTTCTCTAACCTCAACCAATTTATTTTACGTAATTTATTTTATTTCTTTATTATTTTTAAATTGAAATGAAATAAATTGTAATTTGGTTTCAAAAGGCATTGGCTACCAAGCAGATTGCATTCAGCTTTGGAGAATCGCTTCCACGAATTATTAATCAATGTACTAATCCCTCAACTAGCTCGGCTGTTTCAAGCCATCACTCTAAATCCATTACTAATCAAAAGAGACCCGTCAAATGTAAAGGAACAGGTCTGCCATTGCGTGCTGGTTCTCGCTTTAAGGTCTTTAGCTAACATGCGCTTTGGATCGAACTTTGATTTTCTATCCACCTACACAAGTGTCTCTATCTTACCCGCGCCTGTTGAAACGCGGGCTCTTTAGGTAATCTTCTGATCATCGATAGTGGCTTTCACGAGGGTTGGAGTACCCCGATGATTCCGAAATTGGAGCGCGAAGATCCCGATGTCCGCGTAACGTCCGCTCAAGGGGCATGGATCATCAATTTGATGTACGTGGGCGTAGGCGTTGGTTCAGTCATTCCCTTGCTCCTCATGGATTGGGTGGGCAGGAAGTGGACGATGTTGATAGCCGCTTTACCAAAGATCAGCAGTTGGATCATTTTCGCCTGCGCCCAGGATTACAGGGCCTTTTACATTGGACGCCTACTGGCCGGCATCGGCACAGGAGTTACATACTGCGTCACGCCGATGTACCTCGGCGAAATAAGTACAAAGCAAACCAGAGGACCATTGAGCGCTTCCCTCGCAGTTTGGATCAACATTGGAATGCTGCTAATTTACGCCGTGGGATTGTGGACGTCTCGTTTGACCATGTGTCTAATATCCGTGACGATACCGCTCATGTTCCTTATGTGTTTCATGTGGTTACCAAAGAGCGCAGTATTCCTCGCGAAGAAGAATAGAATGGGAAAAGCTGAACGAGTACTTAAATGGTCTCTAGGTCGAGAAAACGTGGATGAAGAACTGGAGGAGATCAAGAGAATAGTTGCCTGTGAAGAATCAGGAAAAATCTCATTCTGGCGTTCGTTAGTTGAAGTAGTGGCCAGAATCGAGAGCCGCAAGGCTTTTGGAATAACTGGCATTCTGATGAGTGCTATGATATTTTCTGGAGCAGCACCCATCCTTGCCTACCAGTCTTATACTTTCCAAGAAGCTGGTTTCGGTGTCTCCTCGGACGTCAGTGTCATAGGTTCTGGTTTGACGATAGTTCTGGCAGGTTTGGCTTGCGTCGTTCTTGTTAA
The DNA here is from genome assembly GCA_018906775.1 of Sycophila sp. Sp_5. Lineage (NCBI taxonomy): Eukaryota > Metazoa > Arthropoda > Insecta > Hymenoptera > Eurytomidae > Sycophila > Sycophila sp. Sp_5. Next base: position 1,077,626 of record JACCID010000058.1, read on the forward strand.
ACGTACCGGCAAAAGGACATTGCTTTTGTGCGCAGCACCAGCTACAGTGCTTAGTTTAGCCGTAGTAGCTAGCTTTTTCACATTAAAATCTTGGGGGACTGACGTATCCAGCATCAACTGGGTACCGACGGTGTTCATCATGACATATGCCCTGGCCTATGGGATAGCTCTGAATCCGTTGCCACTGAGTTACATCAGCGAAATCTTCCCAATGGACGTGAAGGTGCCTGCAGCGCTCTACTGTTCCGTGTTCTACGCTACAGGAAGTCTTTTAGTAGTCAAAGTTTATCAGGTAATACAAACGTACTTTTTATTCGTTTCTATTTTTTTAACGCCGAGGGTGTAATTTGCTAATTTACTACTTGTACCATTTTACGTTGCATTATAAGTTTCCATTCGTTTAAATCTCATAAAGAGCTAGAAAAGATGCTGAATCATTGTTCCAACAATTTCATTAAATGAACCTACAGTTGAGACATCCCGAAACAAGTGTTTGAGCGATTATGCCTTATTTAACGATGTTTAGTCTATTGTCTCATCTCACGTCTCATCGCGCTCACTTGTTTGTACTGAAATGAGCTTTGAGTCGTGTATCGGTTGATTGCACCCGACGGTGAAAGCAGAAACAATCACCGTGATTGCATTACTCGTGTCCGTTGTACAGCTACTCCACTCACGTTTTGTCTTTTCTCTGCGTGGTTTAGGTGCTGCAGGAGTCTTATGGAACCCACGTGCCGTTCTGGTTCTTTGCATCAATAACTCTGTTCCTGTGGCTCTTAATTTACTTGTTTGTCCCGGAGACCGAGGGCAAGAGCTTGGAAGAGATTCAAATGGAGCTTCGCGGAAAAAGTTCGCCGCTAGACCCAGAGAGCATAAGTGAATCGAAACCTCGCTATTAGCGTTGCAACCCGTTAACCGCACGAGGAGTCACTGCTATTGCAGCCGTTCTGCAGCTGCTGGCACGCTGTTACCCGATCGATGAAACGAAAGTCTCTTTTTTCTGTGTTTATTCATCACTTCCGTGTTTTGGAAATCTAGTGTATTTTTTTAATTTATTACGAGTATTACTGTTAATCATTAATTTGTTTTTTATTGTAATTCACAAACGAAAAAAAAAATAATATTATTTATAGTTGTTAAATGTGTTAAAATAATTTTAGAAAATATTTTTTTATTTGACTAATAGTTTGTTGTGAGATATTGAATTACAGTTACGCTTCGCGGAGTAATTTTGTTTGTTCAATTCTTTTTTTCTGCCTTGTATACATAGTAAACAATCATAAAAAATACGCGAAGAAAGTTAAGTGACACTTGACGCTTTTCACGTTCCTTAAGAAATTGCATGTCTGAAATTGTTTGTCGTGAATCTCCTTTTAAGTGTTTTTCTGTCGCGTTGAAATACTCGAGATACTTACGACTAAAGTGTTAGTGTAATTTTATTTAGTCCACAAAAGTACAACGTAAGAAAAGTTTTGTAGCATTAATAAAATGACTTTAAGAGCAACTAGCAAATGCAGCAATTTTTTTAATAAAATGTTTTCATCGCTTGAGATATTTTTATTTAAGTTTGTATGTGAAAAACTTCCATTATCCCATCCGTTTAAGGCCGGAGATTGTAATTTAATTGTGGCTTTTATATTTTATACGTACTCACCGTTCCTTGCTGGAAATTGTTTAGTTTTCTCATCCGCAAACCATTTCCCAAAGTATCTATCAAATGGGCGAAAATTATCCATAAAATTACATGCAGGATGCAATTGCAGTCTTTTGATTCGGTAGAGCATTAAATTCTTACTCGTTTTAAATTAAATTGTTAATTGTACATAACTATTACTCGATAGTTATTTTTGCAAAGTATTTTTCATATATTTTTGAAAAATATTGCATTATAATTTATTCTTTCGTTAGATTAACTATACGCTCTCTTTGGAAACAAAACAAAACAATCTATCAGCATTTTGTAAAGTATTTTAATAGGAGTATAAAATTTATTGAATTATAACGTTACAACTGCAACTAAAATTCATTAGAACGCCAGCAAATTTGAAAAGGCATTTTATTTAATAAAATTTTTAAAGTTAAATCAAAGAAGTACATTCTTATATAACTTTGTGAACAAATTATAAAAATAATAATTACGTTTTTAATTGTTCCAATTTCTTTTTTATCAGTATGATGATTTTGCTAATAAAAAAATTATTTGTATATTCGTTATTGCGTAAAAGTCCTTTATTTCTCAAGTCAATGTTTACCAGTCGATTATTCCAGCAGGAAAACGGTACAACTACCATTTACAGTATACACCGATCGCGCTATGAGAGTACAGAGAAAAAATATTCACAATTTAATCGCAATTCCAATTCGCGGAAAGTGCAAGCCACAAAGACTCCTCGCGCAGATAAAGATAACGCGGAAAATAACTAGCAGCAATTTTCCCAAATAACTTCCTTACGACGTAGCGAGAAAAGTAAATGTTTGCATCCTCCATGAAGCCGTAAAATGCCGCAATTATGCAAGATGCGGAGGAAAAAAAGGTCGTCGCGCCGGCGATCGACAATGCAAAGTGCCGGGGCCGGCTGCGACGATGACTCGGTCAATTCGTCGTCTTTCTCGCGCCTTTCTCGCAGCAACAAGCGCGATAATAGTTTCCTGCGTCTCGAAACCGAAGGCTGGCCGAGTTCCTCCTCCCACGCGGCTGCTCGACATTAGCCTCTGTGTGCGCACGCTCCTAAGTAGACGTTTTTACGAGGCAGTAAAGCTGCGACCTCCCGTGAATTCTTATACAGGCGAATGCGCGGGAATGGCAGATACAGAAATCACGCGATGTGATGACTTTTGGAAATTTTATCTGACGGTGCATTGGAGGAACGTGTCGGTGCATATAAAAAAGTCTGAGCATGTTGAACTGGGAGGAGGTAGGCGGAGAAAAGTGCCGTATCATTTTTTCCGTCTTTCCGTCTCTTTTATGCCAGCCTCTTTGAAAAACGTATTGAAAGTGATGCCCTCCGGCTGTATTCGCGTATGTCATGCGTAAAGAAAGAATTGAAAAAAAGGTAGGTGCGGGGGAATGTCGAGAGTAAAATCTGTGGTGTGTGTGAACTTGTAATTGCTGCTGTCCGATTAAGGCGCGGATATACATTGCGCTCTTTAGTATAGCATTAAGTGATTAAATGAATTATCGGGATTTATTTGCTTGATAAATGATGAGGAATCAATCTCAGATAATGCAGTTACTGAATTCTCTAAAATAAATAAGCGACTATTAATCGCTCGAACTCTCATAAAACACTTTTATGAGAGACCTGCAGATATTACTTTTTGAACAAACTGAAATCAATAATTTATAATTTCTTAATATTTAATTATTCTGTTAAAAATCAGATTTTTTTCAAATATGACACTTGGAGAAAAACTTTAGTGCGATTCTTGAAAAAATTGCAGCACTAATAGGAAATGAAGGAATGTAAAAAGGTTACTACTACATTTATTACTAAACTGATAATTAAAGTTATAATACTTCTAGGAAAATTAATACAGAATTATAGCAATTTTAATTTCAAGCCTATATCAACTTATTTATTTCTCAGTCGTTGCAATTTTTACTACAAATCTAATAACTTTTTTTGGCTAGTCTACGACCAGATTTCCAACAAGTATTCCAATTTTTACATTAAAATTGTTGTAGTATATCTTTTGTGTTGCGAGTATATATTTTTTTATAATCAGTAAAATTAACAGAGTATAAAGAAATTAGAGAAATGCTATTTTTACTGTAGCATTAAATTTTTCAGAAAGCAAAATAAAATATTCTTGCAGCTGTATTTTATATACTCCGCGAAAACAAAAAAATAAATAAAAGGGAATCGTAAAAAGAGAGACATAAAACATATTTTAAAATATTTTACATATTTGAATAAAATTTATTTTTCATTTTTCTCCATATTTCTAACTATTGATTTAAAAAAAACCTTACAAATGTTTTACTTAACTGAAAAATATCTAGTCTATCTGGTTATAAGTATTAGATACTTTACATCGTACGTTTACTGAATAGTCAATGCAAAAGATAAATGCTATCACGTAACAATTATTTTAACATATCAAAATATGGAAAATAATTTCTCTCTTGGATATGTAAAATCCTGTAAAGTTATTATAAACATAATTTCCGCGTTAACAAATGAATATACGTATATTTATCGCGCGCATTACTATATACAATTTACTTCAGCCCTTCGCTTTTAATTAAAATCCCTGATAATGGTATAATAATTATTACGTTGATATAAACGTACGGCTCTCTAAAATATGTTCAAATCATAAATATTGACGTTTAACATGGCGATAATTATTGTTATAACTGGAAAATGCTGCCTCCCAAATGCGCGCCCGCCCAGCTAATAATTTTCTGCGCAGTCCTGCTAACGTTATCTTGTTTACGCAATAAGTCACCATAAAACTAAATAAACCAATCGGCGATTATTTCAGGCTTATCGGTCATAGCCTCGACCCCGGTGCACACAGTCAGTGTCGAGTCACCAACAGTGCAGAAGCAATAAATAATGAGGAACCATAAGCGCGCGAACATCCTGACTCGTAGGTGGTGGTGCGGATAAATCAAGAATATAATCTCGATAATGCGCGGGATAATTGCGAAATCGCGTCTGTGACTTGCTGCCGCTGCACTCTCGTAATGCAGTCGGCCCAAAAATTTGCCCGCGGCCGGAAATTTTCCCAAAAAAAATAAAATTATCTTTTCCATTTCACGCTTTATTACATTTCAATGAGTGTTCGCAGCGCTATAAATGCGTCGGTCAATTCAAATGTTGAGCTTGAATTTGAATTACCGAAATTTGCATTGAATAAACGCAGTTAATCAACGCATTAAATCGAACACCCATATGATATTTTTAGCAGTGCCTTTGAAACAGACTAATAAGCGGCCACCAAACGACACTCGTTGATGAATTAATATCGCGTCGAGAGTCAAAAATGTTTATAAAATGATATATCGATTCGAGGGCAAAACAAAAATTTCTTCCGTCGATTGCACTGGCGCAAGCTTTAATGCAACGCCATACATTTCATCTCGAGTGAAACAACTAATAAACGAAATCGCTTACTCGCATACACTCCCCGCCAATCCGTCAACGATCTCTCCTTTTCTGCTTCTGCTGAAGGATTTTTCATATTTCTTGCGTAGGAGCCATCGAACTTGGGATCTCTCCGTATTTTTCAAGCTACCCCGCAGCGTTTTCGCTTCGCTTCTCTGTTTATCCATATATCTGTGCAACCATCCCCACATCAATTTACCAATCTGTCTTCCTTTCCTGCATCTCTCTCGCTCTCTCTTTATCTTTATCTTTCTTTTACCTTGTGTCTGCTTTTTGCTTCAGCAATAATATAATCTCGAGCCACTTTATCCGTTTTGTCAGTGACTCATCCGTGAGTCTGCGCATCAATGGATAAACAAAACTGCTGTACAATTTTAAAACTGCGAACGCACTCAGAATCAAGATTTTACGATTTATAGGACTTATTGTCTGGCATTATTATTATTTATCGTATTTAATTTTTTCCCTCGAATTTATATAAAACGTATACCATTTAATACAATGCGTATATTGAGTGAAACTCAATAATATGTTTATTAAATAATTTGTTGAAATTATTTTATTCATCAGCAACCCGGCGAATGCTTTATAAACTCTACAGTGAAAAAATTTATTTAACTCACTGGCCAGTTCATCATTTATTTAAGTACATAAAAATGCATTGATGTATTCACGATCAAAATAATATAATAAATATATTTATCTACCAAACGTTAACAATACTTGCATATTTATACTCTTACGAATATTTAAAAAGGTCGACAACTAAAACAAAATAAAATAAATAAACAAAACAATAATAAATTACACCGGCACATTAAAAAAAGTAGGGTGGCTAGTTTGTTTCTATCACATAAGAATCAAAGCTTTTTTCACAATTTGAAGTTGAAATGTCTTTGAACCGTATGCGATGAGGTCAAGTAAACCCCAGATTCAGTGACCCCGAAGCGTATAAGTATTCTGTTAAAGGTTACTGTCAAACTTGACCTTCAAATAGCCTTGATTCTGATGTGACGTGATCAAACTATCCCTGGATTCGGATTCAGTGACCCAAAATACATTAAACCAATGTATTGCGATCTCGAGAGCAGACGAATTTGTTTTTTGTGCGCCGGTGTTCATCACTCTCAATTAACATTAGCATAACATTGTTTGCTCTCTAGCGCATCATGGACCTATGCGTTATCCTTCCTTTCATCTGGAGCGCCACCAACAATGTCCTTAATTCAAACGGCGAGCATCGAGCTCATAACCAATCAATCAGTTAATCAATCAATCTCCCTAACAGTTTGCCTATCTGTCTACTTATCCCTCTCTATCTCGGCCTCCCTCTCGCCGTCTCTTTCTCCGGCCCGTAACTCCGAGGAACTCTCCCCGTTCCTCCTTCATCCGCGGGGTTGACGGGCCGGAGTACGCGCGATGTACCCCTCTAAGCACGCACACACCCACACTTCCTCACCCAGGACCGCGTCGCGCAACGCGATAACCGGCAGATGGAGAGAGATGGAGCGATCGAGATCGATAGGTGCGCGCCCCGAAATACGCCGAGGCAACGCGCAACATCCACTTTGCCGTGCATTATCCCAATGAGAATATCGCGCACCCCTACCCTCCCCCCCCCCCTCGCCTCCGACAGATGAAATGCCCCTGCTTCTTTCTCAGTTTTTGCGCGCCTTCGCGATCTAAACTCCAAATCATTACTTGCGAGCACAGGTTCTCCGGTTAATTCGATTGGTCGCGAGAGTACCTCGTGTCCTTACAACGTCGCCTTGTGTTATATTCGAGCCCCGTACCTAGAGATAATTACTCGCTTGCGCCGGTAGTATTATTAGCCCAACAAGTCATGTGAGTAAGTATGTGTGTGTGTGTGTTTACACGTTTATGTGAATATATGCACGTGAATGTGTATGTACACGTGTGTGTGTGCGTTTACACGTTTATGTGAATATGCATGTACATGTGTATATACACGTGTATGTGGGTGTACACATTATGTGTGGATGTACACATTCTATGTGGGTGTACACATTCTGTGCGTGTGCCTGAGTGTTAGCGTGTGTGTGGTGAGCTCGCGAATTCCCTGCTTTTGGATATGTTTGTGTTCCTCGCGAGTGGGTGTATCTTTGCGTGGAGTAGAAGCGAGCATCAAATTCCAGGGAGATATCGCCTCTACCACCCACCGACCTCCCTCCCCGTTCCTCGCTGCGCTAATTTCTCATGTTTGGCTATAACTGGTCCAGGGCTACATCGTATCTGGTTTGTTAATGGGGGAGAAAGATGAGAGTCGCTTGGGTATTTGGGAATTATGCGATGGAAAATACCAGCCGGCGAGACTTTGGTTTATCGGCAGGGAGATACCTCCGCTGTGTATTTACTACATTGCGCGCTCACTGGATGGATAATCACAATTTTCCCTTGATGCAGTTGCTTCTTTAATAGAGATAGCGCCACGGTGTTATACGGGGGAGCTCCTTGGGATTCTGTGTAATTTCTGATTAAATCGCGCATTTCCAGGAGTATGCCGTTAATTTTTGGAATTCGACCGCCACGATCAATCATCTAAATGCGTTAATAAATGTACATTTATCCGCGTATTTGTCATGCTGATATTGCACGCGTTCTCGGTTAAAATCACTAATTTATTGTCGTAGGAGTGCAAATGTTTATTGAGCCTATGAATCGTAGTAATACGATTGTATAAACAAGTTGAATGAAAAATTATTCGATTTAATTAATGCATACTAAAAGTAGGTTCGGTTTAATCGAATGAAAGATTATTAAGAAACAAAGGCAGAGTTTCAACCATTTTTCTTGAATTTTTTTTTGTAATATTCAGCTGGTTAAGGTAACTGTAAGAATATCATAACTCTTATGGATTTTTCTGAAAGAGCACTGTCTTGTTTATGATAAAATACAAAGAAACCCTAACAACATATTATTACAGATGAAAGTTCAGAATATTCACATTAGCGTTAAACGTTTAAAATTATCGACGAACTTATTTCCCTCTAAAACATCGCATTTCATTGTACAACGATAATACTCTTGTAGTAATTTAAAATAAATAAAACTTATATGAATTTACCTTAGCCGTTTATTAAAATAGCTTTTTCACGTATGAAGGTTTCCTTTAGAAGTTTTGAGTGATTAATTTTGGTTGTACAAAAAAAAAGCTTAGCCTTACTTGCCAACTTTCCAAAGATTAACCTCGCGTGTTTCGCTCGGAATATTTGTGATTTTCATACAAAATTGTCGAAGCGTGTAATAAAACATAAAGAGGGCAAAAAGGTGATGATGGAAAGAGAAAGAGTGAATCACTGGAGCGAAAGTCTGTCGCTGACGTTTATCTCCCTTACTCCCGTTAGTTTTCCATTTTTCCAAATATACATGCTCCAGAGAAACTTCATGCAAGTATTTTCGACGGATTAGCGTCGTTCGCTATTTTGATTTAGCCGTGACACAAGCGACAAGAAATATTTTTTTAGATTATGTGTGGCGCAGAGGAACAAGATAATGCATAAATATGTATATGTACATTTTTTAAAATGTATTTATCACGAAATACAAAATTTAAAAAGTGTTATCGTAATAAAATGAATTATGACGGGTTAATAAATTTCATAATAATTTAAATGTTCAAAATTTTCGGTTAATTTATCAATCTGTTAATGGAATTAACCAAATGCAATAAACTTCTTGGATTATTTAAATTTTAATATTTAATTTCGACCAAAAGGAGTAAAATATCAGTAAATTCAAAATAGTAGTGATAATTGAAAATAACAGCTATTGACAAAAAGGTTAAAAGACAGAAACAAACCACGGGAAAATAGAAATAGAGTAGGAGCGAAAACGCGTGTAGAACGGAGAAAGAGAGAGGGTGAGTTTTATAGCCGAATGAGGGTGCTAGGGGATGGAGAAGAAATTCGTTACACGCCCGGTGCGCACGACCCTGCCGATGGCCGAAGTTTGGAAAAGTGTAAGCGATGGTTTTCGATGCCATTCGTCCCGTGGACCGTGCAAATTACTTTAAACCGGAGTGAATTTTTTCGCCACTCGAGTTTAAACGCTATCTGCACTATTTATCACGCCCCGCAGCTCACGTTATATGGGCAGATATTAAATTGAAAGAGTCTCCATAGAACTTTCAAATTTTTTTCAACTTTAATTTTTCAGTTCGTACATGATGTCTGGCTGAAAAAAATATTCATTAGTCAGATTTTTTTGTCGCTTTGCAAAGCCGAACCGTAAACAGAAAATAGACTGGTAGTTTCGAAACATCGATATCGATGCGTACAGTTTTTGCGAAATGTTTATCTCTTCATACAGAGCATCCAATATCACCTGCAGCTAATATTTTTATACAAGCGCTAGAGGTGGAGCTTAATTAGAGTAAAAGCTCCTAAAAATGATCTCTGTATTGCATTTTTACATGCAGATTTGTAAAGTAGTGAAAAAAGTTTTTTTCTTCTATTTTTATCATATCCATGAGTAGTTTTAATCATGATTATAACGATGACTCTTGTTATTTTTGTTAATAGAAGAGTGATTAGAATTTAGAAATAAATTCTATTAATTAGACAGCAAATTGTTAATACTTTTATTGTAAATGTATAATGAGCCTGCAAAAAGAATAGCAATTCTGTTTTTATTCACAAAACGACAACGTAACATTCATTTACAACTGACTATTTTTCCAATTTTGAAGATTAATTTTTTTTATTTACAAAACAAAGTCATAGTTCATTTATTTTTAATCCTTTCAATCTTTCGCTTTTTGAAGAACAACAAATCAAATCAATAGAAAACGCGGTAACCTCGAGTACCTTGTATCTCTATACCACGCGAATCTCAGTACCCAGAGAATGCAAGCGGTCAAAGGAAAGCGACGCAAGAAAAATTAATAGAGACCCGCGAGCAGAACTGATAGTGCGCGTGCAATAATGGTCGAGTGAACGAACGCGAGATTCGTGGCGGACGGCCGGGGGATGGGTATATAGGAGCAGAAGCAGAGTAGAACGATCAGTGCCGCGCGGCGAAGAGGAGAAAGGCGCAAGTGGAACGAGGCCGGCTATGGTCGGACGGCCGGAGGAGGAGAGCCGGGGAACTGCGATCTGCAATACAAACACGCGGCTTTTACGATGCTTGATTTATTCATGGCAGTAGCCCCGGTCCTACAGCCCCGCTCCTTTCGCTATCGGCCATATTGCCCATATTCTTACAACAATAAACGTCATGAACGCCTTCGCGTCGAGATTGCTCCATCTCGTCGCGAAACGGCCGCTCGTCCACTCGCGAGGTAACTGCCAAAGCGGGGCGAACAGGGGCAGGAGTCTCATCCCACCACGAGGAAAGAGCGAGTCAATCAAGTCGTTTATCGGCCTTTTTTTTTATTTCTTTCGCTCGCGGGAATCCCGCGTGCTGCCGACGCGAGACGAGAATGGAAAAAGTTGCGCGTGACCTAGAATATTCATTCGGGAGTATAAAAAAAAAATGTTTAGTGACAGTTCGGTTAATATCTTTTATCTTCTACTTCTTCTTTTCCCTTTTAAAGATCCTTAACTTTCCGGCCTAGAAATTAAATCCCGCGTAAATTCGCCCGAAGTTTTAAAGCGTATTATCGGAGAAATGCAAAAATGAATAAATATGAAACATTTAAAATTTTGCTGGAAATTTAATGCCTCGGTAAAGTCTGCACTGTACATCCCGAATGTTTTAATTTTAAAATTGTCCTCTTATTGAAATAAAATTCTGATTTAATCCGTGTAATAAAAGGGCCATGCACGTTTATTTGTAATTCTTTGCGCATGCATACGCACTGCCTGTTCCGTACGGGCGGTAGCGGCTTAAAAAACAAGTAAGAAAAAATAATGAAAATTTTAAATCATTCGACTGTAAAACCCCTCCGTTCGATAGTTCCGTGCTGTTACTCCGAGAGCACCGAAATTGTACGTACTTATATATATACAGTTATATACAAATACACCCTTGACCCGCAGAAGTCGGCAGAAGTGTTTCGCATAACCAATAGCGAGCCGTGCGAATTACACGCTCGCCGGCCTCGCCGGGGAACCAGGGGTATATGAAGCTTTAACAAAGTCCAAAAGTTATGAGTGAGCATTAAATTAATTTACGAGCGCGTAGCATTATCTGATGATTATATAAACGACCGAGAGTTTAATTATTTCGTTCTGCTGTGCTGTGAAAGTTATTTTATTGCATTTTTGGGATGGCGGGGGCGGTAAAGTAAATTAATTCGCGGGGATCAGTTAATTGGTCGGTTGAAACTCCCGTACTTTCGAAAGCTTTGTTTTCTTTCTCCCGGATCCTTCCCACCCCCTGTGCCCACCATCCTCTGCACTGTAATACGTACTGGCGGCGTTGAAAAATCTCTCGTTTGTTTTTTCAAAATTTAAAATTGAAATCTCCTGCAGTTGTTTACAAAATATTATCTTCCACCGTTCGGCGACTAATGTTTACCCTTCACTGGGCAATTCGGGTGAAAAGAGTTATACATTTATCCTTTCTTAAAAAAATGATGGCAGGATGTTGCGAAGTCTGGAAAGAATGTTCCAGTTAAAAGATGACACTAAATTCAATATTATTTATCATAATTTAATATTACAATATGAGTAATCAAAAATATTTACGTTTGTTTAATTCTATTAATACATTAATACTTCTCTTAAAAACGAGGATGGGATATTGTAAAGCCTCGAAAATACGTAAATAATAAGTTTCTTGACAAATGGTGCTAGAATTAAAAATGTTTTCATAAGAATTTAAATTACTAATAAATTTTCGACCGAATAACGCTAAAATTCAAAACCCGTTGGTGAGTATTTAATATTTATGAATTGCAATCATCAATTTCTGCTAGTTTAAATTCCAATCAAGGATTAATTAATCTGACGTCTTGGGCCTGCTGACAAATAGAGACATACCCTATACCCTTAACAGAGAATTCTTTCTAGTAATCAAAATTTAATGAAATAAATATTAAACTTAAAGACATTCTGATTGACTTTCAATTCTCTAAATACTAAGAGCCTACTAACAACTTTACTCCAGATTTAAACTCTAGAGAATAAACAGCCCGTGCGTCACAACAAACTGCAGCCTAGGCCGCGAATAGCGCACTCGCCTTCGAAAAAAGATTTCGCCTTTATTTATAAACAATCCTCTTTGAATTCCAATGAGATACAAAAAAAATAGGCGAGGAGAGTTCTTTAAATAGCCTTGACTCTGTCTAGCAGGGTGTAAAGAGAAATCAAACCGTCCTCCCTGTTTATTTTTCAAACGAGCAAAGGGCGACGCGTGTGACAGAGTGAGAGAGAGAGAGACTGGCCGAGCGTCCCCTTCCCGGGTATCTCGAGCACGAAGGTCTGCCGTACATACTCTTGTACGTAAGATCTTGACGCCAGCGTTAAATCGATTAGGTTCAGCTTACGCGCCCGAACGAGCGCGAGGGGGTAATCGTCTGTCGCGGGTCGTCGGGAGACCGACGCAACCGTACACGAGCTACGCGGTGTCGACAGACTTCGGCGCAAGCTAATGAAGCGGCTGTGAGCGCCCAGACGTGCATTACCAGCTTCTTTAGTTGTTATAGCTGCATAATAATAAATTACCCTGTGCAATTTTACTTTAGCCTCGTTTTTTCGCCTGCTCATAATTATTGCAAGTACTCCGGTAATTTTTTTTATCATTTATCCTTTGTTTATTTATCACGTTGTTTCTAAACGCACTAAATTAAGGGAACCAGCCTGGGTTAAATTGAAAATAATACACTGTCCAGTATAATAGCTATAAAACTTTTATTCGTCACTTTTGATTACTGCAACTTTTTACACTTTAAGTTCTCACATAATGTAAGCTATTTATACACTATTAGGACCCAAACAGTGCTCTTTCTCTCTACTATTATTCCATAAAAAATATCTTAAATTTTTATTTATTTGTCCACTTGTAATAGCTTTTTTTTCTGGTACGATGACTTATATATCACCAGACCAGGCTCAATTTGCCGTTTATAAGTTGCACCTGAGATGTAATGGATCATTTTTGTGAAAAAAATAAGAAAAAAATTATTGTAGACATTTGCGTGCGGAAGATTAGGCAGTTACTACGTGTCGATAATTATTACAAGTCCTTCGGTAAAATTAAAAGAACCATTATTGTGCAATAGCTGCAGTGCTTACGTCAAACTTTGTGAAAACTCAAAGCTGAAAAAAGAGAAAAATATAGTGCTGCTGTTTTGATAGGATTATTAATCACTTAAATAGTAGACGGAAAACTCTTGAATATCTTAATTACCAATGTTAAGCATCCTGTGAATTATGCAAGCATTTGATAAAATAATCGAGTGCCGCGCGAGACTTATTACCGGAACGTGGATGATATAATTAAGCAAATTTTCACACGTTACTTGTCACGCCATTTCTATAATTTGCAATACATTCGGTCCTTTTTGGCATGTATAATGAAACGCTTGTTTAAGTAAACTATTCGGAACACTGATAAATTATACAATGCACAGAAAGTTTATTTATGTGATTAAGGCATTGCATTTTTTTTTATTTTGTTACGATTCGTTTTTACTTACAGTTGATCTTTGCGGCAGTGTAACTTATTGTAAATTGAACGATCGACATATTAAAATGAAAAATTATAAGATTTATAATTTATTTATTTATTATTGTCCTATATCAAAGAAAAGTATTTGAGAAAAGATCTTGTAAATCCCTTTTTTACAAAAATTCAATGCCGCGGGACAAATTCTTTAAAAAATATTATACAAAATAAGGAAAAGTAGAGATAAACTGAATTGATGGAGCGTCATAGATAGAGTAGCATGATTTACTTCTCCCTAGGAAGAATGCCTTTTTTAGGCGAGGATTTTAAATCAAATTTATTTTTAAGTTAACTTAATCAGAATGTGACCTGACTTCTTTTTTGATTCATTACAGCTTCATTCTACGTTTATTAATTAACATCAATTTTAAATGAAGGCCAAACATTAGCAGTAATTGATTGCCTGCTTGGACAGGAATGTGAAAAACAAAAAAATACGACTGCATCCACGAAACACTTATAGAAGTGCAAGTACTATATAATTTCTTAGTAAAAAAATACTAATCCCATCGACTGCTTTTACGCTAAACTTTCATTTATCTTCAAGTGTCTCATTAAATAAATACATCGTATGCTCATATCTTTAGACGTTTTAAAACACGTAACCCAATAAAATTACAGAACTAATTACTCAACTTTTTTTCTTCCGAGTAGATTTAGAATATGAACCAAGTAGAAATCTTAAATATAAATTTATCTAATTTAAGGCAATAATCCTGAAGAAAAAACAAGTACACGAACTACTTCACGCGTGGCTTAATCATCAAAGATAATGTGGCAGGGCATTAAAAATCAGCCGACTCTCAGCGTTGGTGGAACTTTAGAAAGCTCCTCGAGACGCTAAATGAGCGTCGGGCTGAATTTGTCAACGCGACTCATTTGGAAAAGCCTCGGCGTCAACATCGCCGCGCCCCTTCCTCCACCCCTTGAACCCCCACTCGAGGCGCAGGGCTCGTCGCGCGCGGCGCCGGGAAATGCGAGAGGGCGGCGTCGGGATATCGCGTGTCACGTCGTCACCTTCGCGCGTCGAGCCGCGCAACCCCACACCGTGAATGCATCTCTTCCGCGGAGATGCCTCATCCAGCCGCACGTGCGAGAGAGCATTAGAGTTAAGTACAGAGCCCTGCTGGCACCGCGACCGCGCTGCCAGCCTGGCAGTCTTATTAGACAAGTTATCCAATAATGTGACTATACTGCCGGGAGACGGCTTTTCAAACAGTTGGCAATTCAAACGCGCTAGTTTATGCCCATTCGTTAACAATTTCACACTCGAGCCCGAGGATCCTGCTAATGCCGTTTAGCAGTTGTACGTGGGACGCTTTGCCTCTCTCTGTGCATCTCTTTCTCTTTCTCCGAATGATGCTCGGTCTGTGTCTGTCTCGCGAGTATCTGGCGCTTATAGCGCGCGAATCGCGTAGTACTGACGGTGAAGGGGGTGAGGAGAGCAGGTGCGAGGAATTTGAGTGCTTATATCGATATCCCACTGCGTGAGAGCGAGCTTATCGGGAACTTAATTGATAAACAATGTTTCAATTGTGTAGTGAAATTTCACACATGAATAAGATTCTAATATCGACGACAAGCACAAATGTTCAATCAAATTACGTCTAATGGCGAATCTAATGTCGACGTTATGAATAAATATTCGTTATGCAATTATTGTATTTTAGTTTATATTTATTCAATTGAAGGGGAAATCTCTTGAATTTAAAAGTGTAATAATGGGGGCAAAATCTTCTTTGATTAATAGCTGTTTAATACATTAAGAGTTCTTATTAAATGTACAAACAAGCATAGATCCTCGTAAGCTTTTTCGAAAACCATTTTTACCATCTCAAATATCTATTTACGAAGTAAAATATTATAATGAGCTTTCATTAAAACAATTGAACTTTTTTTCAAATCTAACGTATGTCCTTTGCAAACAAAAACGTAAAATTTGAGTAAAATTACAATTGGCTATAAATCGAGAAATGGAATTTACAGGGCATAGATCGGTTTTTAGTTGGTACAATTTTTGTGATACATAAAGAAATTTTTCACTTTAGCGAATTAGACGTTAAAAAGTTTAAGAGTGCGTTCACAGTTATTTCGTCATGTTTTCGCAAGTATCCATTAAAAGACTTTTTATACTCTGTAAATTCACCGTGCTTCTAAGCTTTCGAATTCTCGTATTTCATGCATGTGAACACGAAAAATGTCAGAGATGAGTATTCCTATTTTCATTTTTTATTAGTTTGCCGTAACTATTAATTATTTTATAACATATTTACATAACGCATTTATTCTGAAAATAATGTGATGTTTATAATTGTAATAATAATTAGTGGGTATAAATTTAAAAATTAATATTGGTTTCATTCTCGTATAAAAATATGTCACATATATGATATGAGCATTTAACAAAATTTTGTTGGATCTGATGAAAATTTTAATATTTCTATTTACAGAGCAAAAATCTATATGCGTCGAAAACGTTGAAAAGTGATACCGTAATCGAGCTTCGAATAGTTTGTTCCAAGCTTTAAACGCATTGGCAAAAAAACTTACCACAAGCTTGCTTCATATCCGAGAGAAAAAAGGGACAGGGAATACCACTCAGAATTTCGCGCAACATTCCAACAGTACATCGTCAAATGGTAAAATTGAAAACTGAAAAAGTTGCAGGTTTCGCCCTCTTTTCTCCGCCTGTCGCTCTCTATATTTGCCCGCCGTCAACGAACGAAACAAAAAAAATCGGGAGCGGCCTTTGTCACAAAGCGATTACGGGTACGGTGCCTCATGCGACACATAAAAACAAAACGCAATTCTGTAAAAAAAAAAAAAAAAATCACGTCAACGGCCCTCACCGGACTTGCGCGTCAAACCCCCCTGGCGGCCACTCATTCATATTACAACAAACTACGCGACCCACTCCTCCCATTTTTTTTGTTGATCGCGTACACAGCAGAGTCTGCAGATACGCTGAGCGGATAACGTGAGGTCCATGTTTTTTGAAGAATGCGCGCGAGAAAGAGAGCGATGGGCATTTTTTTCATAACTTTAATGGAAGCGTCAGCTCGACGCGAAACTGTATATTTCGGAGCACATTTTTATATGGCGCAGCGTATGAAAGAGCTCGAAGGGGGAGGAGGATGTGTGTGTATGCATGGTATCGCTTTCGTATAAGGTGTAGCGATATAGTCGATTTTCAATGCACAAAAAGCTCCGGCAACGTTTTTTTCCACGGGAAAATTCGCTATTTTTTTCTTCTCCTTTCTTTCGTTTTTTTTAATAGCCTTACTCTTTTCGGACAATGGAACGGAAAAAGTAAAGTTTTCAATTCTGGATAGAGGGTAGTTGCCTTGACGAAGGAATATTTCATTAATTTCCGTAAGTAAAGCTCGCTTCTTTTTCGTGATTTTTTTAAAACCTCCCGTTGATTGAAGTGAAAAGTGCAGAATGGGTTAGCATTCAACTTTCATATTGAATGCTGCTCGCGATCGAACATTTTTTTTATCTTTTTTGATACAGAAAATATAATTTAATATTGCAGCATCGTGGAAACTTTTTTTATTGGTGTTGCCGGAAAAATTTAAACGCGCTTAATTTTCTAAAGCCGTACGCAATCCATCAGAAATTTAGTTCTCATAAATACTGTTCTCATAAATATTGTTTGAAATAAAATTCAGATGATATTTGCAAATTGAAATTGTTCGTTTCATGAATATATTAAAATGTATACTTCTTGTATTCTTGAAATAGGAGGATTAAACTTCAATAATTGATTCAAGAGGAATTGTCTTATTTTAAAAATATCTGCATAATTTAATTATCTATTTTTGCGATAATTTTAGTTTATTAGGCACTTCTTTTTAATTTCCTTGCCAAATATTATGACAGTATATTAGAGAACTAAATCTGCAACTACTTTACAAGAATTTCAATTAAATATTGCTGCAAGAG
Source organism: Sycophila sp. Sp_5 (assembly GCA_018906775.1). Classification (NCBI taxonomy): domain Eukaryota; kingdom Metazoa; phylum Arthropoda; class Insecta; order Hymenoptera; family Eurytomidae; genus Sycophila; species Sycophila sp. Sp_5. Next base: position 1,095,316 of record JACCID010000058.1, read on the forward strand.
ATAGAAAGAGAGGGAGTATTCGTAGCTATTCAATTTAATACCAAAGTACAAGTACTATGCAAATTCTTGATCATCGGATGCTTCTTTAATACTCAGAATGCTTATGTTCAAAAGATGTTGTTGCTCTTTTGTTGATTTAATTTTCAAACGATTTTTTCTCATATTTCACAAATTTAATTTTGTCTACGTATTTTTTTTAATACACTATTGTATCAATAATTTATTAGTCGACTTAATTAGTTTTCATTACTTCTTGTACATTTTGAAATGCCAGTCATATAAAATTATAATAAATACGTCGATTATATTATTTATATAATTTCTTATTATTAATTTAATTTTACCTACATGTTTTATCAAATAAATAAACAAATGGCTACGATAATGCAACTAAAATCGTGCATCAAATTCCCATCAATAACTCCACAATTGCTTATCGAAAAAGAGCGGATCTCTTCATCAAATTAACTGTAAAGAAGAGAACTGTATACCCAGCAGCCAATTAAACGTCCTGTTAATTTAAGGTACCTAATAAATAATAATTGGTGTCAACGCTTTCGCAAATTAAATAGCATCAAATATAAAAACAAAAACAAGAGTGAAAAATCAATAAATAAACGCTCGCCACAAAAGCCAATAAATCGATAATGAAATCGGAATGAAGCGTTGAAATAGCGTCGAGAATTAAAAGGCGTCTGCGAAATAATGCAGAGCTGGCCAGGGGAGGGGGAGAAAATAGAGAGAAAGAGAGAGAATCGCGGCAATAAACTGAGTCACGAGCAATTCGGACCGAGTGGGTGAAAGGTGTCGCGGCGTTAAACAGGCGATAGAAGCGCGATCCGCGTCTGCGCTTCTTTTTTAATTGGCAATGGGGTCGCCAGGCCACAGAATACACGAGGCTTCCGCCCCGGCGAGGGCGGCAGCTGTTGAGCACCGGTAGGAGGTGTTTATGTCCATTTGAATTTCAATTAATGGCGCGCGTCGGAGCTGACGTATCACCGCCGGTCGCTCGCATTGTTGTTCGATCGCGCGGAAATTCAGCGGACGGGTGGTGTGGGGAGGTCGGGACGACGGCTCTTTTCAGCGGCTTATATGTTTAATCCGGCCGACGTGGACCCCACGGTACTCTTGTAAATGGCCGCTGGATGCGCCGGGAGCTGCTGGGTGGAGAGTTTCGAGGTGGAAGATGACACAGGCTAATTGGCTGGATGAGCGATGGCGAAATCGGGGAAGAGCACGAGAAGACTAGACGCTGATAAATTGGAGTTTGCTTTGAATCCGATTAGTATTTCATAATTGTAAAAATGCTTCATTAATTTTCTGGATTAAAGGGAGATATGACACTCACGTCTTATGTGACTCTCACGTTCTTATGTTGTTATTTTATTTATTTTATACACGGAGAAAAAACTTTTAGTAAAAATTTCTTCACTGTTTTGTAATGCAGGGCCAAACTCGAAAAATCAAAAATTTATTACTAGAAAATATGGTAAAATGCAGAGTTCAGCAGAATTTACTGTAAGACTAGCGAATTTTCTTAAACATTCTAGTAAATTTTTTTATTTGATTAAGTCTGTCCCTGCGTTATAATTTTTACTAGAACTTTTTTCTTCGTCCATGAATAAATCTATGCATAAAAGTATTTACAAATGACAGTTTCAAATTATGCAAAAATTGTAAAAATTAAAGTAAAAATTTGACTCAAAGAGAGTTTATTTTCACTCTAATTCACTTCAGCTTATTTAGCGTGTACATATGCTCTTTTGGAATAGTAAACTAACCCATTTTATCTTTTTCATAAACTCATACAAAAATAGTATATCCTTCAACGAACAAAATTTCGTAGTCATAAAAAATCTCTCATTTCTCAAAACTTCATGAAATAATCCCTCGTCTAAATTACAAAGATAAACCAAATTAAAAAAAAATTACTAAAAGCGCTGATCTAACAGAGCTTAAAAAAAAATAAAAAAATCCCATCAGCAGTAAAATAAAAAAGAAAAACATTCACTAAGCCCTTAAAAACTTGTAATTTCCCCATTAGTCGGAAGTTAATTGCGTGAGCGCGAATCGCGCCGGTTGAAGTCCTGCAAAATTCTTTGATGCCTTGCGCGGCAGTTGGAAGTTGCACGGGCGGAAAGTTTCACGCTCGCGGACCGCGATCGAAGTTCCCCCAAAGTCGCCGAGATACGGTGCGTCCTAATGAAAGACTCCACCGGGGCTGCGCGCGTGAACCGAGCGTTTAAAAACGAGCGCTAATGATTTTGTCGCGCAAGCACGGAAAATCGCCTAACGAATTAAGGAGGCAAACAGGTTTATCCGCGGCGGTTGATGCATTCAGGGGCTTTGCCAACCTCGTGTCGGGGATTCGCGAGGGCGCCTGCAGATGCAGGCAGCGCAGGATGAATTCGCTTTCGTTTATGCGATGCCGTACGCTGTTATGCACTGCACGGTTCACGTTGATGCGAAATAATTAAAACGAAACCCAAGCGGAGTAGAATTCTTATGGCGGATAATTAAGACGTTATTTTATTTTTGTGAAAAAAAAACAAAATCGAGTTTGTTCAACAGACAGAATGTCTTTGTAACAAGTACGGCGAAACTCTCGTTAAAATTACACGAGTAAATGTAATCGGATGGAGCATTTGACGAGAAAGTAGTAAAATTAAGCTAAAGGGTTCGTGCTTGCATTTGCAAACGTCTAAATTGAAAATAAGTATAATTTAATTTGTCAAAAATTATTTTCGATATTCAAAGGAATATCAATCGCTAAATTTATTTTTTTTATTGAATAATTCTTGAATGGTTGGCAAAGTTTTGTAATTTTTTTCAAGAGAAATATAATTTCGACTTTAATTTTCACGAAAATTCAGAAAAGCTCCTTGATTTTTTTTATTGAGGCAGTATAATAGTGCTTAAATACACTGCGGTATTAAAAAAAAAAGATATATTCAAGTCGACAAATATTGAAAATAAAATTACCCTCACACGGGTTGGTTCTGCCAAAGCTTTTAGAGGCGAACTAGGCCAGGAACCGCCAGAAAAAACGGGCGAGTCGCGCAGGCAAAGGGTGCGAAGTTCGCCGCTTGCACACGTGTACCACCGGCATCCAGACGCACAGAAGGGTGCCATCGCAGGCGCGCGTGCACCTTTGCTTAGGTGCAGCCGGAGGGAGAGGACCAGTCGTCGGGAAACAATTTAAAAGCTTCTTAGAGCCACTCAGGCGCTCCGCTGTCTCAAAGACGAAATGCAGCCGTCGTCAAAGTACTTTATGAAAACACAATAGTCCTCGCTCTCGCGCGCTACCTTCAGCTCTCCCTTTCTCCCTCTCTCTCTCTTTCTGTTTGATCTCGCAATTATAGCGAGGTCGCGCATACCGCACTGGGGGTCCGCGCGCTGGCACCTCTCCGAGGGCGTGTCACGGGCACGAGACGAGGATAGAGAGTCCATTAGACACGGGAATGGCCCCTAAGTACGTCGCCGACAATTTCGGGGAGTTTCCGCTCGCTCTGTCTCGCCCGGAGAGGCCGAGTTAACGCAGTCGCTCGCTCGCTCCCGTTGGCCGTTTATTCTCTCGGCCTTCTCTGGCTCATATTTTATATATACTTCAGCCTAGGCTTTATTTGCCGAATAAAAAGACAGTTACTTCGCCTAACATGCTAGATGAACTCTCTCTCTCTCTCTCTGTCTCTCTCTCTCTCTACCGGCCAACCGTTTGCACAATGCACGCTATTAAGCTTATTTTCAAATTGCCCAACGGAGCATTTTTATTCGCAAAGAAAATAAAAGGGGATTTATCTTGACTTAGCTACCTACGAGATTCTGTTCTCTGAAGGTTTTACATCCTTTAAAATCACTGGTGAACGTAGGTAAACAAAATGTCTATTGTTCTAGCGCAATCTCTTTTCATGGAAATGACACTGCTTATACGATTAAAAAATTTTTAATATCATTTCGAATGTCTTACAGTTTAAATGATAGTTAGAGACAATAGATATTTTCAACTTTGCTTTGAATAATTCAATCGAGTGTGCGTGCAAAATTTTGAAAAGATCCATTGTCTCGGTTCAAATTAATGAAAATGTACTTCAATAAGGTATGCTATTCTGGAATCGTTGGATATTTTGTCAATATTTTTTATTACGAAATATTTATTTAATACGAGTGCGTAATTTTTTAATAAATTGAATTGAATTCTTTATAAGCAGTTCAATGGAATTAAAAAAATATGCAAATTTTAAAACTGAGTCTCTGAAACTGTTGCACCGAAAAATTAAAAAAATTTCCCTAAGTAAGATATATCATTGTTTGAAATTTAGTATAACGTAAAGGCAGTATTTTGTTCTAAAGATAAAAGACAATGTAACAAAGAATATTTAATTCCTAGTTTACAAGAGCGTAAAGCTAAATTTGATATTTTTAAAACTTTATAAAAAATAACATAAAATTACCTAAAATTCCTGCAGATCAAACAAGTTCAATCAAATATATATTTGCTAAAATTTTTGTAGCACGCCGTACGTACATTCGTACATATGGTACATTCGAAATTTTATATTGTTCAATAAATATTTTTTTTAATCATTCTGAATATAAATATCAGCTTCTCTATAAAAAATTTGAGAAATTAAAAATAAAAATCAACACCGAACGAAGGCTTGCTTCATCGGACAGCAAAAATTGTCTATATACAGTACTCGTACCTATTAAAATTTTGGCTCGAATCAAAGTGGGTCGCTACAAAAATGTTAATGTTCTAGCCAATATAAAAATCCAGCCGAGCTTAACTGGATCATTAGGTTGTTCTATTTATTTCGGTGTTTGTACCGCGTAAATATGAACGCGAGCACTACGAGAGCAAAGAAAAACTTGTATAACGGCAAAAAGTGCTCGCTCCAGGAAAATGCACTAGTCGCTAGCGCCAAGTGAAGTATAGAAGATGAAATTGCTACTGAAAATGCTTCAAAAGTTATACGCGGAGACAGAAGAGAAAGGGTGGTACGGAGTAAAAAAAAAGAGAGAAACATGATAAGTAGTGGTATAACTATATAAAAAGCTGAAAGAAACGCAAAGACTCTTTAAAAAAAACGGAAAGGCAATAAAAGAGAATGGAAGAGGAGTGGGGGTGTCATGGGGGTGAAAAAGCTAGTTTAAAGAAGAGAGATGAAAAGTTATAGAATACGAAAGACGGTAAAGTTGAGGAGGAAAGCAGTGGAGGCGCTGAAATAAGTAGTTAAAGGCACATCTGGGGTAGGAAGACGGAAAAAACGCGAAAAAAAAGTAAAAGTAGGGAAGAAGGTGCGCCGAGAAGGTGGGAGACGCCCCCGGTGTGCCAGATATGAGGTATGTAGAATTTTTCAATTATAAGTGTTTCATAAATGGCGAGGGAAATGAAACGAACTTTAGTGCGCCCGCGAAAGTTTTATTGTCAACTATATCCCAGTTGATCTCTCTCATACTTCATTTCGGTATACATTAGAATACGAAACACTTTGTGCATCCGCATGTGCGAACTAGCGCATTATTAAATTTAAAATGAATTTTTGACTCGCTTTAATGGAAAGTAAAATTGTACACCCACCGCGGCGCAATAAGTAAATAGTCGAGGAAAAGAATAGCCAAAAACAAAAAAGAACTAGCGCGATCAAATTATAGAGAAAGACAAATTGCCGCCGTATAATTGTTTGTAAAGTGATATTTTCATGCTTACTCAAATGGCCATGAAATTAATTTCGCAAAAACTAATTTTGGCTTAGTGCTGGAGAGAACTCAGCCGTATTTATGAGCAATAAAAAATCGTATGAATCACGTGGTGGGATAAAAGGGTGAGTGCAAGCACCGCGTGGAAATGAATATAGAGGCATTAAGCGACAATAAAAGATAAAGCGAGCGGTAATGATATTAATTCCTCGCTGCTCGAAATAGCGAGGAACGAGTAGTGGTAGTGAGGAGAGTGGAGGTAAAGGGAGGATGTGGGCTATGGTTCCGATAATCCGGGAGGGGGAGGAGGGGGGTGGGGGCGACTTCAGCCGAACGGCAGAAGAGGCAAAAAAAGAAAGGAGTCAGAAATACTGCGACCGTTATCGACGGCAATTTCGCGGTCGTTCGAGATTTCCGTCGACGTGCAGTATACGTAAGTCCGCACCGACTCGTCCGACGCAACCGCGGCCTCGGCTATTGTGCTAAATTATTGAGCAGAAAGCTCACTTTTCCGCATTTTCTTCCGCACTTTATGATTTATGCCCTTTTCAGCTACTCCCGCTTTTATTCCCCGTAATTCGGTGCTGCACGTATTATCGATACTAAAGAAATGCCAGCTAGTCGTTTCGTACAATCCATCTCTAATAATGCATTTACGATTCTCTCGTGTAGCGCAATTCTCGCATTATTGTTTCCATCGACAACGGCGTTTCGATGAACTAATTTTTTTGGCCAATTCGCTTATTTAAATTATCCTTATGTGTGAAAATTAATGATGCAAAATAAATATAAAGACATACTCACAAAAATTTAATCTAACTGGTAGAACAATCAACTAAATAGCACTGGAAAATCTACTTATTATAGAGTTAAACGTATTTATGCAGTGGATAAGCGGACCATCATTTACGATTAATTTACTAAAATGTAAAAGAATTCATTGTCGAATAAGTAGATTGTCGACTTGGAATAAATGGGTTCGATGATAAATTCTAAATTGATTCATTTACCATTAGTTGACATTTAATATCGTAAAAAGCGAAAAGAATTCAATACATGGAAGAAGTCTCTAATAAACAGAAAAATACTAACAATTATCGTATTTATTGAGAATTATATTAAAGCAGACATATTCTCAAATTGATTAAATTCATTTTAAAATTAAATAGATAAAGTTTAAGTAGGTTGGTCAACTAATACTAAGAATCTATTTTTGTGAGTGCATCTAATTAATATAAAATATTTTTATAGTCAACTGATTTGCTTGTGAGCTAAGCTTAAAAGAAAAACGATTGCAGAATATTATAAAAGTTACGTTTTATTTTCTGTAACAAATTAATTATCTTACTAATTAGTTATTTTGTCATTATTTACGACACGTGTATACTAAAAATAATATTTTTTTATAAGACATTTTTCGATCCCCATTAACAAGAAACAAACTTTTATTATGTTACCTGAAAACTTTTTATTTACTGCTACAAAGTTTAGTCTACAAGAAAATCAAAGTAGAATAGGTCGTTGAAATAATAAAAAAATAAATCAAATTTGTACATTTTTTAAAAAAATTTGCATTTTAATACACTCTAAAAAATTCAAAGCCATATTTTATTATTTTGCTTCGTCGAAATAATACCATAATTTTCAATGGAGCGCGACGTTTCTCCGGTTTCGTTCAGCATCTCGACTCACTCGCGCTCCCCATCGTTTCCGGACAGTGCAGCGCCTACATCCTACTCCGCGTAGCACAGAGTCCCATGGGCACCGACAATGACCCTTTTTTCCTGAGTCCTCGAGGACGCATCGTCGGATAGGCAACCGTCGCTGCTCGAACGCTCCCGAAGAATCTTGCGGCGATACTCGACTCTACAATGCGCCCGGATGGCCTTGAGTGGCGCGGGACTCGTAACCGAAACCAAAACGTACGCTCTTCTTAGAAGGGGGATTCTGGGGTAACCGGAGAAAATGCTCGCCGAATGCAAATTCAACCCGGAGAAAAAGTTTACCGGGTATGCGGAGTACGAGATGCTGTTCAATAGCGATACTGCATTCTCTCTTTCCTCGGCTTTTTATCCTTGAACGACCATTTAATGAGAGAAAATAATTTATTGTTGTTTATTATTTACTATCAAAATATATTTTTGTTTATTTGTGATTATATTTTTATGCTTAAGAATTTTATTATCTAACAAAAACAAAAAAAAGCGAGAAAAGAATTTTTGGCAAGTAGTAACAGCCAGGTATGGTCAGACATTCCTGATTGCGCGCTATTTTTTTTATTTACAAACTTTTCTTAAATTATTCGCGACTGGCATCAAATATCGTTAATCTGACATCATTTTCTATTAATAATTTATTGTAAATTGTACTTTCGTAGGCACGGCACTTTAAACTTTGAAAAAAGAAATCACCGGATTCACAATAATATATTAATTATTAAAAATACGTTTACGTTATAAAGTCCCTTTAAATGATATATTTAAACTAATTTAATTACTATTTGTATTACATTCTACACGGATCCGTGTACTTTCACATTGATCAATCATCATTTTACATTGATCAAGTTTAGTTTTGCAGTTGCAACATTTTATGCGTCTCCTAACGTTTAAATTCCCTAAGCAAAGTCAACTTTTTTCGCCGCTAAATCTCCGCTTAATCCACAAGCGGAAAAAAAATCGCAGACGCGGTACGTTCGCACGTGGAAATATATAAGCGCGCGGCGGAAAAAAAATACACGGCGCAGATAAAGCCGAAAATTTTCAATCGAGAGTCCGACGCATCGACGCGTGCGTGACTGCGCTCGATTAAATTTTCAAGGAAAATATCGCCCCCTCTTTTTTTTCCTTTATCGCGGGGATTTTTATTCGCGTCCATTATTTCGCGGGTATCGCGCTTCGCTATCGGTTTACGTAGCGGTCGAGCATCGAAATTCGCCGGGTCGCGAGAGCACTCGACGATTGCCGCGAATAATAAGCGGGAGGCGCGTGCAACACGATCGGTTTACTAATTTGCGAAAATACGAGCCCGACCGCCGATGCATCCTCTGACCCGCGCTTTTACCCGCTGGAACTCGGCCGACCCGTAGTATCTGAATTTGTTGTATCTATTTTAACCGCACGCCACGGCTGCCGAGCTTCGCCTCTGTTTTATTTCGTTTTTGAATTTTGAACGCCGGTAAATTTTAACGCACGAGCTGCAAGTAAAAAAGGCGCATGCTGGCAGCATGCTCGATTTAGCGAGTTTTTTTGCACATCTGCAATTTCTGTTCGATGGACGTTTTTCCGGCGTTTATCAATATTATTTCGGCGCGTACCGACTGAAGAGAATACTTAAAGTTAAAAAAAGGCATCTTATAGGCCAATGGTACGTGTAAGCGAGTCAAGGAACTATATGTATGTGTGATAAATGAATTAACAGTTGTTAGTTTTACAAACTCATTGTTTATGTTTAATGTTTCACGTAATTATTTAAAAACTAAATAAGAAAAGATATATACAGTTTGTGTCACCTACCGCAGAATATTTCCCATCACTAATATCAATGTATTAAATTCAGCAATATAGATGTTTACTATAAAATTATTTTTTAAAGTAAGCATATTTTTAATTTGAATATATTAATCTTAAAATATAAATTTTTAATTCATTTAGTGTCCTCTACGATTACAGTATGGTCATACATATCTATTATACCATTTTTTTTACCTAGTTCGTCATAAATTATTTGCTGCTACCGTTAAACATCGATTATATAACGTAATTTTATATAAATAATTGATGCAACGACCTCTACGACTTTAAGTTACACGACGGAGAATGAAATTTGCGAATTAGGTAGCAACATTCCAGTGTGATTAAATATCATTTATTACTAGTATATTATGTACCCACCCTGTATAATAAAAATTTGTAGATAAACAAATAATAATAATAATTTGTAGATCTGAGGCTATTTTATTATACAGGGCTAGGTATGTATACTATTTTTATACTCGACGGTGCCGACCGGAGGGCAGAAAACGATATTTTTTTTTATTTACAACTCTACACTCGTCATAAATTAGTCTCTACTGGCATTAAACATCAATAACGTAAAATCATTTACTATTAAAAAAACTGTATCTGTACCCGCGATCATTACAAAAGAAGATAAGTGTGAAAAATACGCATCGATATTTCGGAGCATTTAGTTCAAACCAGCATCAGTCGTTCATCACGTACATTTCACCTCCATTTTTTTTTGCCGTCACAATTTCACCCTTCCAGAATTGTTCGCGAGCAAATACGCATAAAAGGGCCAATCATCCATTTTTTCCCCAAATTAGCGCGCATGGCATTCGTTGGAAAAATACGCCGGAGCGTTGACAGCGGAAGCGACCAATGGGCAATACAGACCGAAAGCCTGACCCGACTCTGCGGTCGCCGGATAAACACGAGTAGACAGAGAAAGACGAAGGGCGGAAGCAGCGGAGAGAGAAAGAGAGAGAAAGAGAAGTGCACCGCTGCAAATTGGCGGCTGGCGCGAGCGCGAAATTACGAGAATAATTTTTTATAGAGGCGCGAGGGGCGCCCGCTGGCATTGCAATTTCATAGAGAAATTGCGATTACAATTGCGCGGCTGCGAGCGCGAAATTCTCCCACCCTGTATGAAAATCGCGCGCCGTTTCTCGGTGACAGGGAGTTGGCGCGCATGCGGGATTGCACTGCGCCGCCAGCGTAGCCGTGTAATGTATGTAGGCTCGGCCGCGACCTGATTATGTTTTACGACGACGCCGCCGGAAATAAAAATAAGGCTCGGCCGAGCAGCTGCGGATGGATTTAAAAAAGACCCCCGCTGCTGTCGACGAAAATGTTCAACTGAAATCTCGGCGATTTTCGTACTTTTTTTTTTGCTTCTATTTCCGCAGTAGAATTAGTTGACCTGAAAATGTCGACGTCCTGAATAATTTTCAGGAATGGCAGGAATTAGTTTTAGTTTATTTCTCGAAAAAATCGTTTTCAAAATGTTCTTGAAATATCTACTTTATATGGAAAGTGTATGGTTAATAACAATATTAATATTCTGGTAGGCTCGTTCACTTTAATTCTTTAGCAGTGAATTTTGAATTATTTAAAAAATATTTGCTTTTTTTTTTAATATTTTTGAAGATATTGGCACAGTTACTACGCTGTTCTTGTACTTTAAGGTTCTATTTTTTTTATTTTGTAAACGTTAGTTAAATATATATTCACCTTTGCTTGAGTTTTCTCGAAACATATTAAACAATTTCCAAAAAGGTCAGACTCGCCTCGTATAAAAAAAACTAGTATACACGCACTTTGGAAGTAAGTAAAGAATCTCTATATTTATCGCTCTATAGACTTCGCCTCAGAAGAGAAATTTATTTAAAATAAATTTCGTATCAAGATATGTAATCCTAGAGAGGAAAAAAAAATAAATTTAACTTAATTTCCTTTTAATTTATCCTTACGTCAAAAGTTTTCCAAATACTATTTTTATTTTTTCCCTGTTGCCGCTGTAGATATTAGCCAATTTCTCCTCGCTGGTAGATATTTGAAATAAGGAGAAGAAAAATTCCGCAATAAAGGGAGCAATTAAGAGCTTTACTTTCTGGTTCGTTGCCCATGTCTGGCCCGGGGGTTTGTGTTCTTCCTCCGGCCACGTCTCGTCCTCGCACGAAGTTGCCAGGTGAAATTCAGCAGCATCGCTGCACCTGTTACCATCGTTGGCGGCGAACACGTACGGCGCGCGTGGGGGTCCACCGAGCCAAAGGAAGATCGATCGCCTTCTTCCCCCCGTCATTTCCTGCAGGTTTAATCGTCCCGAGCGCCCGGGCTCTAAGGAAATGAGTGATAGACGACCGTTCGCCCACTTCATCCGAGCGTCATTGTATGAAGCGCGTACAGTGCAGCCAAGGTCGTATGAACAATCAACTAGGATTTTCGGAGGGCCAAAGTGTACTCGCTACGACTATAGGGTATATGATCCGGAGAAAAAAATTAAGGTTCAGTCTGTTCAATGACACGCTGCTTCAAAGCTTTGGTACTTATATACACAATAGTCTAGGGAATACGAACAATTTTATTAAAAAAAATTATTGGAGAAAAGATTAATCGGTATGTAATCTCGAAATAATTTAATAATAATATATCTTAAGGTAGTACTGTCGGTAATGGAATTACAGTTGAGATATTAAGTCACAAAAGGTTAAGATAAATTTTTGTAGGTCTAGGGTATACTAGAAAAAAAGTAATTAGTAATTCAATTTTACTGTGGTTAATACGTATCCTTAAAATAAAATTCATTAGTGTGATAACTGAAAGTGTAAAGATTATTTTGCCATTGAGAACATTTCCATTGACTGCTTAATCTTTATCCAAAAATATTTTTTCTCGAGTAACAATGACAGTCAAGCAGATGTGGCAATACCTCAAAGTAATTTAGAAATAAGTAAGTAAAAATGGCACTATGTGAATATTATGCATTCACTTTTTAATTTCTATTAAAAACATCGTTGATTTATTTTATAAAAATCTTTTAAATGTATATGCTATAGAGTACACATTTAAATTTGCGCGCGCTGGTGGTTAAATGCAAGTATACCATTAGTTTGTTTTACGACATTGCGAAATGTAAATACTACGCGAATCAAATGAAAAATTGTTTTCATTTGACTACCTATGTCTCGACAGTACTACCTTAAATAAATGATAAGCTTAAAACAGGACTAACTTAATTTTCTTATAATTTTTATTGATTTTGAATTACTATCCTTATTAGTTGTTTGCTTATGTAGTGAGCTATTGATAGACTCACGATAATTCAAAAATCAATTTTTATTTAAATTCCTCGTATTTTCTGTTAATTTTCTAATCTAAATAATACAGTGATCAAAAGTTAAAAATCTTGTCTGTGTATTAGTGAAATAAAACCTGAATGAAGAAAATTAGAATGAAGAGTGAAAAATCTTTTTTCCATGGCCTTTTAATTACCGTATCTAAACTTTTTCAACTGTGATTTCCGCGTAATAAGCGCGCATATGAAAAGAACCAGAAAAATGACTATTAAAAATGGAAGAGGAAGTTAAGGCACAAGCTTGGCACTTTTTTCCTGAGCTAGTCCGGATAAAAACGATATGAACAAGTTAACGAGCTTGAAGTTATAGCTGCACAAGGAAAAAGAGAAAATTGCCAAGATGGAAACGCGTAAGTGAGACGTAGTCGCAAAGGTGAAAAAAAAATGATTATCAAGCTAACTCGCCATTTTTCTTCAAGCTTCGAAACGATGATGAATTTAGCGGAAATTAAGCACTGTTGAACAAAGAGCTTATCGTAGCGAAAAGAAATCTAGAAAGAATAGTAAAATTTTAATTCTCATCAGTGTTAAAAATGCAGTTTAAATATTACTTACGAAAATTAGCTATTAAAAGTGTTTGAAAATGTTTTCGAAAATGGTGGAAATAATTTGAAGGAAGCAGAATGTTTTAAACTTTAATATTTCTTAAAAATGTGAAAAGGCTGTCGTGTAGAAACCTACTTTCCGAAATTTAAAATTATAATTTACGTGAACATTTACATTTCTTGAATGGGGCTAAAGCAGTGCAAAACAAGTAAAATATTAGAGAAATTGTAGTAAAAGACCTTTTTACTCATGACGGCAATTGCTGGTACAAACGTCTATTCGCAGTGGTGGTTAGACTCTTTATCCGTTGCTGCTCGCGAAATTCATTTCACACCATTTGCGGACCATTTCAAGCTCGCAGCGTTTACCTTAAACGTGCAAACTGCACTTTCCTAAATAAGGCTCATCTTCACTTTCTCCAATTAAAACCGAGTAGCAATGACGACTTAAGAAAAGAGCAAAAGTCAAAAGGATTTAGAGCGACAACATAAAAGTATGAAAAACATTTTAATCCTAAGCTCTTATATGCAATGTTTGCTAAAATATAACAATTGTAATTCAATTTTTAATCCAAAATTACGGTATTTTTAAATTTTATTAGTTAAAAGGAAAAAGATAATAACATTGATGTGCTAAAAAGGTAATATGCTGATTTTCAATTGAAGTCATATCACGCCAACAAATCATATTGTCTTTTTGAGTAGCAAACGAATTATTTATTATTTTATAGAACTGCAATTTTATCATTATCATTCAACGGTATATCATTATCAACGGTACTTAAGTAAAATTACTACCTTAAGTAAAATTCAATGATTTTATTTCTTAGTGTTAACATATTCCCATTAATTATATTATTCACTTTTTTAATTCCTTTTTTAAAATAATTACTATTTTATTTCTATAACTCCCAATAAGCCAATTTTTTAAAATACCCGCTTTTCCAATACAACAATCTTTACCATTCGAAATTACACAAGAAAGCCAGATAGAGCGAGAAATAGAAAAATACTCGTCAATACTTGTACCGAAGACAGAGAGGAGAAAGCATGACACGGACACCTGTCCGGTGGCTGACCCCCGCTGGCCATTTAGCGAGCTCGAGGCGAGGCTAATTAGTGGTGCCGACGACGACGAGGAGGAGGAGGAGGTCCGCGCGTCTGACGGCCCGTCCCTGTCTTTCGGCCCCAGCTGGGGACTCTCCTTGGCGTTCGCGCGGCTCGGGAATGGACATTTAACGCCCGACAACGGTATTCCCACGTTGCTCCGCGGCAGCGGTGGCGGCTCTCTTCTGGGACACTCGCCCTGCCGTTTCTTTCCTCGCGCGCTCAACTATAGTCGCACTCCCCATGCAGCCGGCGTCGAGAGTCATCTGCACAGGGGATCTGTTTTCTTTTGGGGACGTGATGAGGTGTCTAATTGTAATATAATGAGCTGTCGAGAGGCGTTACTTCGAATATGTATTTTCCTTTTGCGTGGCTTTTACTTTAGTATTTTAATTGCGGTCTTCGTGTATACAAATGTATGATTATTTTGCCGACAATCGTACACTCACAAAATTTAATCGAACTGGTGGAAGAATCCACTAAATAGCACTGGAAAATCTACTTATTATAGAGAGAGAGAAAAATTTGTTAATTTTAAGCAAACATTTATTTCAATGGTATTCATTGAATATGTTATCTTATAGTCAAAAAATTATTTTTTTGAAACTACTAAATTTATTTAGAAACAAATAAAACCATTTACTTTTAATGAAATTGTTACTAAATTCAAAGAAATATTTAATAAGTACTATTGAAGTAAATCATTTGCTTACAATTAACAAATTATTTTTCAGTGTAGAGTTAAACGTATTTATGCCTTAGATAAGTGGACCATCGATTACGATTAATTTGCTAAAATGCAAACGAATTCATCTTCGAATGAGTAGATTGTCGTCTTGGAATAAATGGACTGCATTTTAAATTCTAAATTGATTCTAAAAACACTTAGTATTAAATTTGACAAAATATTAATTACTTCTGTTATCAAATATTTATTGATCTCAGTAAAATATTGTTTGATTTTTATAAATGTAAACAAACAATCAATGTAAGTATAGTAATTGTACGTTTCAAACCCGTTTCAGTTAGGATACATTGAAGATTTAATTTTTCATTTCGCAATTTAGCACATTACAAAATGCTAAGTCATATTATCTAATTTCTGATCGGAATAAGATACTATTCTTTTTTCCCAGGGAATGGCGATTATTTTTTCACTGTATTAAAGTCACTATAAACCTTTCCATGGCCAAATTTAACACAAAAGTTACACGATAAAAGGCGAAAAACGTTTCTCGAAAAAGACAAAGTAACTTCCGAATAAAACCTCGCGGAAAAAATTACGTCCCTGAAGATAATTCGTAGGAGCGTTTAAAGGACTGGCAGCAAAAAGCTTTCCCCGCCTAATTCTTCTTGCCGTCGAAAAATCCCGTTACAGCCCCTTTCCCTCTTAACCACTGCGCCAATTTCGGGCTAATCGCCCAAGCTCTTAACAAGCGAGCTCCCTCTCGTCATAATATGAAAAATGTGTGTACATTAAAGCGTCCAGGGGTCGCCCATTATCGTTTCGCTGTACTCGTGCCGCGCGGGTCTCGTTAAAAGTCGCGCGGCCGCGGGCCCCTCCCAGTCAAAGCGAACGTAATCGCTATTTTGCGGGCCTCCCTTTTTTGATGCGCGTTAAAAAAAAAGGAAAATGGTAAGTGCGAGTGCCGGCTCAAGAAAAGAGTAGCGTCAACTCCTTCAGCCCGACGGGAGGAAAGAGAGTAAAGGAGAACGAGTCCCGGGTATATACGGTGCGTCGCTTTTGCCCCGAACCAGTGTTGCACAATTAGACGTTTTCCCCGGTGTGCCAGCGCCCGTTTCAACCGACGAGGTCACACAGTTAAACGCTCGGCGTTTTGCGCCGGCCTCCCCCCCTCCCCTCACCACCCCCTTGCCCTCGTATATTCTGTCTCCCTCGCTCGCTCCGCGTTTCTCTCCGGCAGGATGCGGCAATTACGCGCTTTGTGTACGAGTGGAAGCTCTGTGCGCGCGCCGCCGCGAGAGAGTCGCGCATTCGGGCGTGTAACTCAAGAGATAAGCGAGCGAGCGGGGCCGAGGGAACGGGCCAGTGGGGAGGAAGAGCAAAAACGGATGGAGTCAAAGTGTAGGATGGATGATAGTACGGCGCATTAAGGTTGGATTATGCTGAAATTTTGTGTTGTCGGAAGAAAGTCCAAGAGAGAAAGAGAGAGAGAGGGGGAGGGGGGGGGGGTAATGCTGACTGACAAGTTTTTCATTTATATATATTTTTCATAGACTTTATTTGAAATAATGCATTTAATAAAATCTGTTGGAATACTACAGGTAAATCTGCATTAATAAAAATGTAGTTTTGTGGATTTCTATTCTTTCTCTATATAATAGATAATATAAATAAAACTGAAGGACAATCATAATGAAAACATTAAAAGCATATATATATAATATTGAAAGACTTAACATTAGCTATCATCAGAATACATTTTCGGGAATCTCAAAATAAAAGATTAATTTATATAAAGCGGTCAACATAATGCTTTAAAAATACAAACATTATTATGGTTTAAAAAACCTTTGAATAAGCAATTAGATTGCTTTAAAGGTGACTTATAATTAATTTCAAATGTATACTATTATACTATAAATGTTTAATAGAATGCTTCACCTACGCGGATAATTATAAAATAATAAGAAAAATAGTAGAACAATTATAAATACATTTATTTTAAAGATATTTCAAAAAAAAGAATTTTGTAACTATTTTTCGTTAAGAAAATTCTTTAAAGGAATATTAAATTTACTTTAGATTTCGATTCTATCAATCTACATTTCAAATCATGATTTATTCGTAAAAGATTTTCAATGTTTAACAATGTTATGGTTATTCAACAATATATTATGAAAATCCATACATACATATTAACAGATTAGAGGAAATCTATTTCAGTCTTGAAATTTATCGATTACGGAGAATCTATTTTATTGTACTTTTTTCTTAATTAACTGTTATTTTCTAAGAGCAGTAATCTTGTTCTCCACCCACAAAGAAAATCGAACGAACAAATTAAAAAATGAATAAATGAACAAGGGAGAGCAAGTAAAAATAAAATAGGTCGGTAGTATAGTTCAACGTGTAGTCAGCTAAGAGGAAGAAAAGAGATAGAGAAAGAGTATAATCTCAAAGGATATAAAATTGTGACTAGAAGTAGACAGTCGGAGAAAGAAACTAAGCAGAGAGAGATAGAGAAATAGAGATAGAGAGAAAGAGAGAGAGAGAGAGAGAGAGAGAGAGAGAGAGAGAGAGAGAAGTTGGTTGAAAGGTACGAGAGACAAGTGTACTGGAGACAGTCGACTTAGCGATGGAGCGGCGGTATGCGAACAATCCTGTATACAAGGCTTGCGGTCGCTCGAGGGGCTACACCACCGCTGCCATTGCAGTTGCTGTGGCTGATGCACGCCTACCCACGCGCTTACGTACGTGCGCCAGCTCAGCGTCGAAAAGTAACCGTCGAAGCGGCGAGCGAGGGATCCAACCGGGGGATGGAAAATTCGCGACAGGGTCAGCTTCCGGTGCGCTCGCGCCTCTGGAAACTACGCTGCGCTTTTCAAACGTCTTCTCCATTCGAGGTCCTCACTCGAGCAATTTTGTGTAATTTACTTTTACCCGACTCTGTCTTTTCGCCCTTGGTTTTTCCTCCGCTCGGCTGCTCGATGCTATCGCTTTATTCTTTCGCTTTTTTTTTTATTGCCCGACGTTTGCATTGCTCTCTTGTTTGTATAACAAAAGAATAACTTTTAAAAGCTCTGCGCCCTCGATTTTTTTTAAAGCAATAACTTTTTGCCGTATGTTTTTTTCTGGAAATACTATAAACAAGAAGAAAAAAAAAGATTCTTTTCAACTCACTTTGTAAAGAAGTAATAACTTTTAAAAGCGCCGAGTTTTTTCGATATTTTTTTAGTGGCGGAGGAAAACAAAATCATTTTTTTACTCGCTCAAATGTATATATGGAAACTTTCAGAGATAATAATTTTTTTCAAGTTCGCCAATTTCAATTTCGCCGTTGAATTTAATTGAGCGCACACTCGCGGCACGTACAGGTAATAAGACCAATTGATGCTGCTTCACGATCCATTAAACGCGATGATTAGAGTATAATTATTCTCGTCTCCGTTGAATCTGATCGCAACCTTCGAATCCTCGTCACTCGCGTGCATCCCTCCACCCTGTCGCTCTCTTTTTCCATTATCTTCCTTCACTCCGCTCGATCGAGCGTCCTTCTTCCCTTTCGCGGTTGCGTGCGTCGTCACGCGGCAACGTACCGGACCTCGCCTTCCATTTCTCCCCTTTTCCCTTTTTGGCCCGCAGACTCCGCAGGTCTCTCTCCCCGCTGAAACGAAGGCTACGTGCGCTAAGGAAAGGAGCGATTTGCCGGCGGTGCTTTTTATTGCGTTCGCTCCCGTGACTCCTTTCTCTCTGCACTGTCGCTTTTCAGGGCGCGCCTCTCTTTTTGACGATTGATCGAGCCTTTGCCGGGGCAAAATTTCTCAAGACCCGTCGGCGCTTCCGTCTCCTTTCGTCTTGCGTCTTCTTCTTTTCTTTTTTTTTCCTGCGCGGCGCGTTGTCTCGTATATATGGTGAGGTTGAAAGCGCGCGCAGGTTCCACACTTTCGTGGCGCGCGGACGTGAGGCAAATTTTTTTGCGGCGGACCTGTTTTCAAGAGCGGACGGCGATTTCTTACACTCGGGTTTGAGAAAATTTGTCTTTGATAGAGTTTCTCCGGCTCTCCTCGCGTCTCCTTCTTCTTTCGTTTTTTTTTGTTCCATATTTTTTTTTGCTCTCTTTTATTCCCGTCATTTTTCGATTTATAGGCGGCGTGAATCCTGAGATGTTGCGCGTAGGGTGTGGTCACTGTTGCGATATAGAAATCGCTGATAATCAAATCTGTGGGTTATACTCAGGGATATCATTTTTATAGAGGTTTTATTTCGTTCTTAGTTTTAGTGTCTGTTTTATTTATTTTTCAGTTTTATTTTTAACCTTTTATAGCGTTATTCTTTATCCGTTGAATTTTCTTGATTTTTTTTAATTCTTGTCATGCGTTTTTTAATTATTACGGATTTTGAAAAATACTGTATTTAACGTGTTAACAGATTATACTATTTTAAACTTTTTAAATTAAACTTTTATTTTTAAAAGAGTTTGAAAGTTTTAAATGGCTTTTTATGCGGTTAAACTTTTTAGTAAGGATGAACTTGATAAAATGTCTAATTAGGGTGAAATTTCATGAGAATTTTAAATATTTAGCGAAGCTGCTAAAACTTCAGCTGTCTGTCGATATTTTTCTCCGTCTTTGAACTACTGATTATTGTTTGACGGTTTATTGATTCCTTTGATGCTCGTACCGTGGAGCTCAAGAACTGACCAACGTTTGTTTTGCCAATAATACTTCTTGTCTGCTCCTTTGTAACCAAGCGGAAATACAAAAAGAGGAACTTCAAAGGAAAACCGTTCCTAAGATATGCCTACTTTTATTACAGATATTTTTATTATTGCCTATCTCACACGAGCATATATAACTTTATTGAAAATCCGCAATTTCTGATCTACCAAATCTCTTTCTTTTTTACGCACTTTTGTACAAAACGTTTTCAATTTTTTTTTCGTTATATCGAAACGTATGGGGATCCTTACATTTCAAAATTGAAATAAATATATACAGGTCTGGTTACAATATAAACAAAAATAAACTAAAAAATGTATCAATTAATATTACTTTTAAAAGATTGTGATTCATTAGATTAATTCATATCAAGTATTTGTTCTCGCGTACTTACAACTGAAAACAAAAAAATGGTTTATCTATTTTTAGCATTAACCGTAAATCTCACAATTTCGTATCTTCCCTAATGGAAAAATTGTGCATAAATTTTGTAGAAAATTTTTGTGCAAAGTTTCCTCACAATTTGCAGAGAATTTTTTTAGTAGAATTTCTGCAAATTTCTAAAAAAATCTTAAGAAAAAAACTTTTACATACACGTTCTGTACTAGTCGCGAAGAAATCGATACAAAAATTCCGTATACCGTTTCTGCATAATTTTTTCTCAGCAGTCACAACTCTCCAGAAAACTTTTACGTACACTTCCCGTAAAATTCATGAAAAAAATCGGTACAAATTCCGCATAAAAAATTTCTGCATAATCTTCCGCAAGGGTCGAATACTTTTTTAAACTTCTACAGCGCGAAGCCGTCACGACTCCGGGCACGTAGCAATTATCTTGTCTCACGTAGCTCAAAGAAATTTTCGCAAAGTGGGAGGAGAGAGAGGGAGGGAGGGAAGTTCTTCCTTTACATAAAGCGAAGACGACGGCCGGCGGACGGACAGGTCTCTTCCTCTCGAAAAATGAAACTCTTCCACATCATTAATTTCGAACGTGTCCCGCGGGACAATTTAAGGCGGTCGCGATGTTTTACGCGGGGCCAACGCGCTCCTTCATCAATCACCCCGAATTGTCTCGGATCGACACCCGGGCCGTAGGAGAGGTAATTTATTCTCCGGCTTGTATAGCGACACGCGTCAAAAGACGCAGACGCGCCTCGCGCTTAATCGACCCCCGCGCCAGCCGAGCGTACCATTGTTCTAGGGGATTTTCGCGCGCGGCGCCGCTCGCGGAATCGCTATTGACGCGCCCCCCGCGGAGACGTTTCGCTCCCTGGCCTCGCCCTCGGAATAAGTTTTTCTTTTTTCCACGCGAGCCTCGTAAAAGATGAATGTCGAGTCGGGGATACAATGGAAAACGAGAAAGCACGAAGTTAGAAGCGAAGGAGAGTATACGAATAAAGTGTAATTAATGATTTTATTCGAATGCGTACATGCGGAGAATGTATATGATGTTTAATGGGATGGCTTTGATTTTCCTTTTACGATGTTTTTTACGGTGAGTTGCGCGATGATTAATGTACAATTCGAACGTTGTTGAAAAAATTCAGCATCGTAATTGACTGATTATATAATAACATAGACAAATATGGAACGCTGGCCTAGGTAGTCAATAAACATTATTGACAGTTCTAAGAGGTCAAATGTTAGTCGATTGAGCAATTGACATGTGTATTTATTGTATATTTACTGTTTAATTACATTCACAAACATTGATTTCTAATGAGAAAAATAGCAAAAATTAAAATTCCACATTAATGACCTATGGTTTATAAGAAATTTAAATTTCGCGCGCTGTAAAGTGCGTTTTCTCTTTCATGTAAAACGAATTGTAATTTTCTAAAAGTGATTCATGAGATTACAATGTAACAGAGTGCATACACAAATCATTATGCATTAAAGAAAAATAGTTTCTCATAAAGTAACAGTTTTGTTATTTTGAAAGCTCAGACCGATCTTTTATAAGATATTGTCATTCTGGTAGAGAGTAATATTTAAAATGATTTATTCGCTATTTTGTAGAAAATAATATTGTTAAGTGACAATATTTTTAAAGCAGGCTGGAGTAATAAATTGTTTGGAAGTACTTAAAAGTGTATTTTTAATTTGTGTTACAGGACTCTTACGACTGCAGCGAATTTATCAAGGACTGAAGCCAGGAAATGACACTTTCCAGATTGAAACTGTTAAGAGGATACAAAATGGGTCCGAGGCTCTTGACTTTTTGCGCAGCCTTGAAGAACATAGTCGGTGAGATAAAAATAATATGTTAAATTAGTCACATTTTCAACAATGATCTTTCACTCTTTTCTTTGTAAAACGCGAATAACTTTTTTCCCTAAATGTCTTATTTTATTTATTTACATAAATAATTTACTATGGTTTGTTTTATTAAATCTGATAAATGGGTGTTACCCCTAAACAATCAATGCATTTTACAAACAAGTATAAGTATAATAAATAAGTCATAAATAAAGTTAAGGAAATTTTAATAAAATTGATGCATCTAAATTATTACAAATTGTAAATCAATATTAAGTTAGTTCTAATTCCTAATTAATATACGAACATCGTTAAATATGCGAAGAGATACAAAAGCACTGAAATGTTTAAAAAATAAAACCAAACGCAAAATTAGCGAAATGCCATTTAAATTTATAAAACTAGATTCGCGACCACTTCAAGCAATTTAATTCGCCAGGCTCCCCGAATAAGTGAAGCGGAAATCTCGTTATTTCCGCACAACATTAGTTTTGCATGCGAAATTCCCGCGCGATCGACTCCACTATTCCGAGCATATTTCGAAATCACAGGAAAAAATACCGCGGTCTACTGCATTAAAAGGAACAAAAAAAAAAACCACACACACACACACATAAAGTCATCCATCGAAAAGCACTCACGACCCCTCGCGTACTCGACGAGCGCATTTTTCATCCAGCAACTAGCCTCTCTCCCTCCCCCTGCGGGTGCACTCGTTGCGGTAAATGCGTTTATGCGCGCGCAGTATAGATTCATCGAATGCAAATGCTGCGCGGTTAATCAGCAGTGAGTTCAAGCATTTCGGCTTTCGAGGCGGCGGTGCGGGGTGGGGAAGGTCAGGGGATCGAAGCCGAAGCTCCTGCGGCATTACTAGCCTATCGATGATACCGCTTAGTGATTACCGTCGCAGCTGAGATTACTGTTTACACGCGGCCCGCGCGCCCGACGCGTATATCAGTTGATTCGATACTCGATACAGCAATTAAACGCCGCCATTCCTCGAAAGGGCTCACCACGCGCCGCCCCCCATAAAACTCCCCCGGCACCCTGTCCCTCCAATGTACACCTGTACTCTTTCGCCGAGCGCGCTGCCCAATGGCGCAATAACGCATTTTCAACGGCTGACCGAATGGCGCGCACTGCTGGCTCTTCACTGTGCAGCGCATGAATGACGCCAGTGGGCTTTTTGTATGTGCATGCGCGGGACGCGGGAGTTAATATTTGATTTTGAATGAATTCCTAGGATTCAATGGGACATTTGCGGCAGGCGCGCGAATAGTGTTGATAAAATTACGCGAGTACCGTCGAGAATGAACAAACAATTCGGCCCGCCGGTTTGCGTTTTAGCGCGGAGGAGTGGCTAGAAACATTCATTGAATATTCGACGCGTATAAAGTATTAAGGGGAATGATGTGTGTACTTTGAATAATATTCTAACGTTTTGCCGCTCGCAATGCGTGTGGGAGTTTATATTCAAATATTCGTATGATTCGGAGAGAAATTTCTTTTCCATCTTAAACAAAAAAAGTAAATAAAAGAGGTTTGGTGATGGAAAAAGTATTTTTAAAGGGATTTGATTGGTTAAGGGATAGTCGACAGTCGATATCAGAGCGGAAACGCATCAACGGCCCCTTACCGGGACATACTGGCAATGCGCCTAGGCCTAGCGGCCCTTTGCGCTTAGCGATTAAGGGATGTATGATGCTAAAGTTCAAAACGTCTTGATGTGTATATAATATTTAACCTTGATTAATCAAGAACAAAAATTCTTCATATTGCTTGAATATAATTCTCATTAATTAGCATAACGGAATAAGCATAAAACATAGATAATAAAAAATAAATTATAAAACATAGATATATATGAAAACAACGATTATTTTAACTCTTTGCTCTCCATAATACGTCATTCGCGACTTCGAGTTAGATCGACGATAAATTACTTTTTGTGCGTTGAGAGGAAGAGAAAAAGAAAGTAAGAAAAAAATTATTTTTACCTCGATATACTTGACGCGTATGAGAGAGGTAACATTTTATTGTAAAAGGAAAATCGATCAAAATTTAAGCTCGAAACTTTGAAAGATCGTACGATTTTTATACGCTTCAAACTTTTTATGCCTTGCAAGCTTTAAAATTTCCCCGGTAACTACAAAAGTTCGAACGCTATCAACTTTTCTTAAAACGTCATTTTTTTTCTTATCTACAAATAAAATTGTTTTCATACTCTTTGCACTCAGCGTATTTTTATTTCTCCAGGTGGAGTAACAAATATGTCGTGCTCGACTGCCCAACGGAAATGGCGAAAGAAATTGTTGTCAGTCACGTAAGGGATATCTCTTTGGGACGGAGAACTTATCATTACTTGCTCAGTGGTCTCGTAAGTACAACCATTCCGCTTCATGCGTAACCCACTAACAACACTGATAAATATGCTCCGTTGCGTTTGACGGTACTAAATTTGATCGACTCGTAGAATAATTCGATCGAATATTAATTTTATTTTTTTTTATAAGAGTAAACTGAACAACTGTAGAAACTGTTGAAACTACTAAAAAGTACTAATGAACCACTTAGTGCCAGTAGTAAATTTGTAACTACTGTCTGTGTTTACGAAAGTGCTACTAAGTAGTCCTCTAGTTGTTCTTCAGTAGTTAGTCACCCTTATTAAATGTTTTTATATCAAATAAATTTGTTATTCGTCATAAAATTATATTTAATCTTTATCAGGAGAATTGCAAATGTACAATTTAAATTACACGACTCATCAGTAGTCCATTAACAGTGTATGCAATCATTTTATAAACAATTCTTTTTATCAGTCGCTTCTTTCTGTAAGAGTAAAACACTGCTAAATTCATCAACAGAGTTAATCATATTGTATTTAAGAATTAAAAAATAAATTTAAAATTTAAGTTTAATAAAAAGACTGACGGTAAGTTCTTTATAAAAAATAGAGTGATGGTTTACAGTAAGAAACGAATGCTTTTTTCCTAGGTTTTCGTTTTAATGAAAAAGCATAACTCGTGATTTTTAAAACACGCCTGAATCCGCGAATTTTTTTTCCTAGACTGCTGTGTTCTTATTTCGCTCGCGGCATACTCGTTTGCTTTTTTAATAGTTCTAAATAGAAAAATGAAAAACATTTTTACCCAAAACCATAAAAATAAAATTAGATTACGATGCTCTCCACTAGAAATCAACTTTCTTTTTTTTTTTTTTAATTAAAAATAAATAATTGCGTAGTCTTGAACAACTATTTATTAGATTCTTATTTATTTTATTTCGAATGCACACAAAAAGAAGGGAACCAGCGCCAAAAACATTCAAATCTTCGGGAGAAGCATGTTTCAATAAGCCACGGTCTTCTCTTCTCCTTTTTTCAATCTTTTTTTTTAACGATTGATGCTAACCCGCTTAGCGTGACATCGCGCGTGCCCAAGTGATTCAATAGCTGGCTCTTGCAGCGGCACTATACAGTATATATAAGCGGCACAGTGAAGACGAAAAAAAAGGTTTCAAAAGTAAAAAGTTGAAAAGAGGAGAGAAGACAGAGAGGACACGGTGAAACCGGCAGTAAAAGTGGAATCGAATCAAAGCAGTGGGGTCATTAGATATTGTTAAAGAGATAAAGAATCGACGATAGTGCATTTTTCGAGACCCAAGGGAATCCCGTGCGGGTCCGGCAAACGAAGAGAAAGAGAGAGAGCAAAAGAGATCGTAAAAGGGTCATTGTAGCGGAGAAGCTAACGACCTCGGTTTTATGCTTTAATTAATCATTTTTTGCCGTTGGTTTCATCCTCCTTTTTTATTCTTATCAGACGATCGTTGGATCTACAAAGGCTTTAATTTTTCCAGAGCAATAATTGGATAACAATCGATGTGATTTCCGATGAAGTTTATACTTCGTGTACGACTTGGCTCCTTTAATTAACTTTGGCTTTCGTGAATTTTCTTTTTTGTTAATTTTCGAAGTAAATTTTTTATTTTATAAATGCTCAAGTAATTTTTTAAAGTAGAATTTCTTAAGCACTTGGCAACTTGCCCATACATTTTCGAATAGAAACACATTTCCTAAGTTTCTTTTTGATTATTTTCAAACATTGAAATAAAATAAACATTTATTTTTTTTTAATAAAATCCCTTGGTTGAATTAAAGTAAATATAATGTCGAATACAAATGATAGTTAAAACAAATTGAATATTAAAATACATTTATATTTTTTGAGGATATTAATTGTTCATAAATTTTATTCTTCACTATGAATATTCCTTTGCTAACTTAATTCTGATCTCACTTTATTATTCTCATTCAATTTCCATGCTTTCGATCATTTCATTAAGAACTTTTAAAAGTCCAGAGTAATTCAATATTTAATCAGAACACAGATACTCTTTTAGCCATTTGTTGTTAATTCGACCTGTATTAATAAATATCACTTTTACGAATATTACTCGAACGAAACTTTTTGAAGATTTTTTTCAATCATTCAGAATGTTTGCTGAACTTAAATTTACAGGAGCCGAGTTAATACACTTTGCATAACAAATTCCAAGTGCTTATCTGAGATTACGGTCGAAGCCAGGGAGGTAAACAAGTAAAATACAAAAACTATTATTTTATTTTAGTTTTTTTCGAAAAACATTGTTAAAATGAATACAAAGAAATGAGTTTCCACTTATCACTGAGCACTGAAATAATAGTAAATTAACTAAATATTTCTTTATAGATTTCTCAAGTAAATGATATCTATGAAGGTACTTAAGTAATTTAACACTTTTTTTTTAATAAATAAAAATAATCTATTTTATGATAATAATCGTGCCATTTTTAAAAAATTATTTGTATCTTCGCTATGTCACATTCGATTGTAGGAAGCGGATCGCGCAAGTAGAAACAGCCGTGTGCGGTCAGACGCATTTTTATTAATATATAAAACCGTATTGAACGTTTAAATAAGCAAACAATATTTTGTTATTTTTTGAAAAATAGTAAAAATGTGTCGCATTTTTAGAGAAAAAGAAAACAAAGTAACTATAAAATATTCGAGAGCATAAATGGGACATATAAACACATGCACACACTTAGATACAGACTTATTCATCATCCGGCGCGCTTAGCTATTATGCGACAGCCCCTCTATCACGTCAAAAAGACCGCGCCATCGCGGAAACCTCACATATCCGAGTCTAAAGAGCACAGCAGGAATAGGAAAGAGACAGTATGCCTATGAGAATGCGTGGCACTAAAGTTTGTTCGGCATTTCCTTGTCGGCTTGGACTTAATCAGATAATGGACGACCGCTGGGAGAGCGAGGTGATCGAGTACGGTGCCATCAACATCACCGGGTTCCGCATCGTGGACGGCAACCGACGCCACGTCAAGGAGTTCCTGGATCGCTGGCGCCAGCTCGACCCCGACAAGTTCCCGGGCGCCGGGCGCGATTCCATTTCCGTAAGTACCCGCCCGCTCTACCCACGACGAGTGAGAGTGAGACCGAGATAGAAAGAGAGAGAGGGAGAGAGAGTGAGAGAAACAATGAGAGGGAAAAAGTGAAAGACTCGGAGAGAGAGAGAGAGATGATGAAAGGAAAAATGTGAAAGAGTGAGAGAGAGAACAATAGTAAAAGTGAGTGAGAGACAGAGAGAGAGAGAGAGGGGGGGGGGAGGGAGGGAGAGAGAGTGGGTTGTCACGTTTTCACGGCGCGTGACAGCGTCAAAACTGCGGGTCGGCCGAGAAATCGGAAAAACGGAATACGCGCCGCGGTTTTGCCGACGGAAGATAACATCTTCATTGTTCGATGCTTTTGTGGTTACACGAAGCATGGTACTGGTTTTTTTTTGTCGCGCGGTATTTTACTTTCGGTCGGACAAGTGTTTTTACCTCGCGGCATGTCAGGCGACTTGTAAATATGCAGTTGGGTGATGTATTTTGGCAAAATTTACTGGCTCTTGTTTTACCGGAAAAAGTTTAGGTTTCTTCTTTTTTTTACGAAAAGAAGAAGATAAAATGAAGGCTTGTAAAAAGGCTACTGCGACTGTAGCACTGGAAAGTTCTGTTTGAAATTGATGTTCGAAAATATACTTGGCATTTACAAGATACAAAATCAAGGCAAACTTTCACTTCGATATTTAAAGCCATTTTTAACTTCGGAACTTTATGTGACATGTGAATAATTTAAAGTGGCATTTCATTTAACGCTATAAAATTGTAGCAAAGAAAGGGACTCTGGAATTCTCTTTTTAAAAAATTAATTTAGATTAACATATTCTAAAGAATTTCATGAAGTATTATATTTAATATTTAACTTGGAATAATCCAAAAAAATTAAGTTATTATTTATTTTTGCATTAACAAGTGAATTAAATTCTCATATTTTTTAAAAAAATGTTCAGTAATGCTAACATGTATTTTCAATTTTAGTAATAAAGAGTATAATGCTTCAATGAGTATTCTAATAGCACAAAATTTGTTTAATTTATTAAACACTCAATAATATCGAAATCCAAAGAGCTGATAATCAATTAATAAATTATTTGATTTATTACTCATTAACCAATTAAAATAAATTTAATAGCAAGAGAAGCTGGCGGCAATATTTTTAATCACCCAAATTCCCATTAAATCCCAAAATTAATCCTCCATTCAGAAATTCTCTTTTAATACAGAGTCCTCAAAGTCATCTTTCATACATTACCTAATGCCATAAATTTAAAGCTCGAAATGCAGTCGAAAAGTTTTCGGTCTCCTCGAACTCACCCCTGCCGCGCGCCATGACCATTCAGAATCATTTCCCGTCATACAGACGATCGAATAGAATGACACTGAAAAGCTCGGCGTTATCGTTCGACCGTCCTCGTACGTTGACGGCGCATACCACCCAACGTGGAGGGGAGGGGATGCGTCCAGCCGG
Source organism: Sycophila sp. Sp_5 (assembly GCA_018906775.1). NCBI lineage: Eukaryota > Metazoa > Arthropoda > Insecta > Hymenoptera > Eurytomidae > Sycophila > Sycophila sp. Sp_5. Next base: position 1,124,099 of record JACCID010000058.1, read on the forward strand.
AGCCGCAGCGCGGGGGTATAAAGCGAATCGCTTGTCTTTTCGCGAATGGTCTATGAAAATTTAGCTGGCGGTCTGAAACAGGCATATAAACCCATTCGAGGGGAGGGGGTGAAGTCGCGTCTCTCCGCGCACATCGTAAGCTTACATTATCGCGCGCCCCAGCGAACTTTTTTACGCGCCAACAGCCGAGAGTCGTCGGAGTTTTTTTTTTTTTTGACCCACCGAGAGGTTTTAAGCGCTCGTCGGCGTTAGTCATGGGGCGAAACTCGCGGTACTGCGAAACAGGCTTGGCTTTTAAATTTCCGGCGATTCAGCCGAGAATTTTTATTTGCCGTCGTGATTTTGAATGTTCCTCGCGTGTGTCCCATTGTTTTAATTTTCGGCCATTCTTTTGACGACTCCTTCCGAACGTTATGGACTTCGATTGTCGGAAAAATTATTTTTTTCGCACTTTTTTCCGACTAGAGGCTGTTAGTTCGATCGTCGAGTGATATTGTTTGTTTCTTAATTTGTTTTATTTTCGCTTTAATTTTTTTATTTCGGTTAATTATGACGGAATTCGACTGTCACAAAATTCTCTGGGTACATATTTATGATTTTTAATTGTTAATATTCAGGCCCAAGCAGCTTTAATATATGACGCCACCTTCGTGCTGGTCGAGGGATTCAACAAGTTCGTCAAAAAGAAAATTGAAAAGGTCAATCAGCGACGAGCAGGAGGAGCATCTGTGAGTGGCTTACAACCGAATGCCACATTGGATTGCAATAAGTACAACGGATCAGTCGCTAAGTGGGAAATGGGCGAAAAAGTAGCCCGATCTCTACGCAAGGTACTCATAATTTAAAACAAATATTCTTTCAATCAGATAAATTTAGTAAATTCTTTGTCTAAAATAAAGAGAATTATTTTTTTCGAAATTCTGATTAGTTTGTGTATGCTATAAATTGCAAAATCAGCATCCTTTATAAACCATTAAAGTAGGTAATTTATAAAATCTATAGATAAAACTATGAACAGAATTCATCAATCACAGATTACTTTAGTATTTTGATTCCTATTAATATCATCAGTTCGTACGTATTACTTCGAAATTATCATAAGCGGATTGTGAAAGTAGATACAGCCGGGTACGGTCAGACACGCGCTTGCGCCACAGATAACACATTAAATCGTACCGATCCTCTAGATAAACAAACAATATTTTGTTATCGGTTGAAAAATAGTAAAAACGAGGAAAGGTTTTTCTTCTCACAAAGATGCTTCAATCGAAAACACGCGTTTCTTGAGAGAAAAGATAGTCCGGGCGGATGATGCGCGCAGCCCGGGCCGGCGTATGTATGCACAATGTGCTATGAAATAAACATACGCACGGGCGAGGTAACTCCTGAAAGGATACTGATTTATGCAGGAAGATTGAGGTATTGCTTGGCCTTTTCGCAAAATTTGATTTTCAGCCTGACAGTAGAAACTCGACGCACGGAAACTTCGCTACATGGCTGCGCGCTTGCCGTGCAAAACTGTTTCTTTTTGTCAGTAAGTGGGAGGGCCAAGAGGGGGCGGGGGTTAGAGAGACGCGAAGCGACGGAAGAAGGGGGGGAGGAGGCAGAGAAAAATTTTAGTTCCGAGAAAAACTTTTCAATCGAAGCCGAGCACAATCGAAACGGAAACGTTCCGCCGTCGGGGAGGCTCTATACCGTGACGCTTTTTCTTCTTCAATTTGTGAATTTTCGCTCGAAAACAATGCACGTCGAATATTGGGCAGGCTTTCTTCTTTTGTGCAAGTACACGAGCTCGGAAATTGATTCGATTGAAAATAAGCGAGCGTTACTTTTTTCGACAGGGCGCCTCCCATTCGCTCTCCGCTCAGTGCTCGCACCCATTTTTTTGCGCCCTCTTAATTGAAAAAGTAGCCTAACTTGATTTCACTCTGCCGCGCCTGTAGGAATAGTTCTTGATTTTTATGCTGACTACGGCAAAGTTCCGCTAGTTTTAAAATATTTGAACGAAAAACTTCTATATTAACTTTGTTACCGAAACTTTATAATGGCAACTTTTAATTTGCGCCCTTTCTTTGACCAAAAAGCGCGTTAAAATTAAAATACAGAAACATTCATGGTGCCTTAACTTTCTGGTGATCAGTCGGGTTTTAATCCTTTAAACACTAAAAAAATAAATGTTTTCAAAAATAAGTGAAAATTTGAATTTGGAACTGGAATTTTCTATGAATATTTGCATTCCCTAATTGAAAATTGAGCAGCGATATATAATCACTGTCAATTTTTAATGAAAAACTTTTTCAAGTATAAATTTTTAAAACTTATAATTATTAAATAAAATAACTTTCAAATTTTAGATTCATCTTTGGGATACAATTTTCTGTACCACAATTTATCTTATTTTCACCTTAATTTATGGTCATTTCTATCACATTTACTACAATTTTCGATAATATTTAATCTTATAAATGTACTGTAAAAGAAATTTATCTTTGTTTTTTTTTTTAATTATGCGTTTTTTTAAAACCATATTCATAGTAAATGTTTACTTATTCGCCACGAATATATATTTCATTCAGATTAAATAATTTCTAATTGGTCCCTTCAAATCCCCTCCTCTTGCGAGCATCCAAAAATATTTTTCATTCTTTCATTTTTGAAATCAGCACTATCGACAAAGCGGAAAAAAGAAGAAAATAATGGAGAAGAATGCATTTCACAGTAGCATCCCCTTAGCGGAGTCAACGAGCTACTTAACAAACGTAACGAGGGAAGGGGGTCGACGCCTCGGTTCCCTAAGAAAATGATTTTTGCCCTCGGTGCGGGGAAATGCCGCATGCCGCCGCCGGCTGCGGCTCTCTTTTTGTTTCGCGGGGAAAGTACACGACGCGCCGGATATATACCGAATGCGACGTCTGCGGCTGACACTAATTGGCGTTTCTTCTGCACCGTCGGAATTTCACTCCCTCGCAACCTCACCCCTTCTCACCCCTCGCCGGGGCTTTACGCGCGCTCGTATATTCTCGACTCGTGCTTGGAAGAATTTCTCTGCAAAGTGAGGTTTGTCGAGATTTAAAAAAATTTTTTTTGGAGAGAATCGACGCGTGTCACAGGCAGAAGCTACGTTTCATGGAATTGCCTCACGCATTTGCAGGGATATGTGGGAAATAGATAAATTTTAAAAAACGCTACCCGCGACTTCGGATAATCAGGAATCAGTTTTGACTTGTAACAAAGAAAATACTAAAAATTTATTATTTTAATGGGACGACCTACTTGATCATGCATATAAAGGAAAATTGATATCCTGTTAAATAATTTTTGTTATACTGCTTTTCAGCAGCAGTTTAAGAGCACTGGGTAAAAAATTTTTTTTACTAAAAATAAAAAACATAGCCTTTTTTCTCAGTGTTTCTATACACCTAAGAAATCATGAAAATTGTTCAGTTAGCACGTCGACAGAAAATCATTTGGGCGCCGTACTTTTTATATTTTTAAAGATCGAGTGGCATCGTTTAATACTGGCAAGTACAGTGCATTGCAATAAACTATTTCATCCGAAGGAAGAAAATAGTTTTTGAGATTGCTCCAAAGAAAGCTAACATAAAACTGAAAGTGTCACATTAAATCTTGGCAGTTTTATTTTCCGACGTAATTCATCGATTTAACCTAATAAAATGTTAACCGTACGTGAAATGATGCTGGAGTAGAAATGTTAAATAAAAAAAAAAGGAGGCAGTAGGAAGTGGCCTTTAAAAGGGAAGAACGGAAAACCTTTTTATAGTAGAAGTGTCGATACTACGAATCCGGCTCGTAACAACAAGAAAAATCGAGCGCGACGTTTCGTCTCTTCTATTGAACTACTTCAAGGTGATCTTTCCTTCGATTTTAGGTGGAAATAGAGGGGCTCACTGGTCAAATTAAATTCAACGAGGAGGGCCGGCGCTTCAATTACACCATCGATGTCGTTGAGATGACAGTCAATAGCGCACCTGTGAAGGTATTTATTTACCTTCTTTTTATTTTCGGATGTGCCATGTTGTGATTACTTTGAGTGGATTCTTTTGTCTACATGGGGACTATTTCTATTACTTTCTCGAAGGTCGCCGAATGGAAAGACACAACTGGATACCAAGGCGTTCCGACCAAACGCGATCGACATCCCAAATCCGAAATTTTGAGAAATAAAACCTATATCGTCACTACTATTGTGGTAAGAAATTTTAGAAATTAAAAAAATATATAATTTTTCATTTATTATACGGTTATACGAACAAATAGTCCTTCCAAAATATAAATTTGTTAAAAATTTACGTATCATATTAAAATAAATCAAGCAATATAAAAAGTACGTCAAAAAATTGATTGAGGATATGAATTCCGAAAATTAGATTTCGAAATTGTTTATTTTTTACATATTTTTTATTCTTATATTTAATATTTTAATATTTTAATATTTAATATTTTAGTATTCTATTTACTACATCTAATCTCACTTTTTATTGTATTATAGGAAGAACCGTACATTATGGAAAAAAGATTTGAGAACGGTAAGCCACCTGATAAAATGAAGGATCGGTACGAAGGTTACTGCAGAGATTTGGCTGACCTCATTACGAAGAAATTAAACATCAGTTGTAAGTTTCTGTAACGCATAGTATTATCACGCATTTTTAGACAGACATAAACTTTAAAGTTATACGAAACTTTCGAATGAAGTTTTCAGATGCTATATCATTTTTCTCGATTAAATTTAAATACTTTCATTTTTCACAAGATTATTACATCGAATAAACTCAATAATATCGCTTATGAGACTTACCCTTACAAATTGACGTGAACCTATGAAAATAAAATATTTCATTTGATTCGCGTAATTCACTTTTTTAAAAGTTCATATTATACCGTTTCCATAATCCGCTTCTCTCATCTGTACATATCGGATAGAGCGCACACATATATATAATACTTCCGCTTTTTACAGGGGACCTGCAGATCGTGAAGGACGGAAAATATGGCTCGGAAAATCCGTCTGTGCCGGGGGGCTGGGACGGAATGGTCGGCGAACTGATCAGAAAGGTAATTCATATGGAGAATAACGATGCGTGATGCCTCTCGCCCCTTCCGCGCACTTCGGCAATCTTCGTATCATAAATTAATGAAGCAAGATCGCTTCTCTTCCGCGCCCCCTCTCGCTGCACCTTAAATAAAATACGAGCTAGAACCGACTTGTAAAAATGATGGGGTGGAGTATTATTTTTATTTGTTCCTCGAGGAGGGAAATAACAAAAATTATGTTTATAAAAGCTGGTTTGGAGATCCAGATTACGTAAATGCGCGGGGATTTAGGTGCGCTCGTGAGAGAGGGGAAATAAACTTGCAGGCTCCCGAATGATCAGTGTACCATAATATTTTTTAATAGCCACAATTTGTTCTTAGTGTTTTTATTTCCGTAGAATACTTAATATTTTTCTACAGAGTTTACGTTGCGTAAAACTGATTTAGTCTATTTTATACTGGGAGAAGAAACTAATTGAAATGAAAGTGGTATAATAATAATATCAGACTACAAATATTAGATGCGCACATTTACTTGCATAAGCTCAAAGTCAATTTAAAGTCCTATAAAACCTACTGATAGATATATATAGATGTTTCTTTTCAATTCAGTATAATTTAAATTTTAACTCGAAAAAATATATACAAAATATTGTCATTGTAAAATGATCATGTTTTTAATAGATCTACTTAGATGATAAAGTATGAAAAACCCAATTAAATTTGACAAATGTATAAAAAAATGTTTTATATAACATAGGGAGTTATATACGAATAGGGAATTAGGAATTTGAAGAGACTCTGCAATAAGTAGGCTTTAAAGGGGTCCTAGTCGTAAATGTAGATAAAAATAGACATACCTACTAAAATATAGTAATTTTAAAATATTTTAATAGTAAAGTACTTGACACACGTTGAATGTAGATTTTTTTATTTAAAAATCGTATAAGTGGCAATCAATTACACACTCGTACAATTGAATTAAACATTTTATTCTTTCAATGTACATATTTGAATTATTACGAATATTTATCTAACAGTAATGGACGCATTAGCATGTTATATTCGTAACAAACAAGAATTAATTCAGAATATAGATGCATGAGAATAGCAAGGCTTAATTATTCACATTGCACTAGCTGAAGCTGCGGAAGGCTGTAAAATTTAACGGTATTAAACAAAAAAAGTCTTAGTAGCTGTTTAATTATTCCTAAGTGGAATAACATAAAATGAGAAAATTTTAACCTTACGTTTGAATAATGTATGTACACGCTCAATTGATGCAATACGAATTCGGATTAAAAGAAGTTTATCTGTATTTTGTGTCGTTCACTTCCCTAATGAGCTTAGATACAGATTATTGGAAATCCGAAATTTGAATATCTAGCATTAAAGAGGACAGTTTGCTGAATTCTGCAGGTCGTAATCTTACATTATCAGAAATCCTGAAATTTGAATCAGTAGCCATTTTCGAACCTTCCGGCGAACGGACATCAATATTATCTTAGATTTAAATAATCGACTGATCGCTAAATGTAACCCTCGGTTATCGTATTTCTAATTTACAGTTGACCCATCAAATGATTTTTAAATGAACTTGTGCTTATTTTTAGAAGCTTTCAATAAAAATTCGAGATTTATTGAATAACATTAATTACATAATAAATACTATACATACATATATAGTATATTTGGATGCCTTTAATATTTTAGTACTAATATTTAGTAAGTAATTCATGTACATATGTATTAATTAATAACATTAAATTTGAATTAAATTACACCGTTAAATAATAAATTTATGTATTATAATATAGATCAAATTAACGAATTTGAATATCGTGTGATTACCCCAAATAAAAAGTAAAATTTAAATTTGTGAAATTCGCAAATAAACGCGTACTTTCGAGAATGTGATTATTGCGTGAATAAAATAAGGGGAAAATTAATTGCGACATCACGTGGGAGGCTGCAGAGGCCAGGCCCTAGAGTTGATTATTGATCTTGGGCAACTGTTAAAGGTTCGACCAGGCGGCGATGAACAGCTGCTTTATCCGAGGATCCCTGACAAAATTCACGTTTTTCTCGGCAGAGGTCTCGAGCTTGCAAGCTTTCGATCTGGTCGATAGTAAGCCCATCTGTCGGTTTAATGAGAAACTGTGATACAACTTCGATCTATTAACATGATAATTAAAACTTTCTTCTTTACTTGTCCACGGTTATTTACCATTTGCCAATTGATTTGTAACTTTCCGAGGAAAAAAGGGTTGCTTTTATTTCACCTACAGCTTCGTAAATAATATGCGTATACCATATAATTTTTTAATTTTTTTTGTAGCTATATATGTAAGGATAAATTTAAGGATAAATGAAAGTAAGGAAACTGATAAGATTATCAGTTAAGAATAGATTCTCTAATATGATTTTCTTATACTTGATAATCTTGTTTCTCAGCAAGCGGATATCGCCATCGCGCCAATGACTATCACGTCCGAGCGTGAGAGAGTAATTGACTTCAGTAAACCCTTTATGTCTTTGGGCATCAGCATCATGATTAAGAAGCCCGTCAAGCAGAATCCCGGCGTTTTTAGTTTTCTTAATCCACTGAGCAAGGAGATCTGGGTTTGCGTCATCTTTTCTTACATTGGAGTATCAATAGTGCTTTTCATTGTTTCAAGGTATTACATCTTTTGATATTATAATTTATTTTTTTTGTAAAAAATAAACTATTTTTTTTTGCATAAATAAATCATTTTCAGTCTTAAACTAAATCGCCTATTTTGAGATTTATTTATTTATTTAAATATTACTCGAGCTTGCAATATTTTTATAGAGATGTTAAAGTAACAATAGCATTAAAATGATGATAAAAATATAAAGCACTCCGTATAGCGGTCGTGCCTAATTAAATAAAAAACGAATTTATAAAATGATGCAAAAAGAAAATAAATTGCAATATTAAAAATATATATATAAGCTGGAGTACTCCAGTGAACGTAGTTAATAGTTATTAGCCTACTAGTGAGCTTTAAAAATACTGTTAATATTCTTTCTAACTTAAATTCTCAAACAAAGATGACTAATAGAAAAAAAATGTGACCCAACAGATTTTCCCCGTACGAGTGGAGGGTCTTGACACCCGGCACGAGTCGAGACCCCAGTCTGGTCTCCCGAGACGGAACTATGCAACACTCCCACGCCTCGCAGAGCTCACCCCACGGTCAGCACACCAGCATGGCTAACGATTTCAGCATTCTAAACAGCCTGTGGTTCGCACTTGGCGCGATCATGCAGCAAGGTTGTGACATTTCGCCCCGGTAAGTATATTACATATGAATTTATTTTTTAAAAGTTTGTTATATTACTTTTTATTGAACGATATGGATTAGGAGAGTTTTCTTACGCCCAAGATATAAGTAAAGCCAAAATATTATGGTTTAAAATTCAAAATTCTCATTAAAATTAAAATTGACTGATATCTCAACTCCTATATAGGAAACTTCGAGAGTCTTTTTTAAAATGATTGTCGGTACTTTTCTGTTCTTTCGTCTTTTTTTTTGTAAATATGTGGTCTTAGAGAAAAATGCTAACGTGTCGAAATTGTTGAATGTTAAATCCTAATATTTTGACTTTCTTTGTATATTTTAAAAATTTCAACAACATTACTCTCCGAATCTAAAAAGCTCTTCTAATAAAAAAAGAACTTATTTTCAAAAAACTTCAGCAGTGATGTATTGAGTTTAATTCATTTTTCTTATTGGCCTATTTTTTTTATCTCGCACTTGAGTGCACGCGTAAAGCTTGTCAGCAATAAATTCACGTAGAAATCGAAAATCGTTACTTATAGTTCACATTTATTTCATATAACTGACGTAAAAACTGCGATGTTTTATAGCTCCCAGTCATTGCTACTGTAGTTTTATAAACTTTCCTTAAAAAAATATATATATTAAGAAAACTATTTTATCAAAAGCGTTGTATTAAAAACACAGCGAACAATTTATACCTATCGAAATAAAATTTCATACATTTAAAAGAAAAAAAACAACTTTTCAAACAAAAGTCCAAATACACGAAATCAATATTCAATTTCAATTAAAAGTTCGACCAGAGTTAAATTTCCATTAAAATATTAAATTCCCGCAAAAAATAGAAGAAGCTCTTAAAATGCACCGCGACCTCGCGGTTCCTCGGCAGAATCCAAACTAGCTGGCTCTCAAAGCTGTTAAATTCACAGTTATGGGGCCAGTCTTTGATCAACCATTTTCACGCTCTAAGTGATAGACGATAGCCGACGGGCTCGAACATCCCGATCTCTTTCCCGAATTACATTCGGCATCGGGGCTTTGGCGCTCTGGCGTTGCCCTCCCCCTACCCTTCACCCACAGTCAGGACATAACAGGGTTAAGGCTCGCGCTCGCAGTAGCGCCCCGCTATTTAATAATGAAAATTTGCATAAAGTGTCTTGAGCCCGGGCGTGTCGTCCCCGTGGGCGGCTGCCGAAGTGAAACGAATATAAGCGAGGGAAGAACGGGAGAAGAGATGAGGAAGCTCACGGGGGTGGAATCGGAGGAGGTCGGCAATTTACAATTCATATCGTCGCCGCGAGAATATTTGAACCATTAATCAAGCAGGAGGGTGTGGGTGGACTGGACGAGCTCACCCGGTCCGAAATGTAAATTAATCGCGCGCGAGTCGCGGTCCCGGCGGCGGGCCGCGCGCATCGAATTCGAAAGCGGAGGAGCTATTGCTGCTGGCTTTTTCCACTTTTGCTTCGTTATCGAACTTTCGGCAAAATTTGCGGGAGCACAGTAGGCGCGATCTATATAGAGGGAGGAGTCTCTGTTGGTTCTAATGATAATTTATGGATCTTTGTGTCCTCCGTCTTTGTTTACCGCTAAAAAGCTTTGAGCCTCGTGATTACGTAGATTGGCTTGATAATAATGAATATTGATATTGAGATTCGATATCTCAATTCTGTTATTTAATTATAGGTATTTAATTATTAGAATTAATTATCGAGTGAAGGGTCTGTTACGGAATGAATAGGGTTCTTCACCTTTTTATAAATACAAGTGTATCACAGAAAAAAAAGAATAAAATGTTAAAAATAATCGAATTACTTTAGGAATAAAAATAAAAATTGGCAATACAAATTAGTTCCAAAACTTAAACTTACTGATCCTTTAAAAGTTTAGAATCTATACCTGATATAAGGTCGTAATACAGATAGAAAGGTTTAATTATCTTCAAATTTGGGGGAAGTAGTATTAGTAAATAACCATACTCAAATTTGTGCATAAATTTTTTTAAAAAATTGTTTTGGCTCTTGTTCGATTTACGTTATTTCCAAAATATCAAATAAAAATGGCAACTTGGATTCGCAATATCTCTCGGTGGAATTTCGTTATAAAGTATTTTTTTATCGGAGTAGTTGGCACGTAATTTATAGCAAAAAAATTTTCCATTTACTTAAAAATTTTGTGAAAAATTTTGAAATAAAATCCTAAAGAATTTAAGCTAACATTAAATAATTTAAACTAACATTAAAGTCTCAATTAAACTATTATGTAAAAAATTTAGAAGTATAAAAAAGATTGATATTATTAAAATAAAATTGAGGCTGGCGATAATGAAAGAAACTGGGATCGCGTTCATAAATTGGCTTGGCGTACCGCACTGGGCTTAACTTATAATATTGCTCCCCTGGCGCAGATCAATCTCCGGACGCATCGTGGGAAGCGTGTGGTGGTTCTTCACGCTTATCTTGATCTCGTCGTACACTGCCAATTTGGCGGCGTTCCTCACGGTCGAGCGCATGGTGACGCCCATCAACTCGCCCGAGGATCTCGCAGCCCAGACCGAGGTCCATTACGGCACACTGGCGCACGGCTCCACTTGGGACTTCTTCAAGGTGAGCTCGCGTCCAAATGAGATGCGATCGAAATGCTGCATTCCGTAATTACTGTTTTGACGTCAATTTAATCTCAACATGTTCGCGCTTGAGACTCCGCTGTTAATTTAATTTCAAAGGCAGAATATCTTCAAAGGAATCATTAGGATTATGATAATTTATTTATTTAGTGGTTTAACGAACTGTAAGTCTTTTTAAAATATACGTAAAGTTCAATAGAAAGATATTCTTGATCAATTTTAATAGTAGAAAAATATACGTTAACTGAGTTGATTACAAAACAGTTGCAAATCTTTTGACAGTAGTTTGAAAAGAATTTAGTAATTTGCATAGTAAAGAATACATTAGCATTTTGAAAATTGGTTGATCTATTTGAAAGAAATAATAACATACAAGACAAAATTCCGTAACCTCATGTCCGGTCTGAGTAAAATTCTCACGAAATTATTTGGATACCATTTTATCAAGTATCATAACATCTTAAACTCATTTTCTTTTACAACAAATTTGACGAACTGTTATAGAAAAAATAATGACCAACCAATTTAATCGTAAAATAATGTATTTCACAGAGGTCACAAATCGAGCTGTACAAGCAAATGTGGAGATTCATGAACGAAAACAAGCAGGTTTTCGTGCAGTCGTACGACGAGGGCATCCAACGAGTGCGAATGAGCAAGGGTAAATACGCTCTGCTCATCGAGAGCCCGAAAAACGACTACATAAACGAACGGGAGCCCTGCGACACTATGAAGGTGGGGCGAAACCTCGATGCCAAAGGATTCGGTATCGCCACTCCTCTTGGCTCGCCTCTCAGGTAAATTAAATTTAATTTTCTCATTCCGCGTCTCATTACGCCAGTATACTGTATACGACTGTAAAAGTTTAAGACTATTGTACATCTTAAAACTTTTATTTTCTATCTGTACAGTATTACAGTTTTTTGATTTAATTTAGAAACAAAAATCATTGATTTTTTTAATTATTCGATATTGAATGGTTAAAAATAAAAATACCCTGATGCAAATAACTCAACAATAGTTTCTTCTAATTTTGTCCGCGACGAGGCGTGTGGATTTTCGAGGCTGCTACGTCATTGCGTGTATAATAAAAACTTAAAAATCTCGACGAAATCTTCACGGATCGTTACTTTGCTGTTGCTTTAATGTTTTAACGAGTCGTTTCTTGCAATTAGCATTTTTATTTCTGGGTCGTTTAAGAGCAAGCACACGCAGCTTTAGCATAAAATATTTACAGTATAGTTTCCGCGGTATAATTCTAAGTACAAGAAGCTGTATGCGTTTTATATAAAGAATAAATATGCATTACTTTCTCAACTGCATCGTTCTCACAGAATTTCAACTCCATATTTAATGAACTAGCTGAAGTGTACTGGTCATCAAAAAACTCTCAAAAAAAATTACAGGAAATATTAATATGCTCAATTACTTCTACGATAATTCACTAACGACAGCAGAATAAGAAAAATTGACGACCAGACTAATTGTTCAATTACGTCCTCAGGGAGAGCATAAATCTGGCCGTGCTGTCGCTGAAGGAGAGCGGCGAGCTCGCGAAATTAATGAACAAGTGGTGGTATGAGCGCACGGAATGCAGACACGGTGACAAGCAGGATACGTCGAGGAACGAGTTGTCCCTGAGCAACGTCGCCGGGATTTTCTACATTCTAATCGGCGGTCTGCTACTGGCGCTCACAGTCGCCCTCGTCGAATTCTGCTACAAATCACACACCGAGGCTAGCAGGGCGAAGGTAAACATCAAAGCATCACTTATAAAGAGGAAGCATACTGATGAAAGTTTTATTTACCCTTAAAAAATTAATTGTCCTCTTAATTTTTCATCAACGCATTTGTATATACGGTAGAGTAACAGTCAGTTCGAGTTATTCAAAACACTTATTTCATTGTGGGTTTTTCAAACGTATATTTCCCAGGTCGACCGGCATTTCTGCAAGTAAATCATTTATCAGTATGAATTGTAAATACGCAGATGGAAAACTTCGTTATATTCCCTTATTTTTTATTTCTACCTATGTATAAAAAAACTTCCTGTTGACACTAAGATACAAGATTTGAGTAAATTAACGAAACTTTAATCAGGTGGGACGAGAGAATAAAGGAAAAAAAATTATATGTGTGTCTGACCATAACTGACTTGTACTACTTAAAAAGATTAACTTCCATTTCATCGTGTTTCAGAAGTAAATGCTCTTCCCAAAAAATAAATTTTTGAAATAATTGTTTCTTATGTTTTCTGATGGCAAAATATTTAAAACAAACCGAAAGGAAAATTGTTTGGTCTGAGAAAAGAAAATTCTTTTTTGAGGTAAAACGTTCTTCACCGCCCAGCCGAGACAAGGTGTTTTTCAGCGCTTAGTCGAGGTAGGGTGTTTTTTTCGTCTCTCAATATAGATACAGAGTTTTTCGCTGCTTTCCCGCGATACAACGATATCCAACAAAAGTAACAATTTATACTTAAAAAAAATAATCATAACAATGATAATTTCGTGCGTTTCGTTCATTTACTTTAAGAGCTATAAGCATGCATGTTTATCATTTAAATTTTTATTTTCACTTCTGTACTTTTTCCTTCTGTGCATAAAAAATTTCTAATTTTAAGAACCTTCTGACAACTCAAAAGCTAACTGTAAAATAAGAAACTAATGTTTTAGATTCCTCTGTCCGACGCAATGAAAGCCAAGGCGCGACTGACAATTGGTGGTGGTCGAGATTTCGACAACGGACGAGTAAGTTGAATCACTTTAACGTTGCTATCGTTTGCCTCCAGTCGCAGTATCACGCTTCATACAGCTTAAAAACATCCACAGTATTTCATTAAAAAAAAGTAAACCATACTCAGGCGTTAAATCAATTAAACAAGTTGATACAAAACGATGTACTGTATATTCTTAAGCCGGGTATCGATCTAAGTATTCACTTTAACGCAATGAATTAAATGTGCAAATTGGATCAGCGATGTATTTTTACGTAGGTGTTTACTTTTTTCGATTCGAGGCTGATAATCGAACCATGATCACACTTATAACTACTACGTGTATAGATTTATACGCTTGGCATGCAGTTAGCTAAGTAAACTTTGACGTACTGTATCCAGTCTTCGCCATCTATTGATATACATTCAAGCTGACTGTTAATTCAGCGGGCGAATGACACTCGAAGGATAAGGCAAACATACGTGGAGTTGGATATATCAATGACAATTCATAAGTGCCTCTATTGAAGCGCTGATTGTTTTTCACGCGTCATTCTACACTCTTAATACTATATACAGAATAAAATCTTGAAATGATAAAAACGAAAAGTGTCATTCTTTTATGCGGATAAAAAAATTAAGATTAATTAACAATTATATTAATTATTAATTATAAAAATTAATTTTAGAACTTTACTCTTTTGTCGGTTAATTTGATGCACTTATATTCTTGGTAAAGATTAAAATGATTTTTTTGCTAGCATATAATAAGAGTAAATTGCAGTTTTAATTTTTATATATTCTACTCTTCGTAAATTAGAAAAGGAACAATTTATTCTTCTTAAAGCATTAAGTTTTAATCTTTATTTTTACAGATTTTACTCTTATATTACTATTAAATAATATTATTATTAAATAAAAAATAGTATAGTTGTGACTATATAGACTAGATACACGTAAAAAACGATCAGAGCATCAAACGAATAGAATTCACATTTGAACATATCCTGTCACTTTTCTTCGAAAATAATTATGATTTATCATTGACAGCTTTCCAATGGCGTGCATCTGTCTAGATGTTGCGTCCTTTTTATAAATATGTATTTAAACATCTATCACACTTTATGTATACATATACAATTACTTCTTTCTCAATCATCCTGCTCATTGTATAATTTTGTTTTGTTTCAATAGCAGTATATATATATCGTTCGATTACTTTCTTTCGTTCGCTCATCTTCTTAATTCTGTTCATTTGACTTTATCATTTTGATTTTGCTCTATCAGCGCCGATAAAACTTATATCATATAAATATGGCAATGCGCGCGTTATCAGCGAGGCTCAATGTAGAAAGCTATGTTATCGTTTCCGTTTTATTTTTTGTTTTCTTGTCTCTAGTGGTACGGACTGCAGAGTTAGACGGAGGATGCATGCGCCTTGCCCGGGACCATAAGTGAGTACTAGCCCTTGATTCAGTGCCGAATCCCGAAATATCTTTCTTGGTTCAATTTTTCTTTTCTTCACTGTCCTAGAACCGTTAATTGATCAGTAGTTCAATAAACAGAATTACGGCTATTACAATAGCGTGGTGCTTTTTTAATTAACTTTTTTTTTCTTTTTTTCTATCACGTGCAAAAAAAAAAATAGCAATTTATTTGCATCTTGGTTCAATTGTAGCAGCTTTCATTATTTTGAAAAGTTTGGCCATTTTAGCTTTGTTTTATTTGTTTACAAATAGCATATAATTTGCTTTCAATCATGCTTTAAATCATAGAAAACAAATCTAACCGCATGTATAATACGATACTGTAATAAACGCATGAATTGTAAAATAAAAGCCGAACTATCGAATCAAACAAATCTGCTATATTTCTTTGGAAATGTAAAATATTATACAATGTTTCAAACTGTCTATAACACTTTTTATCTAAATAAATGTAGTAAATATAAAGTAAACCATCGATAAAATTATTAAGCTCAGTAAGTAGCTAAACTAATAGAAAAGTCATTTATGAATTTAGAGATGGATACATATTTTGCATGTGTTTTTTAAACAAGAGGCCAAACTAGTGAAATAGCCATATTTTGCCAATTTTCCTAATCCTCGCTCGTCGCATGCGCTCTATTCTCTCCATCCATTTCCCTCGAGTCTCTTCTTCGGCTGTACGTTATCCCGCGCTCTGGACGAGACAACTGCAAATTGGCTTATAGCGCACGTCATGTTGCATGGCTTTAACGCTAAGACGAATAAGTCTCGCTTGCCTCTGCAAAAATCTAAGCTGCGTAACACTCACACCCGCAAAGTAACACGTATTCGAAGTAGACGGGAAATTTCATTTTCAAATCAAAGCAGAGTCAATTAGATTCTCTCAATATTTCCCTGTAATGACTTTAAGGGAGTTCGCTTGATAAAATAAGTTTTAGTTACATATTTAGAGATATGAAATTTAACCCTGGTTTTTATGGAACATCAAATGTATTTACTTATTACAACAAGCAATTAATATGACGATTTAAATGAAATTTTTTCTAACGAAATGTATTACTAAAGCATTAATTATTGATAATAAGAACATTAAGTCATGCAGTTTTGATAGATAAAATTAAATATCAATATGGCTGCAAATTATGATGAGCTCCGACATGCAAGTAAGACAGAGGGAGTGGCATTTTATCTTTTGAACATATAGACACTCGATTACATTTAATTCAGATTGACTGCCACCTAGAAAATCGTGTAATAAAATAAAAAATCTTCGGAATTAACGCTAGTTGTATATAGTCACAAAAATATTAGTATAAAATCTAAGTCGATAATGAACTCCCTTAAGAGACTTACCCTCTATACTTCTCTCAATATTACTACTATAATATATTACTCTTAATATTTACTACTCTCAAAGTTACTCAAATAAACCGCAATGTCAACTCAAAAAAATTACAATAAAAAAGTAAGAATACTCCGCCATTGCAATCAAAATTAAGGAGAAGCGAATAGAGCGTACATCCCAGTCCCCTTGCAACTTCCCTTCTTACACTCTAATCGAGACCCAAGAGGAAAGAGCGATAATGAAAATTACACGCCGGTGATTTTCTTGCAGTATTACGCTCCAGCGAACGCGATTGGCAATGCCGAAGCCGACCAGCTGCACAGCAATACGCACACTCAGGTGTAATGAGCTTCCGGGGCAGCCAGAGCAGCCTGGGGGTGATAGCGGAGAGTAGCTGCTCACCCTCGATATCGCTGCCGACGCCACCACCCCCGCCGGTGGGTCAGGAGGCGCCTCTACCGACGCCACCCCCGCCGCCCCCGAGGCGGCCTCCCCGGCGCAGCGTCACCTTCGCGGAATCGCCGCCCAAGTCGCCCCGGCCCCGCGGCCTGCAGCCGGCGCCGGCACCGTCGCCGGTCAGGCCGAGCGTCGCGACCCTCGACGTCGCGGTGCCCTGGGCGCCACCCTCGCCCGGCTACTGGGCCGCCCACCAGCACGACTCCGAGGAGAAGCCCGAGTACGTTACGTAGCATATGGAGACGATCTGCGAGGGTGACGAGCTTTACTCGGCCGGCAGCTACGACTACGAGTATGATTTCGAGTACGACGAGGAGGAGGACAGCCTCGGCTCCATGGCCGATGGCTCGTGAAGCTCGCGCTGTTTCGCCTGGTTTCTGAGTCTTTCGAGCTTTTTTCGCTTCGAGCAGTGCCAGATAATTTTTAACGTTCGATGTTCTTTTAGTGCAGAGATAAATCTTTCGGTAAAAATTTTGGCTGGAAGCTGAGCTTTTTTCAAGCTGCGAGAGGTGGCTTATTTGTGGGAGTGAATGAAAAGCTTTTTTTAACCGTTATGTTACTTAGGAGGGTTTGGTTAATCATGAAAAATATCTGTAGTAATTTCATAGAGAACCGATTCTTTGTGGGGTGACAGATTCAACAGATAATCTTCATCTGAAATTTTACGGAAAATTTGTGAAAAAATTGTTGTAAATTTTAGTATAAGTGGGTTAACACTGTTGAAGAAAGCGTTTGATTTGGGTCCACAAACAGACCATTTTTCATACCAATGAAGAAGATTGGTTTTACTTTCGTATTTTTACCACGGTCCATTTTTGAAAAAAAATTTAGAAAAAATAATTTATTGGAAAATTTGGTTAGATTTTAAATAGATTTTCAAATGTGGTATTTCTTAAAGCTTATTAGAATATTACTTTATGTAGCAAAATTTAAGATAAGACTGTAGAAATATTAACTGATATTACCCATATGAAATTCCGTTCTAGTAAATAATCCTGTTCCTGAACGACGTAATAAAAAAAACAATGTACAGGAAAGTAAATATAAATATTTTTTGTATGTTAATAAATAAAAATGGAAAAAAATTGATGGTTTACAGTACCAGATACGTTATAAAATAATATATTTTTGAAATTTGGGAGATAGTAATTACTAGTAAATAACGCAAACGTATATGTAATACAATTTAATGTCTAAGAAATGCATTCAATTGGATCTAACTGATAATCAGTTTTACGATCAGTGTAATTTCTGTAATAATTAAAATATTAAGTCGTAAACATTAATAAGAATTTTAGAATAGTGTGAGTAAAATAAAATTGCATGTCTAAAAAACCAACACTTTTTGTAAAATTAATCATCAGATAGATCCCGGTAATAGAGCTAATTCCGCAAGTATAGTGTACACAGAAAAAAAAGAACATCTTCAAGATTTTTTATTTTGATAGTAAACTTTCCTAGCTCTGAAAGATTTATATATTTTAAGATGCCAAGACTCAGAAACCTTAATCTCTCCTCGTCCAACGTCAATACTAAATCAGTCAAAAACTGTATAGTATTCCAGAGAAAAAATAAAAAGATAATTTTGCCAATCCATGTAAATGTTATAATTCATTGATAAAAAAAGCAAAAAAATTTAAATCCAAAAAAAATTAAGAAAATGTTATTCAAAACAAATTATCGACTTAAATATGCATTTGTTTCTTCTTTGGATAAACTATACAAAATGACTTATAGTAGCTATGAAGGCCGATCGCTTCGCTGAAAAACTAAAAGAAAAATCATGACGTTCTGTAATAATAGGTAAAAAAATGTAGAACCTTCGGGCTCGTTTGTATATTGTAAATAGATTACATGTAAGAGATTAACTACTTGATATGCGACAGAAGAATCAAAATACGACGACGAAGAAGACGAAGTTTAACTGAACTATATAAAACGAAAAAAATCGCGTAACATGATGGTCCCGGGATGGGTGCATGTGTATTTAATCAATGCAGCCGCCCATTTACGGAGGAAAATCAACTTTGTTTTAATAACTGTTATAATTGTGTGAGCGTAAGTATAATATAAACTATATATAGAGGCGCGTGTGATACGCGAGATCTCATTTTCACAAAATATGTAAGACTACGCAAATTCATAGAGATTAACAAGAGGTGAGATATTTACATTCTTCGCGCGAGATCAGTGCAAAAGAAAATTAAAACAGTGCTGTTTTTTAAATACTTAGTACGTTCAGAGATCATTTAAAAAATTTTGTCACAGATAAACATACTTTTTTCTCAAAATAAGTGGAAAGAGTTAATAAATTGTTTATGTAGGATTTACTGTATTCTATTTTTAGTTATGAAACTTGTTAAATTTGATTTTATAGCGAAAAATGGCACTGATTTATTCAGCGCGCAGGAATTGACGAGATCGACGATTCACACTAAACCTGATATAAGTCTCGTCGCTTTTTCTACGAGTCGATTCGACAAATCGTGAAACTTTACTGTGGATAGTTATTGCTATTATTATATATTTACGACGATCATAATTATTATATTTAATAGAACTAATATCTCTGTAAATCCTAATGTAATAAAGTTGACGTCCGTGTGAAACTGCGAGGATGAATGAGTGAATGACGAAATAAAAAGCGGACTCCACTGACGTTTTTTAACCGCGAGCGTACTTATAAAGAAAATTGGAAAATGCAGCATGTCTGTTCCGAACGCCACTATGAATCAAGGTGAATGCATCATTTGTAAAAATAATTTTTTCGTCATAAATTAATTAATTAATTAATCAATTAAAGATCGGAAATTAATTAATGTTTTATGTCACTATCAGATTGTTAACACGTAATTATGTAATAAAGACTGTAGCGGTCTTACGTAAATATGGTAACCTAATTGTCTGAGTGGTTAATATAACGAAGGCGAGAATTTACTATATTATGCTTAAAAAAAATTATTATGTAAATTTTTAAACTGAGATAAGTGCACTGCTACTCGACGAAAAACAAATCGCTTCAAAATTATTTATCAAACGTTAAACTTATTTTGTAAATTTATTACTATTTTAGTAAATAAGACAATCCCAAGATATTTTTAAAAAATTGGTGCATTTACCTACAAAATTATTGATGTTCGTTAAATGCAAATAAAAAAAGCGATAACGGGTGTTTCTCGATGTGTAACGGCGTTGACTCATGGGATATAACTATAGTTTTATCCTAAATGTTAAGTGTAAATTTGCGTGCGTATACTTGGTGCTATATGCGCGCAACAATAGTTATTGTAAGGAGCGGGGGAGGAGATTATAAAGCGAAGATAACATAGCAAAAACACGCTAACATTGAAATTTTATACTCTGTACGTGCGTAAAAAATAAAAGGTATGTGCATTGATACGCAATAACTCGTTAGTTTTATAATAACTAAATTTTACACGACTCTTCGAACTTTTGTTATTCACGTTTTTTAAATTGAATTCTAAAGGCAAAACATTCTTTGACAAGTTATTACGTTTTATTGAAATCTTAAAAAAAATATTTTTTTGTTAAATAATTTAATTTAAAATGAAGACATTATTACCCTTTTCAAATCTAAAGTGCAATGACGCTTAGAAGCGAAAAAGTTGATAAATTGTTACACAAAGAATTATGGTTGATATTTTCCTGATCACGATTAAAAAAATCTAATGTAAACAGTCTGAAAGTATGTAGCTTTCGAATAAAATGTAATTGTTATTACAAAAGTCACACATCAAGGTGCAACAAAAAAAATGTTCACTATGCGTTTAAAGAAAGATAAACTTCTCGTATGAAAAATAATCAGTTTTTTATACATTCGGCTGATCCCTGTTCGATGGAAAAGTGAAGAAAATTTACTACGTGAAATTAATCCCTGATATTCACACTTGTACTGACTTAATTTTCACTGCCGATTGCACGCTAGTAACGTCTCTGTTTCATCGTGCCAAATGTACGAATTTATAAATTATACACCAGCTTCTCTCATTGTGCGGTACAAAAAGTGTCTTTTTATTGAATTTACACAAAAATCTCGAAAAGTTATTGCGTGTGATTTTTAGCCAAATTATGGTGTAATTTTTTTGTAATGCATACTCTATGAAACAATTAAAACGACACGTAAGACATTTTGAAAATATTTTACAAAAATTTGTTTTTAACGAGAAGAATTTGAACGCATACATCTTAAATTGATCTCAATATATAAGTAATAAAAGTCTATTTATAAAATTCATTTTTCTAGAATAAATTACTTATTGTTCTGTTTTACTTCTGCTGCTGTAATCGATTGTTGGTAATATAGATTTTTTTTACAAATAGTAAAGTATATATAACTTGTTACCTTTTTTCAAAATGAAATGAATGAATTTTAATTCATAATTGATTTTACCACAATGTTGTAAAAATTAAAAAATAAATAAAATAAAACGAAATGCATTCAATAAAAGCATGCAACGATCAAATGCGCAAGTCACTCCTATAACAATTGTTAAATCTATCATATCGTCACACTTTCTTAATACTAATAAAACAAAAAATAAAGTTGATGAAAACTCGGTGAATTGAGCCCGTGAGGGCAGATACTGTCAAAAGTAAAAAAAAAGATGACAGACTGAAAACAATATTATAGCGCATTCGTGGTGATTATCACATCGACTTAACGATAAAAGAGCAATGCCGTCGAAAGGTCAGATAGAAACGTATAAAATATTTAAAGCAAACTGTTTATCAATGACTGATGAACGATATACTGTTATCGCTACCAACTAATTAAGTATTATCCATTTTTCATAAAAAAAAACGAACCACGTAAAATGCCGATTCAATAAATGTTTTAATATAAAAAGAAGTATTTGCCTATTAGTGTTTTACAATTCTACGTCACTAGCACTTAGTAAGAAATCTTTTTGGTCCCTCTTAACCAAAGTTCTTCGGTTGCATCACTCAATCAAGCACTAACAGAAATAAAACATTCGAAAGTAACGAATAAACGAAATTTTGCGAACGACTTTGCTTTTTTATAGTATTGCAAACGAAAAAGCTTGAAATACTGTTTTTTACAAACAAAAAAAAACAATAAAAAGAAAAAAGTTCGATCGAAAGTTATAAAAGTTGAAAGCATTTGATACCTTTGTATATACCTATACGTTTCTACCCGACATTTAATCCACTTATGCTGCCAAGCGAGGAGCTGAAAAGAACAAAGCGACAAATATAATGACGCTGTAAAACCTGTCTTTGACGTCTGCACATCGTGATCCTTACTAAAATAAGCCAATCGATAAAAAGGGCACACAGATGGCTTATGTTCGTTAGCGGATCTCGCGCCGCGGCGAGGCATGAAAAATTAACGGTGACAATGCCGAGAGACGAGATAACGAGTACCAGATAAAAATCGGTCGGCCGTTTGAGTGCCGCGGAAGTGATGCTCGCGTCGTTTTCTTCCTCGCAGCGCGCGGAAAGAAAGGGGGAGACGGTACGACACACGTAAACGTGCGAAATGGAGGAATGAACAGAACGAAAAAAAATATTAAACGACGTCTTCCAACTGACATGCGATGTGAATGGCATAGACACTCGATTCGTATTTCGCGTTCGAGAGAATTTTGTGACTGTGCTGATATCTCTCTCACTCTCCGACTTTTTCGCCATCCTGTTCACGCTGCGCGAGGAGAACGAAGATTATATCGCACCGATGAAGTGACACGAATTGTACGCCAAATCGAATTTGCAAACAATACATGAACGTTTATGTGAATGTAAATAATAACTGATATACTATTCTAAAAATGCTACATTTTCCTACTCCTTTATGCCTTAAGTGTAATAAAGTATTTACAGTCAATGTAAAATTTATATAAATACTGGGATATATGATTTCTTGATGTTTTTGTAACGATCGGAGTTTTAACGATTAGTCGATTTATTTTTATTGAAATTTTATTTCTTATTCTCATTTAACATCGTTATTTTCTAACATTTATTTTTTTAGTTTTATGATAATTGAAATTCAACTTTTTTTCACTTTGTAGTTGTTGTCAACTGATCTTTTTTTTCAATTATAAATGTATTGCTAAAACTAACTATTTCGATCATTTACACCAATGTATTCATAGCTGATATTTTAAAGTAAGTATATCATTAGTAATTCACAAGAATCACTAATATTTATTTCATTTTATTTATTTTATGTTAATTATTTATGGGCTTATGATTATTTATTTTACTTTTTCTAATAAAGAAGATATTGCAAAAAATATGAAACTAGTTAAGCTTATGTATTTCTTCAACTCACAATGTCTCCCCCAGAAAGCAAAACTTAAGATTAAATTGTAAGTAGTACACGAGTACATAGACAGAATAATTTTCTAGAGTTAAATTACTAGACTATTATTATTCGTAGATAATGTATAAGTAGGACTGTGAATTTTTTATTTTTTAGTTTTGATAATTTAGGATAAATGATAAATAAGAACTTTCAGTCTGACAGCATATTTATCTATATCACTTATATTTCTTGCATCTCTTGCAGAGAAAATTCAATAGAATAATGAGTACAGAATGAAAATGATCATGTTAATGTTTATAAATAGTGATTATGTATTGCACCACGAAAAAAATACTTCATAGGGGTAATAATAATTTCACGACGAATTACTTTTACATGTACTCATTTAATTGAATTCCTCTTGCCATGCAAGAAATAAAATGTATACATCTTTTCACCTTCTTCCGTGATCTCTCTTCAACCTCCTTACAGTATCTACTACACCGTTGCTTCATGAAACTGAATAAAAATCCATTAACACATTACAAATTTATTTTTATTAAATATTTCACAACACGTTTTCTCATTTTAGTTTCTCGTGCACCCCCCCCCCCTCCAGCTCTTTCAGGGATACGTCCCTATAGAGAGACAGTCGGCCGCCCTGAGCCCGTAAACCATTATCAGCTTTTAATCAATTAGTTTTCGAGCTCGCACGATATCGGAAACACGCACTATATCAGTGGGATACGAAATTGTTTCGTGTACGCCGAGCGTGTTCGCACAAATTACCCGAGGACCGTATAACAGCGCATCCGACGATTTCGATGCCGAGCCGCGCTGACCTATGAAACACGACAAAACAGAGAGGAGTTTTTCAATATCCTCCTGCTCTCAAAAAAAAGCACATCTCCCATTTTAATTTATTGACAGAGCAAATAAATTTTAGAAAACAAAGCGATACAATAGCTACAAGGCCGACATTTTTGGAAAATTAAAAGCAGCTGCCCAACTGGTTGTATTTGTCGCAAACACGATATTGCAAGTCGCTTTTATTATACTTTTTCCACTGTATATACAATAAAATGTGCAATTTCGATGAAACGGGTCAAATATTTTTAATAACCAAACAAAAATTTGCTAACCGATGAAGCACTTTACAGTATCAAATAATAAAGCGCTAATATTTCATAAAAAAAAAACCCTCCGGCTCACTCCGGGAGTGAAGAAAACGCGGGGAGTTACTTTTATTAAAAGCGAACGATGATCAAGTGGATGCCTATCGTTCAAAGTCACATCCAAAGCAGGGGGATAGTTTTGATTGTCAGTGCGGAACTGGCGAATTTCGCGCTCACTCTTCCCTAAATTAACAATGAGCCGAGGGTGCGCGTCATCAATGCAGGTCACTCGAGCTAATAATCGTGGCGTTTTTTTTTCAGTAGCTGACGTGCCGCTGAAACTGACGAATGAGCGCATAGGGACCGAGCACACCGGAGACATCACACTTAATTAATTAACAAACAGCCTGGAACGACGCGTGTGTTTACATTTCGCTGTGGCACGCGACACGCAATGGCTAACTGTAAATCAGCGCAGCTTCTCTCGTCTCCTTTCAGTATCGAATTTTCAGTCGCGACAAATCATATTAGCCAATTTCCACCTCCAACACCGGCGATTACTCAAATTCTTCTTCTTTTTTTTTTGAGAATTTTTAGTAAGGCCTCTTGACTGGAAGAAATTTTGAGTCGTGCGAGATTTTTACTTGCAAAAATTACGCTGAAGTTCACCATAAAAATGGGGTAAAACAACATTATCACGGTTTCCAGCATTGGAAATGTTTAAGAATTCATTATAATTTTTTAATTGAATTTTGAACGTTTGATAAAGCTTTTTAATTTTTACAAGAAAAGCTCCGTTAGTTTTTGAGAAAATTTGAATAGCGTTGCAGAGCTTTTCTTGTAAAAATTAGGTAGCTCTTCGTCCACCCATGAAGCTTTTGCTAAAAATTTCGACTACATATTAACTGATTTACGATTTCTACTTTAGTAATTTCTACGGAAAAATTCTCCTGGTATAAAAGTAAAAAAAATAATTTTTTATAACAATTTCATGTTAGAGTGTTTTGAGATTTACTAAAAAAAAAACATTATTTTTAAATATTCGTGGTTATCATACAATCGTAGAATTAAAAAAAAAGAGAAAAGGTTCATAAGGTTTAAAGATATTAAACGTTATCCTTCTTATTAGAAATTTACAGCAACCTGAAATATGAATGTTTCCAGTTGTCATGAGTGGATGAGTGGAAAATATACGTTAAATATTCCATTATCCTTATTATTATTAAATAAAAAAAAATAAAATTCTATAGAAGCTGAAAGCGATAAGTACCAATCTAAGGAACTGGCTCACTGACCGCCGGTAATTTTTACACATTTTTTTACTTTTCTGTAGATCCATTAGGGCGCGTTTGCGAAGAAATGCAGCGGTCAGACGTCTGACTAAGATCGGAAGGAAAATTCGGTATGTGCCACTGGCGTTGGCCGCTCGTGATTAATGAAAATCGTCCTCGCTCTTTTCGTCCGCGGCACTCGGGCGACGCGACCGCGCGCGGAGGGCTTGAATTTCAATGACTCCCTGGTAATTATTCTCTCTGTTCTCATGTTAATTAGCGCCTGAGCGAATGACGGCACCGGGACGAATCGATATATGGCGCCCGGCGTAACTCGCACAGATGAGATTAGACAACGTACAAAGGCCTTCTCGGATTAATATGTGCATTTCCATCACTTCGATCAATCTGATAAAGGTCACCAACAAGGTTATGCTCCGTAGCAATGGTTATTGGTTACTTAAGGATTATGATATTAAGGGTGAAACGGAAAAATCATACGATAGACTTTTTTTTTTTCGTGTAAACAATCAGATTTTTTTTTATATTTCAACTACTCTGAATCGGCACTTATCAACTTTGCAAATCTACCATTCCTTAAATCTACTTAATGATCGAATGTTATTAAGAAGATTAGTCAATAATAAGAATTTTTTTCATTTTTTTATTGCTGTTTTAAAGTTGTCAGTCTTGAACTTGAACTGATACCTTGAACTCATAGTGTGAGACATTTTATCAATACTATATCATCAATACGAACTGCTGATTTTAATATATTTTTTTTAAAGAATACACATGATTTAATTGTCAAATGACTATTATTATTACTCATAAATTTTGATTTTGACCGTTAATAAAAATTTGATTGGATACTAAATTATTGATCTAGAATAGTAGCAAACATAGCTAATTAGTTTGTTATTAAAGCAGTAATCCCGGTTATAGGCCTCCATAGGCTTATCCCTTTATACCGTGCTGTTGCTGTCGGGTAAATAATTGACGATCGAGCCGTAGGTCAATTGCGAGCAGACCAAACCCTGTTCGTGCTAAATTCCAAATCGTCTCAATGATTTGTGACGCCTTAGAGACGAGTTGATATAAGCAAATACCCTATACTCATGAGTCTTACAGTTACATTTGTCAAAGTATTAATATTTTTAGTGATTTCTGCGATCTGTATACAGCAACATAAGAAATTAAAACATCCCTTAAGTATAATGTAATGTTACGTAAATGGCTTATAAATAATATTCGTGGCTAGTCAGCAAAACTTTTTATCAATATTAAGATAAGAAAGAACCTGGAAATTTTAGAGAATCCTCTATTTCAAAATATTGTAAAAACATGAAAGCTGAAGCTGTAAAAAAAATATAAATCTAATTTTATCGGCAAAAGGATACATAAATCCATTGTTTCCGAAAAAGGAACACATCTACGTGCTCTTTTTAAAAAATCATTTTTCCTGAGTTGACTCATAAAAATGTATTTTTTATTTGTTCCTGGAAAAGATTTGAGTAAAGAAGAGATTTGAGTTCTTTTTCGTCGTCAAAGGGCAATCCAAAATTGAAAATACAAATACTTCAAAAGCATAAGAAAAAAGGAGGGATTGGCCTTTAGCCACAAATTTGCCGTTGTACATTGACATTGCAAAGATAACAATAATAATACTTGTAACAATACCTCTCGTTTCCAATCATTACCGTAAACTTTCCAGCTGCCGAAGTTTCAATTGGCCATAAAAAATTAACGAATCAATATCATCATCTAATTTTCACTAAATAAACGTTGATAATCAACTCATTGACATTGAATTCAGATAGAAAATCTGGAAATTCAAATATGCTAATTATTCAATCGTTTAATTAACGAAATTCAAAAGGTCTAAATATAACAAACGGATTAGCGAAAAGGCCGCAAAAAGATAAAACGAAACCAAAGAGGGGTAGAAAAAAACGTCAAAACAAAGATGGAAATGAATGGTAACAAAGGCGGCCGAAAGAGATGAAGGAAAAAGCTCTCGGAAGAGCAAAAGAGTAGGCATGCACATGCGTGCGCGTAAGCTCACTCGCAAGAGAGAAGAGTCGCGGGGAGAAAGGGGAGAGATGCGAGCGCGAGAGAGAGGGAAGAGATCTCGCGTAAAAGAACGGCAGTGGAGCAATTCTAAATATAGACAGGGTTGCCAGGTTGCAGAAACAGCCACCGCCCCTTTGAGCACTGGGACAGGATCTGGTCTGTGCTTTCTCTCCCTCTCTCTCTCTCTCTTTATCTCTCTCTATCTCTATGTGTCTCTCTCGCTCCTTCGTCGGCGGCGGCGGCGGCACCGAGTACAGACAGAGAAAGACAGAGAGGGGGTTGGAGAGTCGACAAGGTCGCGTCATCGATCGCGCGCCTAAGTGGGGAGGTTCCGCGTGCCGTGACGCAGTCGGCAGCCCCGTGACGTCATCGTTTGACCCGAGCGCCAGCGCCATGGGCCAGGGCGCCACCCCCTGGTAAGCCCGGCCAACTACCCCGTTTCCCTTCTTATCTATATGTGCACAGCCTCAGCCTCAGCCACCAGTATCCAGCTGGTAACTTCAGGTACGACGCCGGTCAACTTATATAAATTTTTCATCAAATATTTTTTTTTTTATACGTTTCTTTTTTACTTTTAATTTTGTTATAGAACTTGTATACTTTTGCTCTGGCTTCTATAGTTGAATTTATTGGAATATTTGTAAGAATGAATGCTGAATATTTCTAAGTTACGCTTTTCACTTGTGTATTGAAATAGAATGTTTGATAAATATAGTTATTTAAATTTGATTTTTCAAAAGATTATTTTTAATTCAAAATACATTTTTCGTCAAAATACGTTTTCAAAATACATACTTTCGGTAATATTGTACTCTTAATGTTTTTAATATGGAGAATAGAAGTAACGCGATAAAATGCTTATTAGTGGAGACACTTTTGCCTATTTCGTTTCTCACTCCTCTCGCATACACTTGTCACGGTTCAGAACCTTCTGAGGTCGATCCGTTCAATGGATACTGGGTTCATTATTTTTGGAATTCGAGCAATGTTCCCCTTTACGCAAAGTGACGCGCGCGCTACACACCAGGTTCTCGCTGGCGCGCGTTCGGGGTGTAATTTTAGGCATGAATTTAACCGAAAGCTGGTCGAGGGAAAATTATTAGAGTGTAATTTGATAGCGAATGATGCTCTAGATTCTTCAGAGTGAAAAATGTAAGTTCGCATCGATAACAAATAAAAAAGCACTGCAGAAATCTCACTTGAAAGTGAGCAATTTGAAAAAATCTCGCGTTCGTCAAAACATTCGGTGACGCGTCAGTTTCGTAAAATGTACAATACTATTTGTCATTTTTCATTTAAAGGTTTTCTTTTAGCAAAAGTCATCAGACTAATACCAGCTGACTTTATTAATATTTTTAAACATTACTTTAACTTAGGGCTTACTTAGAAAATAATTTAATAAAGTTTATACATTTTTTTTTATGAAAAAAGGAACTACTTTAGTTTTATAGACTTTCAAGAAATTAAGACTTGGAGTATATCGAGCCAAGCTTTTCCCTAAGTTTTCTTTTTCCTTTTAACTCCCGTTCAACGCTACGAGCGAAATTGCATCACGGTATACATAGACGTGCGAAGAAGGTGGAGGAGGGCAAGAGAGGCACAGGATCGGGCGCGCGTCTTTTCACCACAGGCCCGAAAACTCGATAATTTCCTCCTCCGGCGCTTGGGTATCGCTTTTCGATTTTTTAATGCGACCTCACTTTGCGCGACATCCAATTCCCGGGGAACAAAACAGCCGCGCGACGTAATAAAAGGGGGCCAATCTATACCCTAATGGGATCGCGAGGGATGGGGAACGGGGGTGGGGGGTTGAAATCGAAATGCGAAGATGCGTCCGATGCTTTGGAATAATCAAAGCTCGACGGCGGCCCCTCCGGGCGAAATGAGCATCGCGCCTTGCACACCGAGTTTGGCCCAAATAGGACGCTTTTCCAACTCCGGCGTATAAGGCGAGGCGCGCCGCGGCCCAATATAAGGCAGTTTGCGGCGCCTTGCATGCACGATGTGCCCGGCGCCACGCTCACGGAACTTGCTCGCGTCTTCGCCGCCCGCCGTCATCACCGCCTTTCTGACACCTATACTAGTTTTCACGTCTATCGAGCCTTTCCGGCACTCGCCCACCTCCCCCCTCACTTCCACCTCTGCGCGTACGTGTGGTGCACCTAAAATTCGCACATTTTTTCGGGTGACAGTTTTTTTTATCGGCACCGTTGAACACGATTTACTTTACCTCACCTACGCCCTTTTTACCACGGCGAGAGCAGTTTTTACGAAAAAGGGGTAATTAAGAATTCATGATGAGAAAATTATGATAATTCGTAAACTGTAAGATATGAAGAAGACGACGTTCGGTTTTTTAAAGGTGAGCTTGATTTTTAAGGAAAATATTAGTTTTTTTAACAGGATTAACAATGAATTTTGAGAATAATCTTTTCTTAAATAAGATGGTTTTAAGAATCACTGATTATACCAATACACGCAGTACCCTGGTAGAAATTTGACTTGTGATAGCAAGTCACTGGTTTTCTACTAATTTCTACTAGACTAGTTGGGATTAAGAATTGAGTAAACTAAATAATTAAGTATAGCATGTTTCCACATATTAATTTTTTCAAATAACACAAAAAGTGTGGCCAGAATGAGAGTTTAAAACATCCAATGTTAAAATTGTATTTTCATAATGAGTTTTATGGTTATTTTTCTCACAAAAGCTTATATTATTGAATAAAAAAGTATGGAAACTTTCTTAATGAAGTTTGCAGTGGATGTGTACCGAATTATCCTGCTTGCTATGATAATGCACTTCCTTCGAATTAACATAAGTTTGAAATCACGCTAACAAGATTCCTGCAGCTATATATATATCCCAGATAGTTGGATTGTGAAGAGGTGCCGATTGCTAAAAGGGAAACATTTAAAAAAAAAAAGAAAAAGAAATTGAAGACTGCAAGTGGGCTCACCTTTTCCGTTTTTCACATCCTTACTTCAGCCGCACGTTCGACCCATTTACTTGGGCGAATTCTACGTAGGATAGAATTTTTCGTTGGCACGGCTGAGCTACGTTTGGTGCATCGATATTCGCTAAAACGTGACTTTTTCACGAGAACTTCTTTCACTCACCTCCGGGTTGCGAGCCGGAAAAGAGTGACGCCGGATGTTGTTCATTTTTAACAAAATTTTTGTATTTTTTTTACTAAGGCTCGGAACGTGTCCCTTCTCCGGCGTCGCACTAAATTCAGGAAGCCTTTTTCATAATCTTTTTAATTTACATTGCTAAATCCTTGCACATTTATTTTTCGACTGTATGAATTATGCGCATAATTGTTTATACTCTTAATTGCATACAAGTCTATCTTAATATACTGCTGCTGATTTTATAAATTTTATAATTAATTTAAGTCTTTCCAGAAAACAAATTGTAGATTGATGGACTAAGTGGTATTTCATTATTTATAGACGGAGACAAAAATATTTAAAGTAAAAGCAATTAAAGTGAGTGTTAAAAAGTAAACTTATAAACAATCACTGCATTTTCACTGGTCGCAGGAATTAAATTATTTATTCGCGTTTATTGACTGCTTTCGGTTAACTAAAATAATATTTCACCGATTCTTAATTCAGGTTTGTCAACTGAATTGTATTGATCAGAGAGAATTTATTTATCCGCACCAGAAATTTAACGTACAAAAATTTTTATTTAAATTAGGTTATTAAAAAAATCATTTAAAAAAAATTCTGATAATTCATCGATTTATTTCATTCTATTTAATTTTAAGTTCAATAATATTTCATTTCATACGTTTTTGCTGATGTTCAGCTGATATAACTGAAAACATCAGCATTGCTCACCAGACAATGCTAATGATATCATATGACAGGTTTACTTGTAACGTTACTGAAACACGGTGTACCTACCGAATAATGTCCCATGGGGTCAAACTAAAGGCGATGTTCATTATTTGATATTAGAACACAATTATTAAAGTTTCAATAAAATCGATGATCTAAAAGTATTTCCTGATTAGATAATTTATGCGCAACACTTGGCCATGGTCTTATTCTGTACTGGAATAAATCAAAGGATTTATTTCTGTTTATCCACCCTCATAGAAAGTTAACTTTTAATCTTTCATTCATTAATTATTGACGAAATTTTAAATTACACGTTGGACAGAATTTGACTCAGAATATTATGACCAAAAACTACTAATATAAAATCGACTATCACAAACAGCCTTGAGTTATTTTGTTACACGAACATAACTTGTAAACCGTCGTTACTATTACTTGCGTAAAGGAAATAATCGAGTTCTAAGCAGAAACTATCAGAACTACGGAAACTACCAGTACTACCAGTGCTACAGGAACCACCGGTACTTAAGGCTTACAATTTATGATCGAATTTGACCATGAAGCCAGAACCATGAACTTTTCTGTTAACCTGGTGAAATTTTAGCCAAAGAAAAAAATAAATAAATAAAAGCACTCGAAAATTCCAGTCCAGAGTAGCATCAGTTCTCATTGGAGCTACTTTTCCCTCATCTCCCATGCAGTCAGCGCAATCTGCTCCATTTATACATTAGAGCCGACGTACAAAGACGCTCGCCCGGGCAAAGTGTGTTTGTGATGCGGGCTCCGCTGGACAGTTTCGTTGCTGCTCGTTTACTAAACAATTAATCGCTTTTTCTCGAGCGTCGCGCTCGGGCCCGCGAGGCGCCCGGTTGTTTTGCGGTTTCCCAGATCGCCCCGTAAACGTGCGCGCGCGCGCGTCCAACCACTCCCACACACAACCACCCACACGGCTGGGCACGCAGCGCTTCGACGCCGGGCCGTCTACGATTCCCGGGATATTCAGGGAGCGCGCGCGCCCGTTCAACTTCACTGACGGTTATAAATTATACCGCTGGCCTATTTGCATGCTTGGCCCGGCTCGCTCCCACTCTACTGATCTCTGGGCTTTCTCTCTCTGTCTTTCTCATTCCGCGTCTCTTTCGCCTCCTCTCGCTCCAGCTCGTCCCCCGCGTCTACTCGTTTATTTTGGATAAGCTCGAAGAGGTGCGAAGAACTTTTTGGCTTGATGCATCAAATTGAATTTGCGCACTCTGCAGCCGAACTTTAGTTTGCGGTTTTTCAAACATTTTTATCTTTGGATTCTGCTGCTTAGTGTTTTCATAAAAATTTAGGTGCCTTCGCGGTTAATCTGATCTTTCGTAATAAATCTTAATTAATTAGTTGAATGAAATGAATGTGGGTAATAAGAAATTGAGTTTAATTTCAATTTTAAGATTTTCTTTTTATAAAAGTGACTGCTTTTTGTGTTTACAATCTCAGTGTGTGGAAAATTTAAGATACTGGGGTAAGAGAATATTCCCTGTAAGTAAAGTATTTATGAGGATGCAGCTTTGTGCCTATATCGCTGGAAGGAAGCAAATAAAATAAAATATTTTCTTTGAGACCAATGTAGAGTGAATTCCATGGTTAAGCTTCAATAAGTTTGTAAGTTATTTATAATTATTCTACAGAATTTTGATCTCACGAGTTAAATCGTCGGTCTGGAGCAAGACGGCGACATCTCGGAATCCAGTTAGAAATGTGCTATTCCGAACTCCAGATAGAAAAGTGCCATCTTGGAGACCGAGTTAGAAAAGATTAGATAGAGTTAGAAAAGAGCCAAGATGATAGTTTTCCTAATTTACAAGAAGAGTGTTACAAGTCTGAGTTATTTTGTTGATTGAAATTAAAATTTCTTTTAAAATATTCTGCCCTAATATGGTTATTTTTTTTAATATTTTTTGATAGTTTTTTAAAATAGCATGGTTTGAATTATTATAAATAAATAATTCAACAGTGTCATGCTTTTATCACTATTGTAATGAATTTCGTTTGCAGTAACAGTACTTTTATCTTAAGTTAATACTTTTTCCCAACTGGCATATTGAATTGCAATTATAAAATTCATTACTCGGATTTATTCTTTTCAGATTCTTCTTACTATTGAAAAAAATCCCTTCTTCACTCGGCAAAAAACCATCTCACAGAATAAATCCTTTCTTATCTAATTCCCTTATTGCATAAAGCATTGATTTTTTTGTTGATGCTTTAATATACAATATCCAAATCCAATACTTCACCGATAAAAAATTTGAAATTTACATCGTCCGCAAAATGAAAGCATAAAACTTTTATTACGAGCCGGGCACGTTTCAACGTCTCATCACGTACCTTTCGGAGCAAGGCAAAATGGAGCGTTTATATGAGATTTGCCCCGGCAGCGATTTCTCCATTGAAAAACAGCAAGACCTCGTACGAAATATTTATCGTCACGACCGAAGAAAAATAATTTCTCTCTTCAGCGAGAAAAATGCATTTCCTTGCCCTCCACGGAGTCACGAGCGGCACTGCGTGTTTGGATTCCACTCATGCATCCGGCGGTCGCAGGCCGCGACTCCGTTGCTTCTCCCTGAACTTTCTCGTCACGTTTGCGGGACACTCCGACAATGTTGCACCAACGCCATGCACCTCTCCGCATACCCCGGCTCTTTTTTCGGCATGAAGCCGCGATTGTTTGATATAGTTGGAAATTTTTTTTTATTTTATCTGTTCATTTCAGAATGTTGTATTGGCAACTAATCAAGAGAATCTTTCCCCTTAATGAAACGCTAATCCATTTGAAAAATTAGTCAGCAGATACCAATGAATACATTTTTTTCGTATCAGATATAATAATAGAGTAGGTTATATCCTGTGGTCAAGAAAACACCACATATGTAGTTTCGAAAGGATTTATGTTCTAAATGTGATACTCTGTTCTGCGATAATATATCTTCTTGTATTTATATATGACTTCCTACGAGTTTGGAAAATTTAAACCTCAAGTAGATTAAGAATTGAAAGGTGTTAAACATGGACTTTATAAAAAATATTGAACTAGATTTTTCATTTCATACGACTCATCATGCCCCATGAGTTTTAAATGTAAAAACAAGTAGACAATTTTTTCAGTGTGCAAAAGCCACCGAAGAGAGAAATGCAGTTAATAAATAGTGTAACCAAATTCAATTTTAAGCCTACAATAAAAAATTAAAAATCGTACATATGATCAAATTTTGATATCGAATGTTTTGACTACATTTGCATACAACCAAATGGAGCTCATTCCGTTTCTAATGCAGAGACAATTCTGCTACATACAATAGATTAAAAACACACATTCAAACACATACGATCGCATTGTTTTAACATCTACAATGTAAAAAAAAGTAAAGAAAAAAAAATGAACTATTGATTTTTCTCGCCACAAAAAGCTCGAATTAAAAAGAATGGTTTGTACAAACATAAACATTTTCTTTCGAAAAAATACAGGTAAAATCAAATTGGTCTGCACAAAAGAGTCAATAGACGAGGGAAAAAAATCAGAGTGCATTCGATTTATTCATGCTGCAGCATAATTCGCACGATAATTATTCAAGCTCCTAGTCCAGTTACAGGAATGTTACGAAGCGACCAATATAACAGAACCAAACAAAAAAAAACTAGATTCACGCACGCATCGTTTCTAGGAACCCTGCGAATGACACAGCAGAGGAAAATAAGGGAAAGCAAATAAAAAAATTGCAGGAACGTTATACCAAAGAAAAAGAGGAAACGAAAGAAGAAAACGAAATAGAGAGGTACGGAAACATGGAAAAAAAAACAAAGAAACGCGCAAACTACATTAGACTTTCATTGCGTACTTTCACAAGCCCTCGCGCGCGCGCGCAGACACGCACACCAGAAGAATGGTTCATTTACGGACTCGCACTAATTTGCCGCATTTCGCATGAGCAGGTAAAACGAACGAATTCGCGCTGTATTACGCACTAATACTCCCGCGCGTCAAGGCGATGCACAGCCAAAGAGCAGGCGGAGTGCGCGCGGCGGGCGAAAAAAAAAAAGGAGGACTGCATTCTTTTGACGTGCGCTTTCGCAGCGAATTGTTTCGACGATGTCAACGGCGCGCGGCGGATGCGGAACGAGTTCAACGATTTCGTATACGCGCGTCGCATCGCAGTCCGCGCAGCAGAGCGAGAGGGAAAAAAGCAGGGGCCTCGACACGACGGCGAGAGGCGATGTTGCAAGAGCGAGACGAGAGGGGTAGGCTCGGCTGCGCTGCGAAGAGAGAAAGAGAGAGAAAAACTGCAGTGCAGCAAAGTGCATTCTAAGCCTAGCGCATCTGCGACCACTTGCATTTCGAGTTGCCCACTCGCGGCATTTATTATTCAGACGATGCGAGAGGCCGTAAAGGAGGTAGGGGAAGGGGTGTATATCTCTCGCTTCCGCGGGGGCCCACTTGCTTTAGCTGCGACCTGCAAATAGAACGGCGGCCGCCACACTTTGTGTCGCAGAGCGCCGGGGCATCTCTCTTTCTCTCGTTCTGACCGTGTGTCCGGCGAAAAAAATACCAAAGGCGAACGCCGACTGGAAGGAGGGTGCGGGAAAACGGGCGAGAGGGAGGCCGGCGAGTTCGGACGGGACGCGATGAAAAAAAAAGGAGAGGTGCGAAGAGCGACGAGGAGGTCTGGAGAGCATTGAAAAAATTATAGGCTCGCATTAATGCTTCAGGCGAGTAAATGTCAGGGAAAAAGTGAGCGTTGCTAAAATTTTGGCTTTAACTCGGTGAAAATAAATTAATTTGATCCTTATATTTTGCGTAAAACCGGGAGATGCTTTTTAGTGATTAGTGAAGCAGTCGAGTTTTGCGCGGTTAAAATTTTGAGATTAGAAAATGAATCGTTTACTTTTTTTCATTTTATTTGATTTAATAAAAATGTTTAAAAATAGAGACAAAATTATTTATAAAAATTAAAAATGTTTAAAATTTAATAAGTATATTTTATTAATATAAAGAACTAAAGGAGATTAAAGGAACGGATTCTATCTTTCAAGTTGAAATATTAAATGTACATAAAAAATTGTTTAAATCCCAAAATTCTACCGTCGCTTTTCGAAGAGATGATTTTTTTCAGATTTCATATTTGACTAAATGAATAATCACTTATTCATCATAAGTCGTTTAACTTATTATTACTGTACAAACTATGATAACTAAAGTACTACAATAATTATTTCCGTGAATTTTCAAAAGACGTTACGTTTTTTATTTCAGTGGCAAAGAAAGACTAAATAATTTTGACGTACGGTATTGATTCATTTTTATTTTAACATTGTGATTTATGCATTATGACGGTAAGAAAAAAGCAACAAAAAGGAAAAGAAGAAAACGTGGGCGCAAAGCTGAGGATTGACGTGCGCACAAAGGTGTTTTTCCGCTGACGTTCAATGAAAAATTATGATTCCGCCGTATAAGAGGCGAGAGATAGAAGGATAGAATATCTTTACTGCTAAGATCGAATCGCTGTGCATAAGATACGATGTCATCGATAATGCATTCCCGACAAGAAAAAAGACGCAACTTTGAAAGGCGACTAGTCATCAGACGCTTTGCATCTGAGCGCGAGGCGACCGGAAGCATGTACAGCTGCATGTGTCGCCGTTAGTCGCAGGTACTACGCTCTTCCTCGTTTTATTTTTTGCCTTATCGCGGAAGCAGAATCAAAAGCCACTCATCTGTAAAAGAAGAGAGCAAAAATTCAATACAGAATACGTGATTCTCTCGTGCTCAGGAATTATTTCAACGGCAATTTCACATTGAAAATTTTACGTCGTGGATGTAGTGTAAAGTACTACTGATTTACTCTGCTTCAATGCGAAGCCATGATGGAAATATTTTATGAGAAATAATATTTAATGTTTTAACCGCACCTATATAATAAATTATTAAAATATGTGCAATATGAATATATTTTATAGCAATCAATATATGTAAGTTTAATATTACGCGAACAAATTTTATATCCGACCTATAACTTTAATGAATTTAATATATATTATAGGGTGGGAAACTACGATATTGTCACTGCCTTATATGACGATCTCCTGTCCTCCGCATCTGCTGCTTGAATGTGCATTTCCAGTGATGTTATAGACAGTGACAATTTAATTCTGAAAAAACTATAAGGGCTGCAATTCAAAATATGGAAAAACTAATATATCAACCGAAATATGTAGCTAACTTTCAAAATTTACAAGTATATTTATTAGACTAATTTTAAAATCCCGACTACAATAAAATGTATGAATCAGGGAGGAAAATAAGTATCTACCACTATTGTCACTGCCATTGTAGCGCTGCTGCTTTAAACCAGACGAGACACTGCACATTATGTGTCTTCACAGTGTAAATTTACACTGTGCATTTACAGTGTCGTTGGACAGTGACAATTTATTTTGCTGAAAAAACTATAAGGTCCTAGGAATCAAGCAACGACACAATCTAACTTTAACTCTAACTTTACTCGCAAGCGATGGGCAAAAGAGCAGGCCGATTATTGAGAAGACAAACTCGCTCACCACCGCAGCTTGTTGTAGGGTTGTATCGTCATCTTCCGCACCTTGAATACTCAGAGATCCCTTCGAATCCCACTCTTTAGAGCACGAATTTTCATCGAAGACCGAGTTCAAGGTGCATAGATGCAACAAAGGGAATTTCCATACGACGAACTGGAACATCCAGCAGTTGATTGAAGGTAGAACTCCTTTTCCTGTAAAATACAGAAGTATACTTAAAATGCAATAAAGCTAATATTGAGTCGATGCTCCCTTCGATCATACAATATGGTTTTTTTTTTAAAATAAAGGATATTTACACTAAGACTTTATCAACAATGTCAAGAATGAACCAGAAAAAGAGAAAGATTAAGTAATACCCTTTAAATAATTAGCCTTATACAAACAATTCATCAAACTCCTTACTTAGTCATAGATGAACCTCATTCGAAATTCCATGTGCCTATCAATAATTCAATCCGTCAAAAAGTCTCAATTAGGTTTTATTTATTTTTTTTACTGTCATTTATGCATTTATAATTTAAAAAATCATTTCAAATTTCAGGGTATGATAGCAAATTATTTTTCTAAAATTGATGAAGAATTATTATGCAAATTTTTTAAAAACTTTATACTAGTTTTTAAAATTAATACTCGATATGCATAATTTTCTATAATTATTCAATATTTACTGCACAAAGAATTATAATTAATTATCAAGATCAGTTATCAGCAGTTATCGCATTGCCTACTCAAAGATGATAAAGAGTAAAAAACTGAATGGGAATCTAATATGGTAATTTTTCTACTATCGGAAAAAAAGAAAGTTGGAAAAATTAATAAATATTCAATGTAGCTCTCAAATATTGTACTTACACATTTACAGCTATCCACAAAATCTTCATTTATGATATACATAAAGTCAGTTCCTTCCATCTGCTAGCTTTTTCTTAAAAGATGTTATTTAATTTCTTCTAAAAGCGATGTACACGTCTCTGGATGAAGAAAGTCAGTTCTTTCCATCTGCTTGCTTCTTGTTAAAAGATGTTATTTAATTTCTTCTAAAAGCAATGTACACGTCTCTGGATGAAGAAAGTCAGTTCTTTCCATCTGCTAGCTTTTTCTTAAAAGATGTTATTTAATTTCATCTAAAAGCGATGTACACGTCTCTGGATGAAGAAAGTCAGTTCCTTCCATCTGCTTGCTTCTTGTTAAAAGATGTTATTTAATTTCATCTAAAAGCGATGTACACGTCTCTGGATGAAGAAAGGTTTATCTAAAAACAGAAAGAAAACACATAGTTAGTTTAACAAAGATTAGCATATTTAATTTCTTCTAAGAGCAATGGACACGTCTCTGGATGAAGAAATGTTTATCTAAAAACAGAAAGAAAACACATAGTTAGTTTAACAAAGATTAGCATATTATCATTATTAACAATGTCTAAATACTAAAATAAACTGAATCTTTATGTTTTATAAAATTTAAACTTAAAACTTTGTTAAAAAATTCATGAAACTACTTTATGTAAAATCTGAAATTATAAGAAACATAATATGATTAACGTTAATCATAAAGATCAGCAAAGGAACTACTAATGAACAACAATGTTATCAAGTCTATAAATGAACTCTCATTGAACTACTATCGGAAAAAAAGAAGTTGGAAAAATTAATAAATATTCAATGTAGCTCTCAAATATTGTACTTACACATTTACAGCTATCCACAAAATCTTCATTTATGATATACATAAAGTCAGTTCCTTCCATCTGCTAGCTTTTTCTTAAAAGATGTTATTTAATTTCTTCTAAAAGCGATGTACACGTCTCTGGATGAAGAAAGTCAGTTCTTTCCATCTGCTTGCTTCTGTTAAAAGATGTTATTTAATTTCTTCTAAAAGCGAAATGTACACGTTCTGGATGAAGAAAGTCAGTTCCTTCCATCTGCTAGCTTCTTGTAAAGAATGTTATTTAATTTTCATCTAAAGCCGATTGTACACGTCTCTGGATGAAGAAAGGTTTTATCTAAAAAACATGAAAGAAAACACATATGTTAGTTAACAAAAGATTAGCCATATTTAATTTCTTATAAAGAGCAATGACACGTCTCTGGATGAAGAAATGTTTAATCTTAAAAACAGAAAGAAAACACATAGTTTAACAAAGATTAGGCATATACTTATTATTACACAATGTCTAAATACTAAAATAAACTGAATCTTTATGTTTATAAAATTTAAACTTAAACTTTGTTAAAAAATTAATCGAACTACTTTATGTAAAATCTGAAAATTATAGAAACATAATATGATTAACGTAATCATAAAGATCAGCAAACGGAACTACTAATGAACAACAATGTTATCAAAGTCTATAAAATGAACTCTCATTGAACTACTATCGAAAAAAAGAAAGTTGGAAAAATTAATAAATATTCAATGTAGCCTCTCAAATATTGTACTTACACATTTACAGCTATCCACAAAATCTTCATTTATGATATACATAAAGTCAGTTCCTTCCATCTGCTAGCTTTTTCTTAAAAGATGTTATTTAATTTCTTCTAAAAGCGATGTACACGTCTCTGGATGAAGAAAGTCAGTTCTTTCCATCTGCTTGCTTCTTGTTAAAAGATGTTATTTAATTTCTTCTAAAAGCAATGTACACGTCTCTGGATGAAGAAAGTCAGTTCCGTCCATCTGGATAGTTAGCTTTTTGTTAAAAGATGTTATTGAATTTCTTCTAGAAGCAATGTACACGTCTCTGGATGAAGAAATGATTATCTAAAAACAGAAAGAAATGACATAGTTAGTTTAACAAAGATTAGCATATTTAATTTCTTCTAAAAGCAATGGACACGTCTCTGGATGAAGAAATGTTTATCTAAAAACAGAAAGAAAACACATAGTTGGTTTAATAAAGATTAGCATATTATGATTATTAACAATCTCTAAATACTAAAATAAACTGAATCTTTATGTTTTATAAAATTTAAACTTAAAACTTTGTTAAAAAATTCATGAAACTACTTTATGTAAAGTCTGAAATTATAAGAAACATAATAAGATTAACGTTAATCATAAAGCTCAGCAGAGGAACCACTAATGAACAACAATGTTATAAAGTCTATAAAATGAACTCTCATTGAACTACTATCGGAAAAAAGAAAGTTGGAAAAATTAATAAATATTCAATGTAGCTCTCAAATATTGTACTTACACATTCACAGTTATCCAGATAATCTTCATTTATGATATAGATAATGTCAGTTCCTTCCATCTGCCAACTTTTTGTTTAAAGATGTTATTTAATTTCTTCTAAAAGCAATGTACACGTCTCTGGATGAAGAAAGTTAATTTCATCTAAAAGCGATGTACACGTCTCTGGATGAAGAAAGGTTTATCTAAAAACAGAAAGAAAACACATAGTTAGTTTAACAAAGATTAGCATATTTAATTTCTTCTAAGAGCAATGGACACGTCTCTGGATGAAGAAATGTTTATCTAAAAACAGAAAGAAAACACATAGTTTAACAAAGATTAGCATATTATCATTATTAACAATGTCTAAATACTAAAATAAACTGAATCTTTATGTTTATAAAATTTAAACTTAAAACTTGTTAAAAAATTCATGAAACTACTTTATGTAAAATCTGAAATTATAAGAAACATAATATGATTAACGTTAATCATAAAGATCAGCAAAGGAACTACTAATGAACAACATGTTATCAAGTCTATAAAATGAACTCTCATTGAACTACTATCGGAAAAAAAGAAAGTTGGAAAAATTAATAAATATTCAATGTAGCTCTCAAATATTGTACTTACACATTTACAGCTATCCACAAAATCTTCATTTATGATATACATAAAGTCAGTTCCTTCCATCTGCTAGCTTTTTCTTAAAAGATGTTATTTAATTTCTTCTAAAAGCGATGTACACGTCTCTGGATGAAGAAAGTCATCTACTTTCCATCTGCTTGCTTTATTGTTAAAAGTGTTATTTTATTTATCTAAAAGCGATGTACACGTCTCTGGATGAAGAAAGTCAGTTCCTTCCATCTGCTTGCTTCTGTTAAAACGATGTTATTAAATTCATCTAAAAAGCGATTGTACCCGTCTCTAGATGACGACAGGTTTATCTAACAAACAGAAAGAAAACACATAGTTAGTAACAAAGATTCCGCATATTTAATTCTTCTACGAGCAAATGGACACGTCTCTGATTGAAGAACTGTTTATCTAAAACAGAAAGAACACCACATATTTGTTTAACAAACGGATTAGCATATTAGTCCTTAACAATGTCTAAATACTAAAAAAACAACTGAATTCTTATGTTTTATAAAATTTAAACTTAAAACTTTGTTTAAAAAAATTCATGAAACTACTTTATGTAAAATCTGAATTATAAGAAACATAATAAGATTAACGTTAATCATAAAGCTCAGCAGAGGAACTACTAATGAACAACAATGTTATCAGTCTATAAAATGAACTCTCATTGAACTACTATCGGAAAAAAGAAAGTTGGAAAAATTAATAAATATTCAATGTAGCTCTCAAATATTGTACTTACACATTACAGGTATCCAGAAAATCTTCATTTATGATATACATAAAGTCAGTTCCTTCCATCTGCTAACTTTTGTCTTAAAGATGTTATTTAATTTCTTCTAAAAGCAATGTACACGTCTCTGGATGAAGAAAGTCAGTTCCGTCCATCTGCTAGCTTTTTGTTAAAAGATGTTATTTAATTTCTTCTAAAGCAATGTACACGTCTCTGGATGAAGAAAGTCAGTTCCGTCCATCTGCTAGCTTCTTTGTTAAAAGATGTTATTGAATTTCATTCTAAAAGCAATGTACACGTCTCTGGATGAAGAAATGATTATCTAAAAACAGAAAGAAATAACATAGTTAGTTTAACAAAGATTAGCATATTAATTTCTTCTAAAAGCAATGGACACGTCTCTGGATGAAGAAATGTTTATCTAAAAACAGAAAGAAAACACATAGTTGGTTTAACAAAGATTAGCATATTATCATTATTAACAATCTCTAAATACTAAAATAAACTGAATCTTTATGTTTTATAAAATTTAAACTTAAAACTTTGTTAAAAAATTCATGAAACTACTTTATGTAAAGTCTGAAATTATAAGAAACATAATAAGATTAACGTTAATCATAAAGCTCAGCAGAGGACCCACTAATGAACAACAATGTTATAAAGTCTATAAAATGAACTCTCATTGAACTACTATCGGAAAAAAGAAAGTTGGAAAAATTAATAAATATTCAATGTAGCTCTCAAATATTGTACTTACACATTCACAGTTATCCAGATAATCTTCATTTATGATATAGATAATGTCAGTTCCTTCCATCTGCCAACTTTTTGTTTAAAGATGTTATTTAATTTCTTCTAAAAGCAATGTACACGTCTCTGGATGAAGAACTGTTTATCTAAAAACAGAAAGACAACACATAGTTAGTTCAATTAACAAAGATTAGCATATTATTATTCTAAACGCTGACAAAATACTAAAATAAACTGAATCTTTATGTTTTATAAAATTTGAACTTAAAACTTAAAACTTAAAACACTCGTACCAAGTTTATACAATAATCTCTCATTGAACTACTATCGGAAAAAGAGAAAGTTGGAAAAATTAATAAATATACAATGTAGTTCTCAAATTTTGTACTTACACATTTACAGGTATCCACATAATCTTCATTAATGATATACATAAGGTCAGTTCCATCCATCTGGTAGCTTTTTTTTTAACTGATGTTATTTAATTTCTTTTAAATGTCACGATTTGTCTCTGAATGAGGAACCATGTATCTAAAAACAAAAAGACAACATATACCTAGTTCATCTAAAAAGAGTACTATCATTGAAAGCAAAATTTGTACAACGTGAAACAAATAAAGATTGTTCGCATACACCAAATAAAAAGAAGCCAAATTTTCATGTTTTAT
Organism: Sycophila sp. Sp_5; assembly: GCA_018906775.1. Classification (NCBI taxonomy): domain Eukaryota; kingdom Metazoa; phylum Arthropoda; class Insecta; order Hymenoptera; family Eurytomidae; genus Sycophila; species Sycophila sp. Sp_5. The sequence continues at coordinate 1,168,256 of JACCID010000058.1, forward strand.
CGAATTTAAATAGCATTTGTTAAAATCTGTATTATGAATAGCTATAAGCACAACACACACACTAAGATACCAAAAAAAGTTCAGAATAGAAAACCAGAGAAAAGCAATAACTACAAGAAATTATATTGATAACAATTCTTTACATAACACTTTTTTTTTTTATCCACGTCATCACATTAATTTCTGGCCTTTGTGCCTCATTTTACTAAGGTTCTAATCATCCAAAAGACAGAAATAGCTTAAGGAGCAGACAAGAAGACTCAATGCCAGAGCAGACTATCAGGCTCGTGCCAGCAGCTGGCGAGGAAAGGAGGAGGAGGGGGGGGGGGGGAGGGCAGGTCAAAACTTACAGTGACGAAACCTGCGTGTATATAGAATCACACATTACCTTTTCCACGATTATTTTTTAAGATGGAAGGTCTATTAAACAAAATAAATATAAATATACAATTCTTATTTCCGCCTCTTTATTGCTAACTAAATTCTGATTCACGCAAAAACTGGATTTTGCGCAACAAGAAATGTTATACCAGAACGACATGGACCATTTTTATTATCTTTTTAACATATTCAATCAGACACTCAGTGTTTTTATTTAGAATTCAATTTCCATGCATAGTGCTCCGACGCCTAATGAATATTTCGATACAGAATATTTCAAAGTAAAAAAAGATTTCAAACTGCGAAAAAAGATTACAAGTACAATAAGCAACTTTAAAACTAAAAACTGTTTAGAATAATAAAGGTTTGAACTTTCAAATACATGTTAAATTTAAAAGATTTTTAAGCTATAGAAGATTTCGAACCGAGAAAAA